>VXBL01000863.1:107733-153504 GCA_013400195.1 Aramus guarauna | reverse complement strand
ATCCTTACCGAAACCCCCCCCCCCCCCCTTTTTTTTTTTAAGGAGCCTCGATGTCTGGATTGGATTCAATGATTTTGCAAGCACTGGAGCGCAGCAAAGAGGCGAAGGATTTAATCTGGAGAGCTGTCAGAACTGGCTGCCAGGAGAACCCCATCCATCAAACGCTGACCACTGTGTCCGGATGGGCCCAACGGGCCAGTGTAACACAGACCTGTGCATGGCCAAGCACAGCTACGTCTGCGAGTACAAGCCAAAAGGTGGGCTCTGCTTCTCTCCTGCTGTCCGCTGGCATCGTGGGTGGGCGGCTATCCTGTTCGCTGATATGTACCGAGGAAAAATAGGGCTGCATGGAGAGGGTCATCCAGAGCATCACCCCAGACCAAGTGGGACTGGCAACATCCACAATATTCCCATCAGAGGATTGGCTGATAAACTTTCAGAAACCTGGCCTCAGCCCAAAGGGAAGAATTTGGCCCACTTCAATCTTTACCATCAACAAATGGAGGGAGGAGCGAAGCTCTGAGGCAGAGCTTTGGAAATAGCTCTTCTCTCTCATTTGAGCAGTCTCTGCTACTGCCGGGATCTGAGGCCATGGTGCTGCCTTGGTGACTCTTGCTGTCCTTCTGTGGCATCTTGTAGTTTGTGAGATGTCGGGGTCCTGTGACTTAAAAGACAATAGGGCCTTGGAAATCGTTAGGTGAGCTTTTATGTGGTGTGTGCTGTGCGGGTTTGTGTTTTTGCAGCCTCCCAAATTTCCCAAAGTGCTGTAGGGAGTAAGAAAGAGAAGCAGGAAGGACATGAAATACGGAAGAAGATTTAGGTAAGAAGGAAAAGCTCTTGCTAGGAAGAGAGCCCACTGGCCCTGGTAGGAGGGACAGCATCACCCGGTTGTGCTCAGTCCCCAGAGCCTGACCTGGCTGTGAATGAGCCAGAGGTGTTTGCCGCTGGTGGAAACCAGCTGCTCCTGGCCACGTTAACCATGAAGTCCAGAGGGACAGGGAAGATGGGGAGTGCACCTCGTGCTCAAAAATTCAAAGCAAATCATGAGATGTTGCAAGGGAGAAGTATTTGCAGAGTTCCTAGAAGTCAAAATTGCTGAGAATTGCAAATGCAAACTTTACTTGTGCAGGATGAGAAAGAAATCAAAACAACTGTAAGAAGAAGAAGAAGAAGAAGAAGGAAGTACAGGATTACAGCAGCTCCTTCTTCAGTAAAGCTGGAGTTACAGATTCCTTAGTGGTCCAAGGCTCTGCTACAGCTCTGCTGCGCGGTGTCAGCAGGCGTGAGCAGGGTGGGGGCAGCAGCTTCAGGCCTTGCTGAGTCTCATGAGCTTTGTTCAAATATTTCCTTTGTAAACAGGAGTTCTCTTAAATGCTGAAAACTTCTTTGTGGGAGACCCTGTGTTTGACACACATGAGGCTGTGAAAAATGTGACGGAAGAAGTGCTGTCAGCTCCGTGGCAAGCTGTGGAGGTAAGAAGGGTTCGCTCATCCTGCTGCTGTGGAGGGAGCCCAGGGAGATGCCGGCAGGTGAGACCCTTGTTTGTTTTGCAGGCGATGGTGTTCCCTGGGCTGGCATTCAGGCACGAGGGATATTTGACTGCCCTGGAGTTCGTGACACAGGAACTGCATCAACCCGTTCAAGTGAGGTTCCAGCTGCATAGACCGATAGATGGAGAAGGTGAGGTATCTCCTCTCAACACTTGTGGTATTGTTAGAGCTGATGCCATCAGGACCATGTCACACTGAGTGTATGTGGCCTTCTTGTGGCCCCTCTGTCTTCAAAGCAGAAGCTTGCAAGCCTTAAAGGCTCAGAGATTAGGTTCTATTTTTTGAGGAGATTCAAGTGCAAAATCTGCAGGCATGGTTGGACAGCCTGAGGTTGCCTTGGAGAAGTGGTCGTCCTGGAGAAATTAATAGAGGGAGAAACCAGTCTCAATGCGTGAAGAAAATGTGAGTGTAAGGAACATGTAGAAGCGAATCAATCTTCTGAGTTATACTTTTATACTTTGGGAAGACATGACATGTCAAATGGGAATGTCTTCTGGTCCATCTGGCCCCATAGGTTAACAAGGAAGAACATTTTCCTGAGCCCATTTCTTCTTCATGGCTGATATAATCTAATAAGCCTTTTATTCCTTGTACAACAGCTCAATAGTCACAGTTTTGGCAACAATTAATTTTGCAGCAGAACTTTTGCTATAGCCATAGAGTTGGCTGGTTACAAAAGGATATTTTTTGACACTGAAAAGCTGATACTTTGACATGGAAACATTAACTTAAGAAAAGTTGCTTAATGTGTTTGCAATGTCAAAGCCAAGCTCTGCTTTTGCTTGGACTCGCTTTTGCTTGAACATAGATCTCTTTTAGATTGCAGATTGATGCATTCTCACTGGAAAAGAGACTAACTTTGTTTTTAACAATCTTCGTGCCTTTGTGAAACTTTCCTGTAAAACAGGACACTTGTCTTACGTAGTACCAGGGTGCATTGCAGTTGCAGCTTTTACTAAGAGTGGAGAAGAATGGTGAATTTGGAGCGAAGTGCACTAGAAGGGTTACTTGTCAGAGTGGTGATCTTTGCTTTCTCTTTCGCTTCTTCCAGTCAACCAGGAGGGAAAAAATGCTACCGACCCATTCCATGCTGCTCAGGATGACAGGAACCGGACTCTACTTGAATGTCCTCCTGGTTTCCAGTGGTGTCATTTGACTAATTTGTGCTCATCACTAAACAACTGCTGCAACGCGACCGAGTGTGCCAACAGTTCTCTTGCCAGCAGCCCTACCCCAGTTTCCCTTCAGCACGATGAAAGCCTCAGCTATGAACTCATCAAGGAATTTCTCTTTACAATACCAGCTGGCCCTTCTTCCCAGTATCTGGTCAGTGTTTATTAGCTGCTGTAACCAGTGAGTAGGTGGGGCAGTTTTCTCTTGAGTGCTTTGGGTAAATAAAGAATTGTTCCCAATTTGCAGATGGAGATACTGAAGTCCATTCAAATGAAATTAGTTGCTCAGTGTCACACATACCACCACTTTCTATCTTCCCCGCTCTAAGCCATGAACTCCCTGCAGTAACCTGTTGCAACAGCACAGTTGGTCAAAAGTCTGTGCAGATTTCCTGGGCTATTCTCAGTGCATTTATGCAGTGGAGACAGAGCATAAAGCTGACTTCTGGGTTAGCACATTTGATTCAAAGCAGCCAAGGAGAGCAGAGTGGTGAAATGTCTCCCCATGCCCTGTTTGGATCTGCGGCTTTTCTGCTGGTTTCCACTTGGCAGTAAATCCAGCTGTCTTGCCCAGGCAAGAGTTGGGTGCTGAGTGCTCTTAAGTTGAGACATTAATCTGAAAGTGTCTCCTCTCTCTGCAGGTCACATTCAGAAAAGAAAGTATTTTTGTCAGTGCCAAGGATATCTTCAGTCTCCAGCACAATGCAGGCTTGGGCTTACTCCTCCAGTGCCAGCCAAGTACCACGTCCCCTTACGGAACCAACTCTTCCGAGTGGGCGCTTGGCTTGTCTGACAGCTCCATTGGTGCCACCTGGATAAACAACACTGTTTGCCCTCTCCGAGTTCACTATGCCGAGGAACAGCTGGTCCCAGTGATCAGCCCCCACAACGCAGGGCTGGAGCATCCGGGTCGCTACACAGTCAGAGCCAGCGTGGACAACGGGGTCTTCAGCACCAATCTGTCCTGCAGTTTCTGGGTGGCTTCCTGGGTGTCAGGCCTGCGTGTCATCCACCCGGCTCCTCAAGGCAGCAAGGTCTACCTGCCATCCAACCACACTACTCTGGTTGTCAAACTCTCCTCAGGGGTGAACGCGACAGCTAGCTGGCTGGGAGACAACCGCACTTTCCCCTTCGAGGGGTCTTGCCCAGCGGCTGTTGCACCACTGACGGCAGACTGTACCAGAGAGACCAACGACACCTGGTTTGCTGTGGTCAGCCTGAGTGGCCTCAGGGAGGGGGTGAGCACCCACGTGCTGGTTGCAGAGAACGCCGTGAGCTCCCAGAACATCACCGTCACAGTGAAAGTGGAGGAGCCCATCCGTGGGCTGCGGGCCACCCCTGACCCTGAGAGCAGAGTCCTGCTAAATACACGAGTGGTGAGTGATTGCTGCTGCTTTTAATTCATCGGTAGCGTTTTTAGCCTTTACCACTAACGATGTGTGTTTGGCTCACGAGGAGGGCTGGGGCTCGGCTCCACACTGGTCGGGTGTAGCACTGCTTGCTGCTAAGCGCTGGCTGCCAGGCCATGCAGACAGTGCTGCTGCAGACACAGGCATGTGGCAGAAAGCACGGGTGCTCTCCAGCAGGAAGGCAGCTCAGCCGTACATTCACTTTAAATCCCTCAGAGGTAAGGCAGCACCTCCTGCGAGGGGGATACTGGCTTTCCAGTTCCACAGAAAACCAGAGGCATTATGAAAGGCCAGTATTTACCTTCTTTTGACTTGACGAGTTATTTCTTTAGTTGTTTAGAGTTGCTCTACTAAATCCTTACATCAGCTGGCTGAAGCTATAAAAACGTTTCATCCATCCATCAAAGTCTTGGAGTTACTCTGGTGTTTGCAGTCTTTTTTTTTTTCCTCAAACCCCCTGTCCCCAGAGCTACAGCCGAGCCCTAGGAACCTGTTCAGTAACTGCCCATCGGTATCTGTGAAATGCTCTGTTCAATCTCTGGCTGCTTATGGCAGAACCCTGTGCCTGCAATGCCTGTTGGTCTCACCCTTCCTGGCTACCATGGTCTGTAGGAGTGAGGAGGGAGCCTACCCTGTCCAGTGCAGGTCAACTGTTTCAGCCTCTGGGTCTGGCACCATCAATGGGAGAGGGTCAGAGACTCAGCTTATGGATGTAGCTAAAGCTGAGTTGTTTCTGCAAAGATACTGGAAAGTTTTTTAGCTAGCAAGAAAGAGACGTGATCACAAGAGCAGAGCACTAGGGTGTGTGGGAACAGGCAGTATGGGTTCTGCTCCCTGCTCTGCTGTTGATTTATGGAGTCAGGGTCTGCATTTATCTATCAACAACAAAGCCACAGGTGATTTTTCACCTCTGTGTCATGCTTTGAGGGCACTGCCTTCAGGTGTGTGATGCCTCCCAGTCTGACTCTGCTCCCTCTCCAGTTCAGCTGGAGATCTGGGAAGTGCTGTGCATGCTTTTCTCTTGCACTAGTATAAAATGTTCTCATGCCTTTCAGAGCTACATCCCTGTGATGGAAGCTGGGTCAGATGTGACTTTCCGATGGACAGTAGATGATAAGCCATCTTTCACTTTTTACAATGTTGTCTTCAACGTTATCTACCAAAGCCCAGCTGTGTACAAGCTTTCGGTAAGCCAAGGCCTTTCCCATGATACCATTTCAATCCTGGGTTTCCATCTCATCCCACAAACTAAGCAGGAAAAGCAACAGGGAGAGGAGAAGGCAGAGTTGAGTTGAAGAGGTTTTCACTGTGCTCCTAACAAGCTCATCTGCTGTTTCTCACTGACCTGCTCTTGCAAATGCAAATAGTAAGTTTCTTCCTGTTCTTCCATTGCGGCTGACTTCGCTGTCTTCCTTGTCTTTGCTTTCTCTTCTTTTCTTCGTATTCTCCTCTCTGTTCATGGAGTGTCTGTCTTTACTCTGCTCCAGCAGGAATGAGGCAGGGAGCCCCACTAGCAGGGTGCTGGCCACTGCTTTGGCAGGCAGGAGATGTGGATTCAGAACCAGGCAGAGGCAGGATGTAGATGTAAGACTTTCATAGGCAGGATGGAGCTTCTGCCACAAGCTCTTCTGGTCTCTGTCTTGGTCTCTTTATACTGGTGCAGACTAGAACACTGGGTTTTGCCGTGACCCCAGAAGAAAGATACAGCAGAGAGTCTGGTCAGAGGAAGGTATCTGTTGTGGAACAGGAGTTTATCTCTGGCCAGAACATCTTTCTATATCATGCCCCATACTGCCATGCAGAGTCCTGGTCTGCCTCCAAGCTGCTCGATCCATTTGCAGGGTAACTGCTGGCTTCCTGAAGAGACACCAGCCCGAGCTCTGAGGGCACGCTAGCGCTAATTTGCTTGGTGCAGCACTATGCTGAGTAGCACTAATTTGCTGGGTGAAGCAGTGTGCTGATGAGCCTGGATTGCTTTTGTTTACAGAGCTGACAAGGTGGCATTAGTCTGGAGTTGACTGGGTTCAGTGTAACAGATCCACAGAAGCCTAGACACAAACTGCTTACATCTTTTGGGGTGGGAGGTCTCTATTCAACTGGGTTTGAAGGATCCCTTCTGTCAGCAGCTCAGCTCTCCTGTAGGTGAGGAGGTGGCAAGATGCTTTATCATTAGGTGCCATGTCAGTGTAAGATGCCTAGATAATCCTGAGGATCTTGCTCTACTTCTGTCATGTCTCTTCAGTCTCTTGGCTCTCTTTCCATCCTCTGCCCAACTTTGCTTTCCCTCTTTGTGCCCACTACACCCAGGGTGCTGGAGCTGCACTTGGTGTGCTTGGTTTTTGAGTCTCTCCCATCCCCGCTCTCTGTGCTTAGAGCCACTCATCTGCCACTGTCCTAATGGAACTGGGTGGCTGTTTCCTCCTTGGTGGCAGCAAGTGCCTGGGGCTCTGCAGCTGGAGATAGTGTGTGGGACACATTGGAGCAGGCACAAGGGTAATTGGCAAATTCAGAGCCAGAGGAGTCTCAGGATGAGAAGCTCTTCTCCTTGCCGTCTTGCTGTAGAACCAGTCCTTCCTTGGACTGACTTTAGTGGTGGAGATGTGGTGGTTCCAGCAAGAGGTGGCTTTACCAGGTAGGTGACTTTCCACTCTATGCTGCTTTCCAGTGCCATGCAGGCTATTGTCCCTGCCTCCCTGTTCCACAAGCAACTCTTCTCTGACCTAATGTGCTTGCCTGCCCAGGGAGACCTCTTCAGTAAAGTGAAGCCCCACTTTCAGGAGAGGGCAGCACGACAAGGTGAACCCAAATGCATTCTTTATCCCACTGTCCTTCCCAGCTCACCGCCTCCAACCACGTCAGTAACTTTACGGTCAATTACAATGTCACGGTGGAGATGATGAATAAGATGAAGAACCTGACTGTGTTGGGTGTCCTGCCGGTCCTCCCTCAGAACAGCACCGTGGAGCTTACAGCAAGAGTTCAGGTTGATTCAGCTGTGGATGCTATGTTCCTGTGAGTCCTTTGCAAGTTGCCCAAACTTAGGATCTTACTGCGCATAGCTTACCAGTCTTGCCTGCACTATTTCTCTTCCCAGGGCCCGCTGATGTCAAATGGCTCATTTCTCAGCTGCTGTCTAGTTAATTTGAAATCCCTGCAAGTGTGGTTTAGTCACACTGGCTGGGACCTACAGTTCAGGCTGAAATACTTTTCTTTTAAAGGATTGCAATGTTGCTTTAATACTGGGTTCCTCCTCTTCTTACCAGTGCTGTACTCCTCTCACAGTGACAATTCTGCACCATTGGGCACAGCTACTGCTTTGATGCTTAGCATTATGCTTCCTATGTTTTTTCTGGAAACCCCAGCCCTTGAGCCTGGGCCAGGCCAGGGTTCCTCTGGGATTTCCAGGATTCTCCTGTTCTGCAGTGTAACATGGTTTGCATGTTTCTCCAGGTGGGATTTTGGAGATGGGATCCAGGAGACATACCTGTTCAAACCTCCCTACAACAAGTCTTTCCTTGTTCCTGATCCCAGTGTCCATGAGGTTGTAATTGAGCACAATGTTTCACACGTCTATCAAGACCCAGGTATGCTCAGGATGGTTCTTTGGGGAAGAAGGGGCTCGGGCATTTTTGTTGTGAGGAAGCTACAAGGCACTTTCCAATAAAACAGTGGCTTGAAGGTCATTACCTCATTCCTGAGCAGACAGCCAGAGTGACTGGAAGTCTCCAGCCATTGCCATCCTCTATAACTCTGTTTCTAAGACAAGTTTGTCCACGCTGTATGAAGCAGGGCCACCACACACAGTCCCCTTTTTGGGCAGCCCCAGCAGATAGACGAGTGGTAGGAGAGCTCCGTGCTGATGGGGGGAGGGGGAGGAGGAGTGCTACAGTGGGCAGCAGGAAGGGGGTCTGTGTGTGAACAGAAAGAAAATCACTACTCTGTGTCTGTCAAACTGGCTTCTTACTTGGTGTTTGGTCCTCACATGCATGGCCTGGTTGTAATTCCTGCTTGTTCTGGACTGGAGCAGGGGAGCCCAGGGTGTGCACAGTGCAGGAGCAGAATATGTCCCTGCAGCCCCCCAGCATGCTCCCCACACTGCTGCAGCACTGTGGAAGCTGTTGCACAAGCATGTCCTCATGACTGGTCTTTCTCTGCTCTCTTCCAATGCAGGTGAATATGCCCTGGTGGTTCTCGTGTCAAACCAGTTTGAGAACCTCACCCACCTGACCCCAGTTCACATCCACAGTTATCTGATTGATGTGAAGATGGAAGTAGAGGAGAATGTTCTAGTTGTGAACCGTCCGGTCACCTTCAGAGCCAGTCCTCTGCCATCTCCTTACGGCGTTGTGTACACCTGGGACTTCGGGGATGGGTCCTCACTGTTCACAGAGAGCCAATCTACGGTGACGTACAGCTACTCCAGAAGAGGGGTGTACAACATCACTGTGACAGCGAACAATACCATAAGCAGTGTGGAGACCGTTGAGTGCTACCAAGTATTTGAAGAGATAACTGGGCTCCATGTTTCCACAGATGAGGCAGCAGAGCTGGGAGCGTCTGTGACCCTTAATGCTTCAGTGCAGACGGGGGACAGTATCACCTGGATATTCGATATGGGGGACGGGACAGTGCTGAGGAGTCAGGTGCCAGTGGTAGAGCACGTGTACATAAAGGACATCAACTGCACTGTGAATGTGACAGCTGTGAATCCTGTGAACTCTGTATCCCAAACTGTGCCTGTTCGGATATTTGTCCTGGAAGTACTCAAAATAGAGCCTACTTCTTGCATCCTTGAGCACCCGGATGTGCAGCTCACTGCGTATGTGACAGGGAATCCTGATGAATACATCTTTGATTGGACCTTTGGAGATGGCTCGTCCAATGTCACAATCAGTGGGGACCCTGTGGTGATGCACAACTTCACCCGAAGTGGGACATTCCCCCTCTCCCTGACTCTCTCAAGCAGGTTTAACAAGGCTCACTATTTCACCAGCGTCTGTGTGGAGCCAGAGATAGTCAATGTCACCCTGCTCCCTTCCAAGCAGTTTGTGAGGCTTGGTGAAGAGAGCAGCTT
The DNA here is from genome assembly GCA_013400195.1 of Aramus guarauna. NCBI lineage: Eukaryota > Metazoa > Chordata > Aves > Gruiformes > Aramidae > Aramus > Aramus guarauna. Next base: position 144,299 of record VXBL01000863.1, on the reverse strand, counting down.
CCAGGTCAGTGCTGTGCCTCTCTACCAGTACCGCTACCGCTGGGATTTCGGGAACAATGAGTCCAGTAGATCGAGTGGGACTGAAGTGACCTACACCTACAAGAACACAGGGGTCTTCCTGGTCACGGTGACCGTCTCCAACAATGTCTCTTTCAACAATGACACAGCGTTTGTGGAAGTCCAGGAACCAGTGGGGGTAGCAAAGATTGAATATAACGGAACAAGCGTTTTGGAGTTGAACCAGATCTACCTGTTCTCTGCCAGCATGAATGGAACCAAAGTGAGTTACTGTTGGGACTTTGGAGATGGCACTACCCAGCCTGGGCAAATTGCTACCCACTCCTACAACAACACAGGCCATTACACTATTAGTGTGATGGGCCGGAATGATGTGAGCTTTAATGAGACCGTCATTGATGTCACAGTGAAACGTCGGCTCCATGGGCTGACCATCAATGCCAGCAGGACAGTGGTGCCATTAAATGGTTCAGTGAGTTTTGTAGCCACACTTGTAGCTGGCAGTGCCATCCGCTACTCGTGGATCCTCTGTGACCGGTGCACTCCTATCCAAGGCTCCTCCACAATTTCCTACACTTTCCGGTCTGTGGGCACATTCAATGTCATTGTGACAGCAGAAAACAAGATCAGCTCGTTGCAGGACAGCATCTATGTCTACGTCTTGGAGCAGATTGAAGGCCTGCAGGTGGCTAGCAATGACCTGGTGGAGGACATCTATTTCCCAACTAACAAAACTCTCCATTTGCAGGCAGTGGTGAGAGAGGGAACAAACATCTCTTACAGCTGGGTAGCCCAAAGGGATGGCAATGCTGTGCAGACCTTCACTGGGAAAACTTTCTCCTTGAGCATCCTAGAAGCTGGAAACTACACTGTCTATCTGAAAGCCACTAATATGCTGGGATGCGCAACCGCTAACAGGACACTGGAGTTCATTGAAAGCATTGGTCTTTTAAAGCCTTATGCCTTCCCCAACCCAGTTGCTATTAATGCCTCTGTTAACATAAGTACCACCATAACGAGTGGCACTGGCATCACGTATGTTTGGTACCTAGAGGATGGCTTCTCTCCTGTAACCTCTGAACCCTTTATTATACACTCCTTCCAAAGCCCTGGAGTGATAGAGGTCATCATTGGAGCAGAAAATAAGCTGGATTCAACCAATGCAACAATTTATATCTGTGTAGAGGAGGTCATAGAGGGGCTGAGTATAGGGACTGCAGAACTGGACTGTAGATATGTCTCATCAGGCTCCACGGTGGTCTTTGAGGGGGAGCTGCAGAAAGGGACTGAAGTGACATGGCTTTGGGAGGTGCCAAACGGCACATTGACTGGCCAGTCCATGGCAGTCCTGTTCCCCACAGCAGGGTTTTATACAGTCTATCTGAATGCATCGAATGACATCAGCTGGGCTCTGGCCAGCAGGAACATCTCAGTGCTGGACAGGATTCAAGGACTGGAAGTTCTTGCCAGCAAGAAGGTGGTGGAGCCAGGGGAACAGGTCACCTTTGTGATCAGGATGTTGTCAGGTACCTCTGTGAGTTACTTGGTGAGCATAAGTGGGGACTACTCTGTGGTGCTCAACGGGTCCAAGTACACACATGAGTTCACCAAGAGTGGCGATTATTTGGTGACCGTGACAGTGCAGAACCAAATCAGCATCGCACATGCCCAGGTGCTCATCTCTGTCCTGGAGGCCATCCGCGATGTCAGGCTCCTGAACTGCTGTGAGGAAGGCATACCCACGGGCATGGAGAAGACCTTCAGTGCCCAAGTGGGGAGTGGTTCCCGTGTGTCGTTCTCCTGGCAATTCTCCCTGTGGAAAGAGCAAGGCCAATCTGTGGTCACTGTGGCAGGTGAGAGTGTTTCCTACACTCCAGAAGCTGCAGGGCTGCTTGAGATTCACCTCATTGCCTTCAATGACTTGGGAAATGTCAATATCACCAGAACCATCCAGGTCCAAGACCCAATAGTCCAAGTCTCCCTCACTGCCTCCAATGCCTTTGTCAACAGGACAGCACTATTTGAAGCAGCAGTGGTGCCCAGCAGCAGGAGTGTTGAGTTCTTGTGGACTTTTGGGGATGGCTCTTCCACTCAAATGACCAGGGTTGCAGTAGCCAACTATTCTTACCTGAGCCCTGGGGATTACCTGGTGGAGGTGAATGCCACCAATCTCATCAGCTTCTTCATAGCCCACCTCACTGTCACTGTCAAAGTCTTGGAGTGTGAGGAGCCAGAGGTGGAGTTAGCCTTGCCCCCTCAAGTAGTCATGAAGCGGTCCCAGAGGAACTACCTAGAGGCACAGATTGACCTCCGAGGATGTGTCAAATACCAGACAGAGCACCTGTGGGAGATCTACCGAGCACCCAGCTGCATGAACTTGGATGACTCCAGCAGGATCCGTCTGCCAAACGTTGACGTGAACAGGCCCCAGCTAGTTATACCAAAGCTTGCCTTAGAAGTTGGGAACTATTGCTTCATCTTTATTGTCTCCTTTGGAGATACCCCACTGTCCAAAAGCATCTTTGCCAATGTAACTGTGATACCAAGTAAGCTGGTCCCAATCATTGATGGGGGGTCATACCGTGTATGGTCCAACACTCAGGACTTAATTTTGGATGGGGAGAAATCCTATGACCCGAACTTGGATGATGGTGAACAGACTCCATTGTTATACGATTGGTCTTGTACATTCTCCTCCAAGGTAAGAGCAGTTTTGCACACCCAGAGAGTATGACCATTTGGGACCTCCAACTGCACATCAGCTCCACTACGAACATGTGTCTGGGTTGAAATGGTGTTGAGGGAAGCTTTCATGAGCATCTTTAACAAAGCTGCTCCAGAAGGAGCGTTGCAAAGTTTCCTAATTCCCAGCTCAGGATGATGGTACAAAAATTGCTGTGAAGAGTTGCACAGTGTCACCTGCTGCAGTTGGGTGCTGCGCAGTGTCCCTGTGTACGGCAGAAGTGCTGGCTCTGGAAGCTGAGGCAGTCACATTGCTGCTTCTGTTGTACTTGGCCTCTGGTTCACAGTTTCAGTGTAGCTGCTTCCAGAACCTGAAGGAATTACAGAGCTGCTGATTGCAGTCTGGGGGGCTGAGGGCTCTGGTCCTCTCCCATTAATGGTTAAATGTCTCTAATTCCAGCAGGGGCCAAAATCAGACTTCAAAGGAGTCAAATGACCACAAGTTATGGTCACTATGGTCACAAGCAGGTCACTGTCCTCACACGCTGAAGTGATAAAAGGGCAAAAACTGCCCTTCAAATTCTTATGGGAGATCCACCTCAGGATTGAATGGGGGATTCTTTTGCTTGTAAAAAGTCATTGTTTTGTATCTTTACCTCAAAATAGGAAGATGTGTAGTGTGTGTGAATTACACTTTTGAGTTTAATGTGAGCTTTTTATGTTGCTTGGCAATGTTTATTAGCTATTTAATGAAGACTTAATTGCTATAAAATAAGAATTTGAAGCTCTGAAATACAGGAGTATTACAAGTACTGCTTACTAACCTGAAGAATAGGATAATGTGCTTTATTGTCCACACACCACCCCGTTTCTCCCACCCCAGCGGTGGTGTTGCACGGTACGATCTGTAACAGGGACTTTGTGTGGACCTGAATGTTTTGGCTGTGGACTAACCCGATGTGCACCCGTACCAAGGAGGGTTTGAAAGTTCTTTTCTCCTTGCAAGCAGAGCTCGGCTGCAGGGTGCTCTCTGAATTTCAGTGCCAAGGAAGGAATTGTCACAATTTCCAAAGCTGTATTAGAAGCAGATGTGGAGTATACGTTCGACCTCACCGTCAGGAAGGAGGGTATGAGTCCCGAGGCAACGAATCAAACCGTACGTACCACAGACAACTGTCACTTTCTGTCCTTGTGTGCCTGTTGCTGGACACAGCCAAGCTGGAAGTCCTCGGCCTCTTTTCTAGGGAGGTTTCGAGAGAAGAGTGCTGCTGGCTCAGGCCTGTGCCCAGCCAGGGGTGATCTCCAGGCTGCATCCCTTGGCCCCATCCAAGAGCCAGAGCCAGTTCAGCGGGAGGTGTGGAAGTACCGCTACCTACCTGCACCAGCCTGCAAGGGAAAGCGGGGGAAGCAGATTTCAGGGCATCACTGGGCTCCGTAACTGATTCCATCCAGGTCATTGGCAGGAACAGACACTGGTATTTTCATGCTATATTCATCTTATGCTGCCCTAGGCAGTACTTTTTGCTTGTCTTGCCAAGTCTTTTTAGCTTCTTCCTTCCTTTAGACCTTGCGTTAGTCCCTCTCTGCGCAGAGGCTGCGTTAGTGACCCAGCCCTGGACGGTACTGGCCACCGTTCCTGGAACTGAGAGTCTGCAACCGCAGATCTGCTGTAGGAGGACAGCAAAGGAGCCCGTGGTCGGTAGCTCTTCCACCAGAGTGAGCAGTCCCAGGCTCTTCACATGTCACAGCACCAGGCTCTTCCTTGATTTTTGCCCAGAGAGAGCTTCCTAAGAGCTGGTACTTAATTTTAGTGTCAAAAGGTCCTCTCTTCTCTGTTTCTGAATTTTTTTAAGAGAGGATTTTTTTAAGTGCATGTTGTTTATATCAAATTAAGCCTAACGCTGAGTGCGTCTGCAGTCAGACAGCAGTTATGGTTTATGTCAGAAACATTCATCGTGGTGCATTTGGCAATTAGAGATATAGTTATTCTGAAAGTGGAAACTCTTACTGCCTGGGTTTTAAACCAAAGCTGGAGGATAAAAAGAAAAAAATTAAATTGATAGTCTTTCAAGGACATTCCGTACTATCTGGTTTCCGTGCATGAGCACAAAACAGTGATTCCAGTGTCGCAGGAAATTTGCAAATACTGTAGGAATGAATGAAGCTTCAACACGCTCCGGCTTAGTGCTGTGGAATATTTATCCTCTTTTAAAAGTCTGCCATATTAAACAATGTCTTCATTACTGTCTTTCTTTGAATTCAGAATATTCATTATGCCAGGGCAGAGGGCTCTGTCGAATGCTGGACAAACCTGTTTCCTAGGGGATTAAAGGAATTTAGACAAAGTACAGGGGCCAGAGCTCAACAGCCGTTGTGTCTGAGCCGCCGGTGATTCTAAAACTCTCCTCTCTCTGAGTGCTTTGCCAAGGAGGTGTGGTAGACGTCTTGAGATGAGAGCTAAAAGTCTGGAATAATGTGCTGCTCTCTGGGAAAGGTGGTTCTTCCAGGCTGCGGAGCGAAATGTATTTGATGCACAGTAGGAGCTGCACTTTCTGGCTATTTTTGTCATGGTTCCTGTCTCTCAGGGACATAGGTAGTGTCAGGAATGGTGATGGTTCTGCACAGGCAGTGTGCCCAAGGGTCAGGTCCTGAAACACGGCGTGCAATTCTAGTCCAAGCTCTGTAGATCAGAGCAGGGATGGAGGAGACAGCAGGACCATGCCCTGACTTTGCACAGGGCAGCACATCCTTAGTAAACCCAGGCTCCCTGGGTTGCCCAGAGCCTTCTGTTACTGTGGACTGTAAACGCTTCCCATTTAGCAACCTTCTGAGTTGAGGACAGGGACCCACAGCCCCACACTCCTGTGTCCATGGCAGATCTGCTGTGACCCCACCAGGTCAGGTACTCCACAGCTTCAGAGGCAGGACCAAGAGATTGTGCCATAGAACAAAGGAGAGCTGCAGTTCCTTCCCAGGGCAGGTGCTCACCAGATGTTTGATCTGTGCTGTAATGGAGGCTTTCCTCCTCCCAGCTAGACTTCTCCTCTTTTCGAAACTCTAGCACAGGTCCCCTTTTTATAGGGCTAACAGCTGCCCTGAGATGGTCGGTACAGCAAAGTCCTTCAGTTAGCATCATCCCCACCCAACAGCACAAGCAGGACTTGCTGAGAATTCAGCACAGGACACCAGAGGGGCATTTTGAAAGCGATGTAGGTTGTTAAAAAGCATAGAGTAAATCCAGAATTACCGAGATTGGCCCAGCTTGGCATTGGGTGGCTCTTGAAAATCAGTGCCAGAAGAGTTCACTCTGGCCAGTGTAAGAAAAGCGATGTAGCTAAGTCTGATGTGAAGTCCTTTGGAAATCCCTTTCTGCTGTTTCCTTAGCACAGACTGGGCTGGTGCAGAGCAATTCCTCCTTGCAGAACTGGGTGCTGAGATGTCTACTTCCCTGTTTGATGCCTGTATTTTTGTCTCAGATCTTCTGATGGAGCCTCTTGCTTCCCCAGGTATTCATCAAAAGGGGGGGAGTCCCTATCGTGTCCCTGGAGTGTGTTTCCTGCAAGGCTCAGTCTGTCTATGAAGTTAGCAAGAGCTCCTACGTCTACCTGGAGGGGAGCTGCCAGAACTGTCACAACGACTCCAAGCTTGGGGTAAAGTCATTGGCAACACGGGTCTTTGCTTCACCTTTTGTAGACTTCAGGGAGAAGGGGAGTCAGAGAGGACGGGCTGGAAAGAGCTGTGTGAAAAATAAAGTCCTGGACCTAAACTGCCATAGAGACAAGGAGGGGAAACAAGCTCTGACCATAAATGCAGTTGCAGTCTGGGTCTGGCTGAGGGGATGAAGAAGGCTGGCTGATACTGATCTCTTCATCACAGCCCCTGGAACTGGCTGCAAGACTGGCTTGCAGAGTTAGCATTTTAAAACAGGCCCTGCACAGAGCTTGCCTGGTGTGTCTGGGGGCTCCCGTGTGCCGTGCCATGTCTCGGCAGCATGGAGCAGGCTAGGAGAGCCTGTGAAGCAGGTTCCCCATGTCCTGTAACCACTGGACCCCCTATGAGATGTCCAGAGCTTTCCTTTGCCCTGAGCTGTGCCTGCAGGCTGTGGGACTGTGTCCTCCATCAGTGCCTTGACCTACCCAAGGGCAAGTCCTTGATGGGTCATTTTCAAGCCAAGCCTGTGAATGACCAGCTCTTTTCACACAACAGTCACTTTTTTTCCTAGAAGAGGTCTGTAAAGTGTTTTCTTCTCCCTGCTGATTGGCATTTTGCCCATTATTGTGGTGGCTCAAGCAGAGGTTGTTCAGTCTCTTCTGATCCCCCGAGTCCCTCATGCCCTCCTCTGATTACAGATTCCGCTATGCAGCATCTCTGCACCCTGTTGAATGAAGCAGGTCTCAGAAGTGGAAGTCCTGTTGCGAGAGCTAGTCTGTATTGCTCCCAGCAAGCCCAGCTTGTACCTGCATGGCATTTTCTGGCTGGCTATCTCACTGTTCCTCTTGTTATCTCAATTGTACGTTAGTGCTATTAACAATAACCATCCAGGACACGTTCAGCTTGAAGCACATAAAACATGGTATCCCGTGGAGACTCCACCAGTACTTAATTTATTTCCTGTGTTTTGTATTCTGTATTATGAAATATTCTGTCGGAGGGTGATGTAATCCCAGAGACTAAAGTAGATCTCACAGTGGAAATATTCCCACCAGACATTTTGGAAAGGTTCCAGTTCTTGTTGCTGTAGCACACAAGACTAAAGCTGAATTATCAACTGCAAATTTGGCAGACGCTTCCACTAGAAATCTGTTACTTTTTATAAGAGACTCAATCTGAAAACATTTTAAGGACATAACTTCAGATTTAAACAAAACCTCTCCTGTCTTTCCCCTCTTCATCTCTATAGAGATGGGCAGCACACAGCTTTAAAAACAAGTCTCTCATCCTGGACAAAAAAACTACCTCCACTGGCGACACGGGAATGAACCTGGTCTTGAGGCAAGGGGCACTGAAGGATGGGGAGGGATATACTTTTACCCTTCACATCACAGACCTCACAACAGGGGAGGAAGGATTTGCTTCCATCGATCTGCTCCCAAACCAGCCGCCCATTGGAGGATCCTGCCGGCTGTCTCCCAAAGGACCACTCAGGGCACTGATGGCAAAGGTCCACTTTGAGTGTGCAGGTGAGAGTGTATGGATGGTGGTGCCGGGCACTTCCCAGCCCTCGCTGCTCCTCATGGGCAAAGGTTTCTCCTGACCAGCATGTTACCAGCTCCCCTTTGTCCCACAGATGTTTTCTTTACCCTGAGCTCCTACCCCAGGACGCAGTTGGCCAGGACTGAGTTCAGAAGTGGATCTTTCATTTCTGATCCCCAGAGCTTGGACCATGAGCAGCTTTGTGTGTGCAAATTATAGAGCTCTAAAACTCATGGTAACAGGCAGGCTCTTTTTAAAATCCTAATTCATGTAGTTGCATGGTGATATCCAGGCCAGGCAGAGGAAACTGGTATTTCTGTGCAGGAAAAAAAAAGGTGCCCAAAACTGAATTACAATATGTGGAAAGAGTCAAAAGACAAAGCACTGGGGCCTTCTCTGCCATGTGGGCTGGATCTTCCCATTGGCAGTTACCTTCTCAACCAGCTGCAGAGACAGCAACAACAAGTCTAGCTTTGGAAAAGTGGCCTGGCTGATGTCCTGTAGTGTTGGGCCAAGGAATAAGTGCCTCTGAAAACCATATTTCCCCAAATGATTAGTGTTAGAGATTAATGCTGTCTCTGCACAAATGCTGGGAAGCCACACTGCAGAGGAGATGATGAGTTCTGCTGGTTCTGGGGGTCACCAAAGCCCAGCTTAAGCTGGGGAAGAAGCAGAAGTGTATTCAGCATGATATGGTTCTAACTTTGGTATGTTTTGAGCTACCCAGAGTAATTACGAAATCAGTACCTCTTTGGAGTGGCGGGAACTTTATGTCTTAGTGGTGGCTTTTAAGCTGAAGTGAAACACGTGGGATACAGACCCACTGGTCGAAGTCTAGGGCAGCGAGCCCTGGCAGAGCCAGCACCTTCACTGGTGCTCACTGGCAAACGTGCAGTGAATTTCCCAACTGCCTGGCTCCTGCAAGACTCCCCATAATTCCTGGGAGCTCCAAGGAAATCTTTGTGCAGGTTTTATCCTCCACTCAGTTGTTCCTGAGATGCTGAACTGCCTGAGGGCTGCGCTAAGCCTCTGTCTAATGTCAGGCTTTGCAGGGCTTGTACAGCAGCTGTGACCTTGGGTCAGTGCTGTTCCCAGCCCCAGCAGAATTATTCCCATTGTTATTTTGCTCGTGAACTCTTCACAAATCCCTTTAAATGTTACAGGACCCAGACACCTAGGCAGAGCTTTACATTGCAGGCCTTGGAGACATTCTTCCAGCCTGGCAGAGTCCTTAAGCTGCCCCTAATGGTGGGGACAACCTGTCCCTCTGCCAGAGCAGGGTGACCCCTTGCTGGGGACAGCACTAAGGGGAGATGCCGTGCTGTGGGGCTGAGCGGTGTGGGACACACCAGGGGAGGGAAGGGGCACTGCCGGCCAGCGCCAGCTCTGACGGACGGGCTGGACTTTGGGACGGTGGCTGCAGCCCCGCCATGCCCTTGCCTCGTCAGACCCCCTGTTCGGGTTTGTTTTGCAGGCTGGAGAGACACAGAGGATGCGGAGGGCCCGCTGGTGTACATCCTCCTGGTGTCCCGCCGCAGGGCTGGGCACTACCACGAGTTCTGCGTGTACAAGGGCAGCCGTGCCGAGCACAGCGCCTTCCTGCCCCCAGGCTTTCACGAGAGTGGCTTCATGGTTTCCGTGTCAGTCCTTGTTCAGGACCAGCTGGGAGCGACTGTGGTGGCCATTAACCGGTAAGACCCACCGCTCGCAGGCTGGGATTACGTGGCAGTGCCAGTGTCCAGCCTAGGCTCCTGAATCGCGGTCTTGACCACTGGGTCCCTGTCCTGAAGGGCTCAGCAGATCCTGGGTGAAACATTTGCCTCCTGGAAGAGGCTGCTGGTAGAAGGCGAGGGGAGGCTCAGCAGAAGTGCAATACAGAGAATTCCAGTCTTTGTGGATCATTGCTCAAGGGGGAGACTTTCCCATAAGTTACTGCTTTCCTGACCACCCTTTCAGTCCCTGGTGACACTTGGCTTTGAAGGCATGATGTCACTTTCTCAGAAGATCTCTGTGCATCTGCCACCTTCTCTGCATCAGGAGCCCTCAAAGGAGAGTTGGCAGCAGCAAGCTCTGGTGCTGCAAGTGGCCTGATGTCATGCTGCTGAGAGCCAGGGAGGTCTCATGTAGCCAAGGTGGAGAGCACATGCATTTGAATAGGGTAGAAGGGATTGCAGCTTGGGTTTCAGCAAGGCCAGTACCATGAAAGCCCAGTTATCACTTCTGCAAATGCCCTTTGGTTTACAGTGTCCTCCATGCAGGTGACAAGTGCCCACAGGTCTTTGGGCAGCATCCTGAGCTGGTCTCTGCTGCCTGACCAAGCTGTAGGACTGCTCCTCAAGGCTGATTTGCAGCTCCCCGCACTGTACATGTGGTCTTGGCCTCCCGGGCTGGAGCACACCATCCTGCAGTGCCTGCGGAGGAGGATCTGTGTCCCAGCTGTTCCTCAGACCCCAGGGATCGATGCCAAAAGCAGTGCAGCTCCTCCAGCACGACTCCTGTTTTTAAGTGTTTTTTATGCTCCATCAAACTAAACCTGGATTTCCTCCTCTGGGTTCAATGCACCCGTGTGCATCCTCCACCTGCAGCTTCACAGAGCTGCAGTGGGGAACCGGGCTTCAGGTCCATGATGTTCCTACACAGAGCTGGTGCAAACTGGGTACCAGGGCAGGTGTCAATACTGCTGTCTTTGTTGTTTAATCACCTGCTTCCTCCCCTGATCTTCCTTCCCAGCTAAAGGGCAGATTCTAGCCCTTTCCCCCAGCCCCTTTTGATAGTCTGCATTTAACCCAAATGCCTCTTTCCCTTGGCAGCTCCATGGAAATCGGCTTACCTGAGGGCTTCCCCAGCCTCTCCCACTGGCTCTACAATCAAACTGACACCGTGCTCCAGGGCTTAGTGAAACAAGGGGACCCTCAACAGGTCATTGAGTACTCTCTGGCCCTCATCACCATCTTAAATGAGGTAAAGCAGCACTGTCTGCCCAAGATGGGCCTCCAGAAGGCCTTGCAATCACCAGTAATGTTGTTTGGCCAGGTTTTATGCAGCAATGTAGGGGAATGACTAATGCTGCAGTTTTTTGTGAAATCAGTGTATGTGCACACTGGGAGCTGGACTGGAGCTATTTTCTTGCATCAAAAAGAGTAACAAGCTCCAGACACACAATCACCAGGGAAAGCAGCGGGGCTGCAAAGTAAAACAGGGGTCCCAGAGAAGGCAGTGGCCTGTGTGTCTCCCATGCAGCCTGCTGTTTTTCCCTCATATTCAGATAGTTTTTCCTCTTTACTGCCAACTGCAAGTCTAAATACTGAATTTAGAAACAGAAATCTTAGCCCAAATTCCCCCTCTTCTTTCACACTTCCCCTGAGCCAGCCACCCCACTCCATCTCAGCAGGGCTGGAAACTCCCTGTAGCTGCTAAGGTGATGCTCTGGGTGCTAAAGGAGACCTCCTTGTTCTGACTGCTCAGCTACTGCAGCTAGAAAGATCTGGCCACATACAAGGCTTCTAATCCACAGCGCAGGAGCATCGTCCTCCTGGCAGCATTCACTTTCACACCTACCCCGTCCCTACATGTGCATCTCTATAGGCAGGGCAGGAATATTGGTCTATACGTATGTTTTGCTCCCTGGAAGCCAGACAGGGGAGATCCCCCTGAACACAGGCACTGTGCTTAGCAGACTAAGGACCACACACTGGTGTACTACTTAGCTGTCAAGTGCAAGGCTGTTAAGATAATTACTTGGAGAGCACAAGCAAAATTGAGGAAGTTCTGGTGAAAATGCAGCTCATTAGATCATCCTCTGGGGAGGAGCGCAGGCAGGGAGATACAGAGTGCAGGGAAGAGGTGACTTCAGCACAGCTCATCATCCTCTGAAACAACCTGATATGTTTCCTCACTCTGTCTGATTCTGTTCCCCCCTCAGTACGAGCGGTCCATGCTTCTGGAACCGGAGATTGGGAATGAATTTGAACTCCGGACCTGGACTCGCAACAACATTACAGAAACCCTGAACTCACTGAACGTGAACACAGTTGATGATATCCAGCAGATCTCAGCTGCCTTGGCGCAGTGCACGGTATGTTCCCCATCACCACCTCCAGCCTCCTGCTCTTCCAGGTGCAGCTTAGATGCTCTTCAATTCTTGTTCTGCTTCCCTGTCTCTCCATCCCAGACACATGCCACAAAGGGAGGACAGGTATCACTTGACATCATTTGGGCTTCTGTGGTGATAACTCAGGTGTAGTCAGCTCTGCCCCTTGCCGCGTCACCAATCTAGGAGATGCGACTAGGGCGATGGATTCATGTGTTGGAAGACAGCACCTAAGAACTCTGTGCTTATTCTCTGGTACCAGCCCTGGTGGTATCTTGCTAGCAAGTAGATTCCTTCACTTGCAGATGGAGACTGTAGGACAGTCTGGAGAAGCACTGGAATAAATTTCTGGGGGAGTCGCAGAATCTCCGAGGACAGGCTGGACTGCTATCCGGAGTAACACAAGTAGAGCCAGACCTGCCTTGAGCCAGGGGACAGTGCCAAGGACTGACGTTCCTTCCAGCCCTATTTCTACCGTACAAGATTAGAAACACTGCTCTGCTTCACTGCTGACTGGAAGCATTGTGTTCCCCAGCCAGCTCACAGTTTCAGCTCCCCGGTGCTGGGGCTGCTGCCTGGTGGATTTAGGAGTGGCTTTATGTGTTTAGTCAGATGGGCAAAGGGAAGAGAGCCCAGTTATATAATGTGCTTGGGGTTTGGTGGTCAGCCAGTCTGTTCTGGCATGCTCTTCCTCCCCGCCCTCCCGAATCTTTGCTTTCGGAACTGGAGTTAGGTACCCTGGCCTTGGCTGTGCATCGCCTCCCCAGCCAGGTCAGCAGCCTCGCTCAGCAGGAACAGGCTGTCATTGAAATGATGGACAGACTACTGCATCCCACCCACAGAGTCCCTATTGTGCTGCTCCTTTCTCTGCTTCAAAGTCTGTAAACCTCAAAAATCACTTCTTTCTGTTCACCTTTGATGAGGGATTTGGGGTTCGGCACATCCCATTCCAATGCTGGATTGGTTTGTTTCTGTCTGTCTCATGTGCGCTTGCCTTGCGACTTGATCTCACTCTGGAAGCTTAGGTCTAGAAATAGAATTTTTGTTCCATGGGAAAAGCTAACCTTCCAGGATTAATTTGTGCTCTGGATTGGAATGAAAAGCTTAGAAAAATAGGAATCTAGAATTTCCCAAATGGTTGAGACTAGCACAGAGTTCATACATTTCCTTTCCTGTAGAAATGTCAATCAATGCTGATACTTTTTTGATTTTACCTACAGGGGAGAGAAAAAGTCAGAATTAATTTCTCCTGGAGGAAAAAAAAAAGAATCTCCGTCTTCTCAGTCATTTCTCCTTCCTAGGCAGTAGTGCCCCTTGGGTGGTTCCTCCCCATAACCCTTTTCTTCCCCACCTCCTTGATACCTGACTGTGCCTTGTGAACTCCGATTTATGTAGTATGTCCTCGCTTCTCATAGTTTACACATAGAAGCAGAAAAGGGGGAATTCTAGACCTGCAGATGCTGTTTTGATTCTTCACCAAAACATATGTGAATCACGTCTGAATCCTGTGATGATTATAAGAAAGATGAATAGATCTAGGAACGGGGTTGTGGTAACAGCTTCCATGTGTTGCCTCAGTCCCTCCCATCCAGACCTCGAGAGTGCGGGGAGCTCCAGGCCATGGCTAGAACATTCTGTTTCTTGGACACATCTGGGAGCAGAGGGAGGGACATCCATCATGCCTGAGTGGCAGGATCCCTCCCACAGCTTTCAGGAGTATTTGGACACTGAAACGGATTCAGTTAGGGCTAAACTTTGCTTCCATTGAAGACAGCGGGGTGGATGGAGGAATCCTATCCAGCTCCTCTTCTGGTTGATTCCTGTAGGAATAGCATGTGGTGCCAAAGGGGTGCTCCTGAGATGTAAATGCAGGAGACATGCTTGGTCCTTGCAAGGGAACTCCAGGGAACTTGAATATGCTGCCCTTTATTGCTCTTTCCAACCCTAATGCATCCTCCATCAGACACCAACAACTTCTTGGCATCTCTCAGTGTGAGCAGAGCAGCCATGGTCTCTGCAGTCACCTCCCTGGGGCTAGAAAGAGCAGGGATGACTTTGAGAGTGCAGATGATGTTTGAACAAATACCCTTTGCAGGATATTTGAGCCAGCTGAACTTGCCGACAGCTACCTTTGTCTTTCCCTGGGGGTGTTCCTACTGCATCAGACTGTGTTTCCCTTTGCAGGTGGTGAGCAAGGAACTGGTTTGCAAGTCATGCCTGACAAAGACCTTGAACAAGCTGGAGACCATGATGACTATTTTGCAAGGGGAAATGACCCAGGGCACTGTGACACCGACTGGTATTGCCGACAACATCCTCAACATCACAGGTCAGTTTTGTTCCTGCAGGAACGGGTAACGTTTGACCAGGTGCCGCTGAGGCCACAGGTCTCCCTGCTCAGGGTGCTGGGCAGAAGTAGAGTGAGAAAAGCTTTACCGGCTTTCTCCTGTGCCATTAGGGGGTTGGCTCATGCCTTTTCAAGCTGTTAGGGAGATTTGGAGTGTGGCACCCCGGTACTTTCTTCTCCCTGCACTTTTCCCAGTCTTGTCCTGGCTTTGGCAGCTGTCTCTGCAGACATTTAAATACAACAGTTGTTAATAAACTCACTAATACTTCAGGGGATTATCTTTTTAGTAAACAGTGAGTAACACCAGATGCTTGCCATCCTGGTTGCAATCTGAGGAGGTTGCCAAACTTCACTGGGGCACCCATCAACACTGTGCGGAAATTCTCACCTGGTTACCCTGGGAGGAAGGAGAGGCACCTTCTTTGCACTCCTTGTTAGGTATTTCTGCGTGTTCTGCACTTTACAGTGCAAAAACTTAGTAACATATGTTTGCTTTATCCATTGTAGTCTCTGTTTCCCAATCTGCCATTCCAGTCACTTCACATGAGGAAAATAAAGCCTGTTGTGATTAAGTATTCACCACCAAACTTTGTAGATTAGCTGAGAGCCTGCAGGAATTGCTGACAGCTCTATTTTTAGCTATGGGCTACTGAACACTTCCAGTGCAGAAGGTCATGTACACAGTGTGGAGTTACAGTGAGAAGACAGTAAGGAAAGACTTGTCTGATTGTTTTGGGAAGGTATCAGATGTTATCTAGACTGTAGCAGTTATCTAGGCTATTTACCACTTCCTCTGTTTGCACCTTTATTTCTCTCGTCGCAGGTGACCTAATTCACCTTGTCAATACAGTTTCACAAGAATCCAAGCCCCAGGAGCTGCTTGCTGATTCCCACAATTTGCTGCTAGCTCCCAAAGCCTACAACCTGTCTTCCAGCCTGATGCGCATCCTCATGAAGTCTCGAGTGCTGAATGAAGAGCCACTTGAGCTGGTGGGAGGAGAAATTAAGGCCACAGGCAAGCGGTCTGATCCCTTTAACTTGCTTTGCTACAAAAACACACCGAACTGCCAGTTCTCCATCCCCCAGGCATTCAACACCACCCTTTCCAACCTGACAGATGTCATTCAAGTCATGTTCCAAGTAGACTCCAATCCTTTCCCTTTTGGTTACATCAACAACTACACTGTGTCCACAAAGGTTGCCTCCATGGAGTTTCAGACACACAACGGGGTGCAGATCCCCATTGGGAGCCTGGACTCAGAGAAGGCCATCACCGTAACGGTGTCAAACAACACAGATGCTGACAATCTCTCTGCTGGCACTGAAGTCATTGAGGCGAGAGCGTCTGTGAACCTAATTGTGACTATGGAGAGCAACAACAGAGAAGCAGGACTGCACTTTCAGCTCACTTACAGAGTCCTGAATGGTAGGACAACTCTTTATGCTCTTTGTATTTCTTCCCATGGGAGAGGGGATGTCAGGTGTAGCCAGCAGGTTCCACACTGTATGGTTGCGGTTCTGGCTGTCATGAGCATTATCCAGTCCTCAGTGTAATCCTTGCTTGTGGATTCTGGCACTGAGAAGCCTTTTGCTTTTCCCAGCCCTTCTGTTGAGCCACAGTAGCACAGGAGGGAGTTTGTCCAGTCCCTCTCTTGGTCACGTACGGTGGCATCCCAAGTCTCTTGCTTAGGGACCCACTGAACTGTAGACTGAGCGAGTGCAATCTGGAAAAGCATCTCTCCCGACTTTCTGTGTTCCCGATACTCCTCCCTGAACATCCACTGCTGGCAGCAGGCTTGTGGTTGAGCTCTCCCTGGTGTTTATAAAGTACTTTCTGTTTTTTCTCCCCCTCCCCGTGCAGATCACTACATTGCAAGCGAGCCTGAGCCATTCATCATGGCTTATCTCCATCACGAACCAGAGCCCAACGAGCACAACTGCAGTGCCTCTAAGAAAATTGGCCTGGATGCCCTGGCTGGAAATGACCACAAGCTCTACACATTCTTCATCTCACCCAGGTAAGAGAAGCCTCCCTTGTAATCCCTGTCACCCCCAGGCTGTCATGTGGATGCACGCTCTCCTGGTGAAGAGTCTCCCCCTCGCTGCCCTTTCCTCTGCTCCCTTGTCTAACAGCTGCTGTAGACTGTTTGTCTGTTGCTTGTCCAGACTTCCATCCTCTGTGCACTACCAGTCCCAGAGCTGTCCATCTTTACCAGGACTCTTTCACCAGGGGACTCACACTGGCCTTTGCAGATTCAGGGGTTGCTTCATGCAGCTCATGAAACGATTTCCTGGAGCAAAGCACCACACGTGTTAGCCTAGTTCCTGAACTGTGGTGCAGCCTTCACAAAAGCACCTCTATCCTCAAAGCTCGTCTTCCCAACATGAGACCCTCATGGGCTCCCATCCCCCCTGCTTGCCTGCATTGTTGTTCTGCTTTTGGGTTTTGCAGCAAAGCTCTCTTCTTTTTATCAGAGCAGTCATTCTTGTAACTTCAGTTGCTGTCCTGCTGCCTTGCCTGGGAACATGCGTGTTCGTGCCTTGCATTATTTACAAGCCATTCCTAGGCAGCGTCCGAGAAGAAAAGATAGGCAGCTTGGGAATAGGTGGGGCAAGAGCGGAGCCACTGTTGTGTAAGTTCACACACCTTTAATTAATTATCCTGAAGAGTAAATCTGCCCCCAGCCAAGTGTAATAGAGTTGCTACGCAAGTGTCGTGTGGGTCAGTGGGACACAGGGAGGGGCAGGTGGGAGAGCTGTGCAAGGCTGCCAGCACAGAGAAGAGGATGTGCAGCATAGTGCTTGAGGTGCTGAAATAATACAAAGTTAAAGAATTAAAGTGGTCTGTAGAATCCCAGAGTTTCTGCACAGCCAAAAGGTAAATTACACCACATTCACTGGGCTTTTCCTCCTCATCGTGTCTCTGCAGTAGGGTGCTTTCCATGGGCACACATCCGTCAGAACAGGGTTTGTGTCCCTTCAGGAAGCGGGTTAATAATGTCTCCTTGCTGTCTTTCCCTTCTCCAGAACTGATGACACCATCCAGAAATACTACTTCAACATCACAAACCATTTCAGCTGGTCCCCGGTGGAGGTGACTCTGGGGCTGTACACCTCCCTGTGCCAGTACTTCAGCGAGCAGGAAAAACGGTGGAAGACAGAAGGCATCATCCCGCTGGAAGAGACCAGGCCAGACCAGGCTGTGTGCTTAACCCAGCACCTCACCGCCTTTGGGGCCAGTCTGTTTGTCCCCCCAAACTCTGTCCAGTTCATCTTTCCTGTGAGTAAAACAAAGGCGAGGCTGTGCAGCATTGCCACATGATGAGCAGAGTGTTGTCACCCAGAGGAAAGCCTCGGGCTCCCGTTGGCTTCGTGTTCAAGCTGGGTCATGGCTGACCTGTGCCCAGCTGGCAGATCAGCGCAAGTACCTGAGAGCCTTTGGGAGCTGCGGATGGGCACGGCTCACAGAGGGGCTGTGTCCTCTGATCAGGAATCCCAGCTGCTGCTGCTGCTAAAACCAGACCTTTGCAGATGGCTTTATGCTCTATTCTGGACACCTCGCAGAGTGTTCACCTCTTAGTGAGATGCCAAATGCTCCTGCCAGCTGTCACCCAGCGCTGTTTTATCCCAGCGAGCTTGCATCTGCCAGCTGCTCCCTGCTTCCTAGGGGTGTTCAGGCTTTCTCTAGCTGTCGGTGTGACATAAGTGGGAGCAGAGAGCTCTCGGCAGCTGCTACAGCGGCTTCAGCCGGCTGCTGCAGTCACTCCGCAGGGCTGTGAGCTCGCAGTCTCTGCAGGGACCGGTCTCTCTCTATTTGCATGTGGTATGATGTGTGGGAATGATGATTATAGCCAGGAAGGAGGCAGCAGGACTCCTGGGGAATGGGGGGGCCTCCTGGGGAAGGAGGGTGCCTTGCAACATGCTTCTTCTCTTTTAGGCTCCAGGCCCAGGTCTCAACTACATCGTTCTGCTGACATGTGCCGTCTGCTTTGTGACCTACTCAGTGGCTGCACTGATCGTGCACAAGCTGGACATGATTGACATTAACCGAGTGGGGGTGATTCCCTTCTGCGGGAAGAATGGGCTGTACAAATACGAGATCCTGGTGAAAACTGGCTGGGGCAGAGGATCAGGTTAGTCCAAAGTCTACTCCTGTGCTTGATTCCTAGGGTGATATCTGTGTGGTTCCCCTGAGGTCTCACCTCAGCACATCATGCACCACATGTTCCCCTGCAGTGCCCATAGCAGAGCTGGTGTTTGAGCAGCACTGAGCAGACAGTCAGCTCAGGGCTTCCCACAGCATTCACAGTTTTTATTGTGTGATGATGGGGCAGGTCAAGAGCTGTGGAGAAGAGCATGCTGCCCCACCACTTGCTGTTGGGATGGGACAAGCAACTGCTGCTGGAAGGAACCACCAGTGTAGAAATTTCCCCACCCTGCTTTCCCTGACATGGCTGTGGTTGCAGGAGCAGCCAGGAGGCTGTAGAGCACCTTCCTTCCTCCTGAGTCTCCAGGTGCATCTGGTACCAGGTCACTGGCAGGAAGGCAGTGCTGGGGAACAGCTCTACCTCGGGTGGACTTCCCTAACCAAGCCCCATTAACTCTGCCAGGTACCACGGCCCACGTGGGGATTGCCCTGTATGGTGTAGACAATAAAAGTGGTCACAGACATCTGGATGGAGAAAATGCCTTCCACCGCAACAGCCTCGACGTGTTTCAGATTGCAACGGAGCGGAGTCTGGGGAGCATCTGGCGCATCCGCATTTGGCACGACAATAAAGGTGAGATGTGAGGAGGTGCGTGGGCCTGAGGAGCCATCACACATCCCAGGTCAGAACCAAGCTCTGCTCTGCCTGGTACCTGGGCCAGGAGAGAGGTGCCTGGGGCTACAGTCTGGACTAACCCTGATGGGAGATCATGGTGACTCACTGACCGGGGGAAGATTGCTGGGGGGACATATCACAGGGAAGTCCGCAGACTGGTCAGCTGTAATCCCTTACGTGTATGATGCAATGTGCTGTGCCTGTCTGTAAATGTCCATACAGCCTAGGAGGTGACCTGGCTATGCCAAGCCTTTCTCTTGGGGTCTGTAATTCCCACTGATGAACATAGTGTCACAGGGTAACTGCTGCTGTCCCACCGAGGGGGTCTTGTGTTGCCTTCTTGGCTTTGCAGGTCCATGCAGGGAATGTCTGCTATGAAACACATTTCTTCATCTCTTAACTTTCAGGACTTAGCCCCTCTTGGTACCTGCAGCACGTCATAGTCCGGGACCTGCAGAGCAGCAAGAGCTACTTCTTTCTGGTGAATGACTGGCTGTCGGTGGAGAGTGAAGAGAACGATGGCATGGTGGAGAAGGAGGTTTATGCTGCCAGTGAGTGCTCAGCCCCTGGGGCACGGGGCTGGGATGGCTGAGCAGCAAGGCAGTTCTCATTGCCTTGAGGAAGGGCCCGCAGCAGGAGACTGCAGAGAGACCATAGAACCTGCACGCTGGCTCTTCCTCACTGCATTGATGCCTTGCGCAGCCAAGTGCTCTGCTGGGTTCTTTGTGCTGGAGGACACGGCATGGCAAGGACCCAGCCATGCAGGAGGGACCAGATAGATGCAGTGGGGATGCTTCCTTGAATATCAATTTGCGAGGACGGACTGCCCTCCTGAGGAGGTGGCCCTGAGAGTCTCTTTCTTTTTGTGCTCAGGTGAGACAGAGTTGAGGAGCTTCTCCCGGATCTTCATAGCAGAGTTGCAACGAGGTTTCTTTGAGAAGCATGTCTGGCTGTCCATGTGGGACCACCCACCTCGCAGCCGCTTCACCCGTGTCCAGAGAGCCACCTGCTGCTCCCTCCTCATCTTCCTCTTCCTCTGTGCCAATGCTGTGTGGTACGGCGTGGTGGGGAACGTACACCTCAGGTGCGCTGTGTCCCTTGGTGCTCTGGCCAGTCCCTTCCCTCCTCTGGGCCCCTCTGTGCTTCCCATTACATAGGGCAGGACAGACCTTAATTCTGCTGGGAATAGGTGCCTTGCTTGTTGCCTTGAGTCTGCCTTTCCTGCTCCAAAGAATCTGGGGTCAGGACACAGATAACCAAGGACAACTGGATCAGCTTTCCCCTTTACCTGGTTTTGCTGTGTCATCTGTTAGCACAGCCCATGCCCATTTCTTTCTCTGCACTTCTGAAATACCTGGTTGTGCAATTTTGTCTCACTGCTTGCTTAGCTGGCAACCCTGAGCACTCCTGCTAACACCAGTCTCTGATCTCTCTTGATTATCTCCAGCAACGGGGCCGTTTCCAACCTGATCCCTGTTAATGTAGACACGGTGGCTGTTGGTCTGGTGTCCAGCGTGGTGGTCTACCCTCTCTACCTGGTCATTTTATTCCTCTTCCGGATGGCTCGTGGCAAGGTAATGAGAAGTAGTTGCAGGCTGCCCAGACAGGTGTGATGCCACTGGGTTTGCTCATCTGAGAGTAGATTCTGCCCTTTGTGGTGCATCACTTCTCCGGCTGGTCTCTGCACTTTCCCAGTTGTGCCTCTGTGCTGCCCTGCGCCATGGCCAGACCCTTGCCCTTAGCAAGTCTCTGCCTCCCTCTTGAGCTGGGAGCAGCCCCTGACCTTAGAGGGACAGACCACTGCCTGGATTCTGACAGTGCCCAGACAGAGACCAAAAGGGCAGATTTTAACAGGTGCTTAGGCACTTACTCCCTCTTGATTTCAGTATGTGATAGGTACCCAAATACCGTTTAAAGGTATGACCCTGTGCTGCATTGGCAGGAGCCTGAGAGATGCTCAGTGAAGCATTTCTAATGAAATGTCTACCCTGGGTACAAATTCAGCTGTCTGAGCAGAGCTGTGGTTAGGCAGCTGTGAAAGGATTAGCTGGGGATTTAATGACTAGTTAGGCACAATTAGCAGCCCCATTAAGTATTGCAGCCAGCTGCTCAGTGACTGATGAGCAGCAAATGTGTCTGATAGTTCTTGTTCCTGTAAGCAATCCCTGCTTTGCAGGAGATTGCAAACTCATGAGGCATTCTGGGAACTTGTACCCGGGACAGTCCCAATGGCACTGAGCTAGTGTCCAAGGGCCTGGGAGGCAGCGGAGGATGTACCTGTGCCTGTTCTTGGCCCTGCTGGGCTGGGATCCCCCCCAGCCCTGCCTCGAGCTCCCCAGCAGAGTAGGGAACTGATGGGAGCGGATGGGATCCAGTGAGCAGCAGGGCTCTGAGCCACTGTGACATTGGCACCTCCACTCCTCGCTTTTCTGCTCAAGCCTCCCTGTCTCCTGCAGGTCTCCATCAATCACACCCTGACCCACTCAGACCAGCAGTCCTTGGAGATTGACAACTACCTGGACTCCTCAATCCTCGACAGCTCCTTCCCCACCTTCCCTGGGCTCCGGGCAGAGGTAACCTGCTTCACACCTGAAAGGTGGGCAGGCTGTGTAGGTCCATGTGCTCCCCTGCACGAACACAGTGTCCATCCACAGCTGTCAGTGCAAGAAGTCATGCACTCAAGTGCTTCTGGCAAATGCCGGTGATGGGGAGAGCCCCAGCCCTTCATCTCTCACCTGCACCTCTGCCCCGGCTAGCCCTGGGTACAAGCTGGGTCCAGCTCCTGCTCAGTGTCTGTGAACATGGATCTTCCCAGCATGCCTGGGTGTTTTCCCTGGAGGAGAGCAGGTTCCTGGAGGTGTGGACCCAGGGCTAATAGCAGCTCAGGCTCCAGGTTTCCAGTGACTCCTGATGTTAACAATCAGGCAGAAGCCAGCGTCATGTGCCTGAAATGCCTCTGCTTCCTCCACAGGCCTTCTCTGAGCAAACCAAAACAGATCTGTTCTTGGAGGACTCCAAAAGGTAAGTAGGTTTCTGGGGACAGAGCAAGTAGGAGTTTAGTGTAGTTTTCTGCTTTGGTAGCCTGGGGTTTGTGCTCCCACAGCTGTTCCCCTACTAGACAGTCGAACGCACTAGCACAGTTGCTTTTCTCATGCTTCCCATTCCCCACACATACCTGATTGTACCCATTCTTCTGTTTTCCCGCAGCCTCATGCGGTGGCCCTCCAGTGAGGCCCTGCTCAGCTGGCCAGACCTCCTCAGCGACCCCTCCATCATGGGCAACACCATCCAGAAGCTGAAGAGAGGCCGGGCCAGCCGCCACCTCGGACTCGAGGCCCCGTTGGCAACTGAGGAGGACAGCTTGTCGCTTGGCGTTCACCAGGGACAGCCTCGATATTTCTCTGCCTCAGGTGGGTGTGTGAGTAGCGTTGCTCTGTGCCAGGGTTTGGATGCCCTAGAAGAGTGCAGGAGGAGCAATCTGGTCCCTGGGAGCCCTGGCTCAGCTCTGGAGAAAGCAGAATAGCAGAGCTTGCTGCCATTGCCACTGGCTTCAATTTGAAGGGCAGAGGAGGAGGGTCATGGGTTTTTAATGGAGATTCCAGTCTGGGAATGCAGAAGTCCTGATGCAGATCAGTCTGAAGTGAATGGTCGCCACACTGCTGGCAGACTGGGAGCAAGGAGAGATGTGTTCCCATGGGATCTGAATGTTGAAAGCAACCAACGCTGCTTCACTGGTTGCAAGGCCACAGTGTGTCTCTGAACCTCTGTAAATGGCTGGAGAAGAACAACTTGGCCTCCTACACCAGCAGTTTCATGCCAGGCTCCACAGACAAGCTGGGGATAGACAGAAGCTAGAAGACAGGGAGGAGGGGAGGGCTGTTCCACAGAGAAGGACCTCACCCTGGCCCTCCTCCTTCCTGTCTCCACAAACGCGGCCGAGCCTGAGTGCTGCAGAACCACCCTGGCCCTGTGTGCTGTGCTCCTGCCAATGCTGTTTGTGCTCTCTGTTTCCCCAGATGAGGATCTGATCCGGCAGATCCTGGCAGACGGAGCTAGCGGCATCTCCCACTCCCAGGATCTGGGGCCATACATGAGGGCTGAAACAGATCTGATCTCAGGCCTGTAAGTATTTGGGGACCAGAGTCCCTCAGACAAGGCAGCTGAGCCAGTGCCCCCTGTCCCTTGTCCTCCCACCCAGCTCTGCAGCGGCTGGTGGCACCCAGCCACAGTGAGCTGAGCTGGGCTTTGTGACATTGCAAATGCCTGGGTCAGCCTTGTCACGAGCCACTATGTTCTTGGTGGCCGTGATTCCTGCAGCCCCCACAGCCAGAGCTCCAAGAGGGCACTGCCACACTTCCAGGAGCCACCTGGAACATCCCCTTAAAGCCCAGCTGAACATGTGTCTCCAGAGCTTTGTGTACTGCTGGCAAAGTGCTGGGACAGGGGTTTGCTTCATGGCACTGACAGGAGGGAGAAGGGGCTTGAATCTCTGTGTGTTATCATGCCCAGAGCACCCTGCTTTGGGACCCTGACCACCACCCAGCTGGGTAGCCAGTGCAAAGCAGCAGGGCCAGGGAGGGGAAGGACTTTCAGCCCTCCTCCACAAGATGCAGAGCAGAGTGTCCGTGTGCCTCGGCAGCCTGGGCCCACTGCTCTAGAAGGAAGTGCTTCTAACTGGTCCAGCACTGCTGCACTGGTGTTAGCAGTGGTGCTCGGGCCACCTCAGCAACAGCCTGCTTCCCTCAGAGCCTGCCGTGCCGTGGCTCACCAGTGTCACACCTTTGCCTTGGCAGGTCCAGTGTATTCGGGGAGAAAGTGGAGACTGTCATGATGCAGAAGCTGAATGATAAAGGCCAGAGCATGGCAGCTCCTCCCAGGGAAGTGAGCAGATCAGCCAAGTCTACATGGACAGGTACCAGGGCTGCAGGCTGTGCAGTGTAACCATCAGGGCAGCGAGGGTGGGATGTGCAGGAAGAGGGGCCGTCACATATAGCAGCACTTGACGGGGACAGGTGAGTAGGTAGAAAAGGAGCCTCAGGAAAGGCTGCTCCCCTGCTTGGGACATATTTGCTATTTCTTATCAGCTTTTCTTGGAACCTGAATGTCAGTAAACCCTGGGCCACCACTTGTTCTGTCACAGTCCCCACTGTGCACCCTAGGGAAGCTCCACTCACTGCTTCCCCAGTTACTCTGCTCTCTGCACCCCTCTGCTGCCATCAGTCCCTTCATCCAGCCAGCACGGGAGAGTGAGTCTCCGTACATAACCAGAGGGGAAGGGGAGTCAAATGCCAAGGAAGGTTCAGATGGGCAAACAAAGCAAAGGAGAGAAGAGGTGTTTCCTACTGGGTCGTGCAACACAACAGCCAGCCAGCTGGGCTTGCACAAGGCAGGGAACAAGCTGTCAGGCCTCGCAAGGTCTGGCACGTGATTAAGTGCCTGGGTGCCCTGCAGAGAAGCTCAGCATCAGTTCTCTTAGCATGAGCTCTTGGCTTCCCAAGGCACAGCCTTCCTGGGGCAGGCTGCAGCATGGAAAATCGGACACAGGAGCAATCCTCTTGGGTCTGGTAAAATCCATCATTTCATCTTGGTTGTAGTATCTTTAGGCAGGCATTGATTCACATGGGTGGGTGAAAGAAGCTGTGCTGAGTGAGCCCTGGGGCAGGGTGGCTTGGCAGTCTGAAGCCAGCCAGAGCAACAAATCTGTGTGGCTTTTCATGGGTTTGACAGCAGCACCTCCAGCCAGGCTGGGCATGCCCAAGGTCCTGGGGCTCTGCAGAAAGCAGGAACCCATCCCACTGCCCAAATCAGGATCCCATTTCCTTCTCCTGCCCATCCTGTTGTCTGCAGATGAGATGCTGCTCTTCTGAGGGTGACTGTTTCAGTGTGCTGTCTGTGCTGCTGCTTAGTGAGAGGTGTCTAGGGTAATGCCTCTAAACTCACCCAGGACTGGTGGCAAGCTCTCTGCTGGGATGAGTGGTGTGCTCAGCCCTCCCTGTGCCCACTGGGACCCTTTTATAGTAACATTTACACTTGTTTTCCCTCCCTCCTTCCAGTTGCAGACCAAACGTTCAGGAAGCGCTTGCTGCCACCCTGGTGCTCCTATCTGGCTCATGGTATCAGTCTCCTCCTCTTTGCCACCTCCACGGGGGTCTCTGTGTGGATCGGGGTGGGTTTTTCCTCCAGCGTTGCCCTCATGTGGCTCATCTCAGGGATATTCAGCTTTCTGGCATCCTTCTTGGTCTGGGAGCCCCTGAAGGTAAGGATAACATGAGAACACAAGCACATATCTGTACATGTGTATGTATTAGCTGTAATTAGCATCTTATCCAGATATTAATCAAGTCATACTGGACACTGTGTAGATTGAATACCATCTTCGTATCCCTCCAGGAGGGGAAGGATGTGCACACCAGCAGCAGTAGGAGAAGCAGGGCTGGTGGCGATTTGTTTTAGAGGTTGTCTAGCTGCTTTGAGAGAGTGCTCAGTGGCTGTGCCCTGCCCGCTGTCTGTGCTGAAAGGCCCACAGGAGCTGCTGCCCGTGGCGGTTCTGGTGGCACGGTTCTCTCTGCAGGCTCACGACACTGCTTGTCTCTCCAGGTTCTGCTGGAAGCCCTCTATTTCTCACTGGTTGCCAAGCGCTTGCACCCAGAGGAAGACGATACCTTGGTGGAGCATCCGTTCGTTGAGCATGTTTCTGAGAAGATCAGTAAAGTCCGACCCCCGCAGGGGTTTGCCCTTTTCCAGGCCAAGGAAGAGGCCAGGAAGGTGAAACTGCTACACAGGATGCTGAAGGCAAGACATCTCCTGATACCTGTGGTGCCTAGGGCAGAGGCAGAGTGCTGGCTCTGGGAGCTGAGATACATCCTTGTGTGGGTCCTCCCAATCCAGCTGTGATCTACTAGCTGAGCTAGTAGGTGCATGTCTCCAGTTTTCACTTCAGTTTCCCCATCTGTAAAAGGCTGGCAGTGACATTCACCTTTTCTGTGAAGCTCTGAGATCTGAGGTGGCCAGAAAGCAGAAACTTAAGTGGGTTGATGTGGAGCAGCTGGTGTGTTTGACTTCATAACTCAGGTGTTTGAGGTTAGGGGAAGATTTGCAGTGTGGAGTAGGTGCCAACTTGCACAAGAAAATTCATTAGTTGAGTCTTGTGAAACATGTAACTCCCTGTGTAGGAGCTGAAGTTTCAGTCTCTTTGTAGGTCATTCAGTACTAATCCTCCACACTTGTGCTGGGAATACACAGCTGCTTTAATGGAGTCAAGTTGCTTTTAACTGAGTAATTTCCCTTTTAAAGGATGGAAACCCCCATAACTATAGCATAAGCCAAGCTGCCAGCGTATAGAAGCCCCTACAGGGAGGCTGTGCGATGCACATCAACTGAAACGTGGTGCCGGGCTGGCCGCTTTGAACAAAGAATATTGTTATGAGCCTGTGGTCTGGGTTTCATTTTAAGCTGCTTCCCATATGGAAAAAGAAAACGGCATGCTCTGGGTCCCGATCCTGCTGCATGGCAGGCAGCAGTCAGTGGAAAGCACTGATGTGCTGCTGGGTCGGGATCCAACCCCCTGTGCTTGGGTGCAATCCCTTTCTACTCTCTGCTTGCCAGAATTTCCTCATCTACATGATGTTCTTGCTGGTAATCCTGCTCACCAACTACGGAGACGCCTCCCGCAACAGCAGGGCCTTCCTTTTGCAGAGCTCCATCAAGCAGCAGTTGGGCAGCAACGAATTCCTCCACATCAAGAGGTAACTGCGAAGGCCCTGGGGATGGGGAGGAACAAGGTGTTGCTTTGTATCAGAGAAGCTGTGCAGGGCTGCAGCGAGGACTCGGGGAGCAGGCTGGCTTCTGGCTGCTCCACAGTCACTACCATGAGGTTCTCGACTCTGGGGAGCACCGGTGCCTCTGGGGAGCCGGGCACTCGCCCACAGACACAGCATGGCAGGGAGCGGGTCCCTTTTTGTCCCTGTGGTTCTGCTTCTCCCCTGGAGAACGTAGGGACCTGTGGGGGGTTGAGAGCTTTAAGTTCTTTGAATTTTAATTATTTCCTCAGTGGGAAGGGACTGTGTGAATTATAGATGTTTATCTTTCTGTATCTGATTAAAAGGACGCAAGTTTGCTCTGTCTCCAAAATTTACAACATAAACAGGGTCACAAGAACCAAAAATAACATCTCATATAAATACAGAGTCCTTCCCTTCCTTGCTCTGCACATATGGTTTAACTAGATTAAGTTTTCCCAGCTGAGTTTCCACACCACCACGAACTCCAGCAGTCCAGACTGACATCAGAACGGCTGCCTGGGATTAATGGTGTCTTTGTACCCATCTCACTACAGACCCCTTCATTATTCTGTGCAAATAGATGTGGTTTGTCCCTGCCACACAAAGTCACAGAAACTTTGATTCACCACCATATGAATCAGGAATGATTCCAGTGAACTCGGTGGAAGTTTCTGGGGTGAAAGTGGTGTAAAGGGAGAGAGCAGAGCAGAATCTGGTCCTAAATGGCATCTCTTTCCTGCTGTGCTGCTGCAGACCCACTGGTCTGATCAGGTGCCAAGTGGATTCAATCACCTTTAGGTCTTGCATGTCAAATAAACATTTTCGTGACCCCAGCCCAGCTCTGGGAACGGATGGAAATGCTGCCTCTGCCTGCTAGCCAGGCCCCCGGGAGGAGAGCAGCCCAGGTTAGCTCTCCAAAACTCAGTCCTCGCCTCTAGGTGAAACACAGATGGTCATGGGTGAGACATGCAGAGACTGCCCTAGCAGAGCTGCCCGGGGAGCTCTGCCTCTCACCCCTCTTTCCCATTGCAGGTCAGATCAATTCTGGGTCTGGATGTCGCAGGTCTTCCTCCCTTACCTCTACAACAACCGGTCGGGTCAGGAGAGCTACAGCACCACGCTGGGCACAGCCCGGCTGCGCCAGCTCAGGTTGCAGGAAGGTAGGTGGGCAAGGGCCTGTGGCTCTGCTGTCACGGGTGGGTGCTGACATTCCTGGAGGCATGAAATGGCCGGGTCTGGGTGCAGCTGGGGCTGAATGAAGCAAGGCAGAGGTTACGGAGGCAGGGTTTTTTTGCAGCTTGTATATTAGTGTGCTTCTGGTTCTGCTCCTTTTGGAGATGAACTGGAGCAGTCCATCATGGGGAGTTGTGCTAGAGAGGTTGGCTTCATTTCTGGAGGTGTGACTGAGGACACGGAGGTGGAGGGGGCTTGTGAAGAAGGGAAATGCTAAGTGTGAAAGCTCAACTGTGTGCCCTAGCACTGTTTGGGCTCCCCACGAGATGACAGTGTTGGTCTTGTTCCAGCCGAGTGCCAGCGCAGTGCCCAGGACGTCCTCCATGGCATGGGCATGGTTGCCAGGAAGAACTGCACCGACTCGCGCAGCTTTTCTACCACTGACTACGCAGCTGGCTGGGAAAGGGCGGCCGTGAACATGACGGCTGCGTGGTCCTACTCGCCCCCTGACCTGACGGGGTAAGGAGCTGCCCAGCCTGCACCTACACCCCCGGCTCCATCTGCCAAAGACATCGCATCTTTTCAGCTGATGCGGTGCCCGGGGTGGTTCCCAGCCTTCGCCTCAGTGAGGCCAACTGCAGCCCCCGAGCCTGGCAAAGGGCAAATAAACGCAGAAATGCCAAAGGCCTTCCCTGAACGTGTCCGCACTGGCAGTGTGACTGGTGGGAGGCGTGGAGCTGCCCCTCACACAGCTTCCATGGAGATGTGTCACCTCGAGCTGTCTGAACAGCAGCGTAGTGCTGTTCTCGGGGGCCCAGGGGCAGAAGGTTCAACTCTCCAGCTTCTAGGGCAGAGACAAGGTGCAGAACAAGGTAACCCAGCCGCCCACAGAGACCACGGAGCAGCACTAGCTTTCTGTTATAGTGGGTTATGGGAGATTGGCCTTTACCAGCATACTGGGCATTAACTCACTATTGGTTCCTGCTCTGGTTTGTTCTTGGATGTGTCTTCATTAAAGTCTGGGGCACCGCAGGGCTTGGGGCTGTTCTGAGGTTGGGAACACTGAGGTGGATCAATGCACTTCTGTAATTTGTCTTGTGAAATAACTAATGAGGCAGCTGTCACCCCTGGATGTGCCGGGTAGAGGTCAGGGTCCGCATCTGCGCACTTGCTCCTGGCCTGCCGCGCAGGAGAGCATCCCAGTGGCGGCTCTGTCCCACATCTCTCACCCCATGGCTCCTCTTCCTCTGCAGGGTCTGGTACTGGGGTTACATCTCTTTCTACGATAGCAGTGGTTACGTCCAGGAGCTGGGGGCTTCGCTAGAGGAAAGCAGAGCTCAGCTGAATTTCCTTCAGCAGCACACTTGGATCGACAACATGTGAGTGTGGCAGGGCGAAGGAAGCGTTCTGCTGTCACCCAGCAGCAACTTTAAGGGGTGCTGCTGGGACACAGGGAAAGGATCTATGATCCTACAAAACGGTCGCACTAAAGCCCAGGGTCGGTGTTGACCCAGAGCCCTGAGCTGCTCTTCTTCCCTCCACAGGAGCCGGGCAGTCTTTGTGGAGCTGATGCAGTATAACCCCAGCGTGGACCTGCACGCTGCCATCACCCTCCAGCTGGAGTTCCTGGGGGCTGGCCAGGCCATTGCCGCTGTCACCATCAGCCCCTTCCCGCTGCTGCGGCTCAGTGGGGGTGTCACACTGCAGCTTCTCATGATGGTCAGTGTGTTTCTTCCCCTCCATGCTCCTCTTCTCTCTCGGTCCCTGCACAGAGGGCTCTGGGGACCCATTGCCTGGCCTCCCGGAAGGGCAACGTTGGTCACTGTGGACTGATGCTCCCCTGCCTGCCACCACTCCGCTTCCAGGCCTGGATAGTTCACAGAAAACATCCCTGACACCACTGAGGGGAAGGAGATTTCTCCTGTCTGGCAGCATTTGCTGGTCTTGTCTCAACCTTTTCGCTTCCTTGCACTCGTGCCTGTTCTTGTGGAAACTGGAGGCTTTTGTTCTTCTGTCCTCAACGGGGACATTGGCCAGCTGAGCCATGTCCCCAGAGACCCTGCCTGGGCTCTCTTCCCCTGGACACTGCCACCCTGCCACAACTGCATTGGACGTGGTCTGGGGATCTTCACTGCAGGGCAGTGAGTTAGCAAGGATGGCATGGAAGGACTCAGGGGGTGCTCCAGCTCTAGGCTGGCAGAACTCGGCCTGGTACATGGGGTTCTGCTGTCCTGGGGTGCTGCAGGGTCCCCTGGTGTAGCACAGCAGTCAAGCATTGCCCTCTCCTTCCCCGGTAACCTCTCCATTCCTCCCACAGGTCTTCCTCATGATGTTTGTGGTCTACTTCGTGGTGTCTGAGTCACTGTCCATCAAGAAGGAAGGCAGAGCCTACTTCACCCTGTGGGGCAACTACGGCCAGTGGGTCTTCATCCTCCTCACCACTTGCACTGTGGTGGTGCACCTCAGCCAAGCCACCCTTGCCGATCAGCAGTGGCTCAAGTACCTCAACAACCGCAAGGGTTTCACCAACTTCTACCAGGTGGCCGTTCTCAGCACCGTCTTCAGCACCTTGGCTGCATCCCTCCTCTTCCTCCTGACTGTGCAGGTATGGAGAGGGTTGGGTGGGAGCACCATGTGGGCAGGGATCTGTGATTTGGTCCTCCTGTGCTGGCAGCTCATCTGTGCACAGTCTCATGGCAGGGGTAGCAAAGGGCCCTGAAATAAAACCAAGTGCAGTACTGTGGTCCTGCTGCGCCAGGCACCGACCAAATGCAATGGGGCTGCTGCCACAGCCAGACTCTACTGCAAGACAGAGGTGGTGGGTAGTTACAGAGTTATAGAATGGTTTGGGTTGGAAGGGACCTTTGAAGATCATCTAATCCACCCCCCTGCCACAGGCAGGGACATCTTTCACTAGATCAGGTTGCTCAAAGCAACCTCCTTGTTTCTACAGGGGCTCTTGGGTTGGCTAACGATTACTGCATGATATTATAGCTGAGATCATAAGACTTCTCATCTTTTTTTCTCTTCATTCTCCTGCTTGCCATTATGCATCTCTACTGCAGCACTTTGGGTCTCTAAAGTCTCTGGGCCCTCAGCTCCCTTGAGGAGTTCAGCCTAGTGTAGCTGATGGGATGATTTTTGTCTTCAAGGAGCCTGTTGACTAGGATGTCCTCTGCTCTACCAGAGTTTGCATTTCTCAGAGTTGTAGAGATGTTTGAAAGAGCATTCCCTGGGCTGGAAGAATCTCAGAGCGGCCTCTGTGATGAGCCCATGTTGTAACACCATCCTCTCTCTTGGTCCTAGGCTGCCCAGCAGCTGCGTTTTGTCAGGCAGTGGTCTGTGTTTGGGAAGACCTTTCAGAAGTCTGCAAAGGAGCTGACTGCTGCAGGGCTGGCGTTCGCCGTCCTCATCCTGGCCTACGCTCAGCTCGGCTTCCTGGTAACTACCTGCTGTCCCCACCTCGCCTTGCAGAGTGGTTGGTTGTCAGCAAGGGCTGCCCAGCATTGCGTTGTCCCTCATCCCTTACCATGCCATGGCTGTGCGCAAAGCCCAGTGGGCCCTCTGGGTGCTCCAACGCCCAGCCTGCGCAGGGTGCTCGTCTGCCACAGACCAGACGGCTTTGGCCAGGGGCTGCATCTGTGGCCTGTCGCTGTCACAGCCGATTTGTGGGGCACCCATCAAGGCTCGTGCTTTGTAAAATGGGGTGGTGATGACTGGGAGTCAGGGGAACATTTTTCCACTGATCGCTTCTCATTACATCTCCAATGTCCCTTTTGCAGCTCTTCTCCTCCTCCTCGGAGTCCTTCCGCAGTGTCGGCAGCAGTCTCCTGCTGCTCTTTGCCATGCTGCGGGGCAGCGTGAACCTCCGTCCCTGCCTGCCCGAGTCCTCAGGCCTCTACTACCTATTCTGCACCAGCTACATCATCCTGGAGGTATGGATCGTGCTGAGGCTGTTCACCGTGGTGCTTATCTACAGCTACCGGGAAATGCACTTCGAGCTGTACCGCCCTGCCTTCGAGCCTCAGGACTACGAGATGGTGGAGCTCTTCATGCGCAGGCTGAAAATGTGGATGGGCTTCAGCAAAGCCAAGGAGGTGAGTGCAGCCTGGGAGACTCCATGGAGAAGGAGCCCAGTAGCAGGCAGTAGGCTGCAGACATTTGCAGAAAATCAAGGTCCACCATCCTTAACCTTCCTTTGCCTCTGGGTACTTCCCACTGCTGTTCACAGTCAGGTTCCTCTGGTGGGTGAGGGCTGGAGTGTGGCCATTCCTGGAGGCCCAAGA
This sequence comes from Aramus guarauna, assembly GCA_013400195.1. Lineage (NCBI taxonomy): Eukaryota > Metazoa > Chordata > Aves > Gruiformes > Aramidae > Aramus > Aramus guarauna. The sequence continues at coordinate 111,906 of VXBL01000863.1, read as the reverse complement.
GCTGGGTGAGTGATGGGGCATTGTAGGGGCATCTGCTGCCAGTTCTCAGTCCCACAGTTCCACCTGGTTTTATCTAGGATCTGTCCCCAGGTACTTGCCATGGCCTGGCCCACCAGGAATGGCTGGGAGCAGCCCTGGTGCTGTTTGGAGCAGGACATGATGCCACAGCACGGCATTCCCACTCGCCAGCTCCTGAAATAACTCTGCCCCCTGCTATCCTGTTCTCTTCCAGTTCCGGCACAAGGTGAGGTTCGAAGGGATGGAGCCGCTGCCGTCCCGAGACTCCAGTGACTCCAAGTCCTTTCGGGGCCCCACTCCCAGTGCTGCCTCTGACAGCTCCAGGGCCTCCACCTCCTCCAGCCAGCTGGACGGGCTGAGCCTCGTGCTGAGCACCCGGGACAGCCTGGAAGTGGACGCTGACATCCAGCGCCTCCTTTCCCTCTTTGAGATGCTGCTCGCCCAATTTGACCGGGTCAACCAGGTGACAGAAGACGTGTACCGCATCGAGCACCAGCTGGAGGGCTCTCAGAGCCGCCGCTCCAGGAGGAGGTACACCCAGATGTCGGAGGATGTCCTGAGCGGGTACTGTGCAGGCAGCACAGAGCAGGGGCCCTCACCCGAGATTTTCTCCGACACGGACCTGCAGCCCCCACGGGACGCCCCGCTGTCCCCCCACTCTCCTGCCGCCCCGCCAGGCAGCAGGGGCTCCGTGCCCAGCCGGCTCCTTCGAGCTAGCAGAGGCATCAGCGTGGCGGCTTCTGTGCTGCCCCCACACAAACCCTACGCTGCTGTAGCTCCAGCGGTGAAGAAGAAACGGCCCCTCCGGGCCAAGAACAGGGTGCACCCCGCTGTCAAATAACAGGCGGCGTTCTGGGCATCGCAGGGAGGAATGCCCTTGGGGGGGTGGAGAGCGCCTGGGAAGGGGTTTGCGAAGGGTGGGCTGTGCCTGCCGTGCAGACCTGGAGCCTCAGGAGCTGCTGCTTCTGATAGCTCCCGCCGCGGCGGCTGTGCCTGCCGGGGTGCACGGGGCTGTTGCCTGCAACGTGGCTAGCACAGCCCCCATCTTCCACGGACCTGACCATCCCCGTCAGATGCGCTGACGTTCCTTACCGGTGGTCTCCGGCATTAAGGGCTGGTTGGAGAAGGCTGAGCCTTTCCCTCGGGGACAGCTGGGAAAGGCTGCGCGAGGCACGGTCAGCGTGCAGAAAATCCCTGTTAAGGTAGGGCAGTATTAAAAAGTTGTCTCTCTTGTTAAATGGCCCCATCTGCAAACAGCCTGCATATGGCGACTGTCACAAGGACACTTTACTGGGGACTGGCACAGGGTGACCGGTACAAGGTTCACCTCCCTTCCCCGCTGGCTGTGCCAGATGGAAGGGGGGAGAGGAGACCCCCCAGGCCTTGAAGGTTTGAACTGAGTCTTGGATTTTTGTCGACCAGTCACACTGTGGAGGAAAGCTACAGGTTTCAAGAAGATATTTAACCAATCTTTTTTTTTTTTTTTAAAGCATAAATATATATAGATATAGATAAATGATATCTACACCCAGATCAGTTAATTTCCAGTATTGGCTACTTTTATCCTCCAGAAATTTGTACTATTATTTGTATTTAAAGAAATCCAATATTTAAACCAAATGACATTGCAAGCTGCAGCAAGCTGCCAGCGCTGCTCCCTGGCCGGGCTCGGAGGAGATGATGAGCAGCAGCTCAGCCCAAAGGGTGTGGAGACCTCGGGCTGCTTTCGGCCGTCTCTGAGCNGTATTTTTTTTTTGTTTGTTTACTTGTTCGTATGTACTGCCCAGCACTTTAAACAATGCTTTCCTCGGCTAACAATGACACATGCGATCTAACAAGAATGGGATAATATATCACAAAAGCAGTATTTTTTGTTTGTTTAAATCATAAACTGAAATGAGCAAGTGCTGATGAAGTGAATGCAGCCCCCAGCACGCCCCCGCCTGAGGCAGCCACGCCGGTTCCTCCTGGCATCTTCCCTCCGAGAAGCACAAAGGCGCTGGGGGAGGCAGGTGAAGCCCTAATGGAGCTTTTGTCGGGGTCCCCCCAGCCCTGCCACCCCGCAGCTCCCCGGGACCCGCCGTGCGCTGGGCTACAGCTGGCCTGTGCTCGCCATGCCCGACCGGGGAGGGGCTGCGCCGTGGGGCACCCCCTGCTCACAGCGTGGGGTGCTGAGCAGCGGCTGAAGCCTCCCCAGGGCCTGCGTTCACTTTGTCATCGCCATTTCACGTTATGTATATTGTAAGTAATTTATATGGGTTGTTTTGGTTTTCTTTTTGTAAATGTATATATTTTTGTATGTTTGCTATATTTTCATAGCATCGGTAACGTGTTTGAAACATGTAGATAGGAGACAGAATACTATTGTCAGAGTTATTTAAAGGATGTATTAAGTGCTTCTTCCTGGGAATGTCCCGTGTATATAAAGTATTAGGTGTCTGTGTGCATGTGGTGCGCGTGCTCTCCTCCCAGCTGAGGTTCGGCCGGGCTGGCTCTGGGCCAGTCGCCGCAGGTGGAGCGGAGCGTGGCAGGGGATGGGATGCCCATGGCGTGCGAGTTGGTGTGCTCCCAGAACCTGCTCCATGCTTTGGAACCGTGAGAGGCTTGAAGGGAAGCCTTAGGCAGCGAGACCAGGCAGGCAGTGCCGCAGGGGAAGGTGCCTCGGGTTAGACTGCATCTTGCCTCTGATGCTGGGGGGCCTGGAAGTGTCCTTCCCGTGCCCCGGCAGGGGAGATCTTTCTGGGCAAAGACATGTCCATTGCTAATGACATCACCTCCTGAGTCCCCCCCATCCAGCTCCCAGCACTTCTGCCATCCTGTGTTAGATGCTTTTGAAGATGATTTCACGTCCATGTGGTTCCTTAGCTCCAGGTGCCTGCCCATGTCCCTTATGGGTGACTGAAGAAGGATGCAGGGGTGCTCGTTGTGGTGGCTGTGGGACTGCTGTAAGTTACCTTTGGAAAAAAAAAAAACTCGGTTGATAGGATGGACAGATGCTGGGGAAAGGTCGCAGAAGGATGCGGGCAGGAGAAAACAAGTGTGGTGTAGCTTGAAGATCACTTCAAGTGAAATGGTGGTTGGTCACCATAGAGGTTGTTGAAAGAGCAGATTGCACAGAGGGAAGTAGGGTGCAGAGGAAGAAAACCAATACTAGTAACCACGAAGCTTTCGTAATGGGAAGGAAAGGCAGGTAGAAGAAGATGACAGAGAAGTAGCAGTAGTTGGAGATGGCGGATTCCAGCTCGGTGGCAGCAGGTGCCTGGAGCAGGTGGAACCAACAGTGAGGTCCACAGAGCCCAGGGATGGGGCCCAGCGCGGGCTCAGGTGCTGATGGCAGTAAGCTTTGTACACTGTGCAGAAGTGATTTGTTTTTGGTTCTACAAACAGCTCCAGCTGCTCCAGAACTCTTCTGGTATCTAAAACTGGTTTTCAAGCCAGAGATGTAAAACTATTTGCCTTGTATATTTTGGTTCGTGTTACTTATCCAAGCAGCCCATGCCTTGTTTTTGGTGACAGGTACAGTGCTGGTGCAAGTGCCCGCTAGCCATATCCAAAAACCCCTCGGGCAGTAAAAGGAGCAGCTGTGAGATGTACCAGGATACCTGGGATGCGGCACTGCAGCTCTGGTAACGGCGCTGGGCACGTGGCTGTGGCTGCACCCAGCTGCTACGCTCATTGCCCCTCTGGCACATCCTCCCTGGGGCGAGGAAGGCCGCAGTTACAAAGCAAAGTCCCATTAGGTTTGGCCAGCAGAGCCAGGGCAGAAGGAGGGGTACTGTAGGAGAGCACTAGCTTTTGCGTGCTGCTGGGTGGGCCACCAGCTCTTACTCTTTTGGGTTCTTAGATGGGAGAGCTGTGCAGTTGTGCTGAGAACAGCCACGTGCGTTCCTTCCCTGCCGCAGTGGAGCGAGGGGCGCAGATCCAGCCACCCCTGAGGGCCATGCCCCTTCCCCTGTGGGTACAGGTCTGTGTTCCTACCTGTATCCATGGATCAGGGACGGGACAGAGACAGGGCTGCGAGCACCAGCCTGTGAGCAGCCAGTGGGAACATTCAGTGAGTAAAATGAACCAAGCTTGTCTTGGAAAGCTCTCACATCTTCAAGAGCCAAAAAGTTCAGTTCAAGTACCCCGATTCAGTTCTCAGTCTCTCCCGCC
>VXBL01000863.1:71868-107726 GCA_013400195.1 Aramus guarauna | reverse complement strand
TCGCTCCCCAGGCCCCCCCCCCCCCCCCCCCCCCAGCTTGAGTATGCTCATTTATAAGCTGTTGTTAGGAGTGAAGTGTGGGAGCGATGAGGCAAGAGGCAGTGGTGAGCACAACAGCCTTGAATAAGCTAACAGAGGCAAGCGGCCTGTGTAACAAGGATGCTCATAGGATTTTTGCATCAGGATTTTTGTTCCCGAGTGCCTGTTCCTTTCCAAGCTTGCTCTGCGTATGTGTGAGTGTGACTTGATGCGTGTGACTTACCAAGTGCTTCTTCTAATCAAAAGAGGAGCAGAAACAGGATAAGACAACTGCCCTACTTCTTTCCTTCACTTGAAGTATGGAGAGCAGCTCTGGAACTCACAGTTATTTCTTGAAAAGCCAAACACCTCTGCGAGGGCCCACGTGCCTGGTGGGCACCACTGACAGCTTCCAAGCAATCGTAGTTCTCAGCACAGCATTTATTTGTACAAACTATAGCAACACTCACAGGGTTCCTTCACTGTCCCAGCTAAGGTACCGCATCTACGTGCACTTAGCTGCAGCCAGTTACTAGTCATGGCGTTACACCCTCAACAGCAATAAACTTGACTTGCAGCCCTAGCCAATAAATACTCCTGAATGTATATTTCTGTGTTTGTAGTCACCAAGAGATGGTTTCTTATTTATTAAGTCTCACAAAGATGCAACAGTATCAAGCTGCTTAAATAAAAACCCCTACCCATTAGTTTAAAAGGGAGAGGGAAGGACTTTTATATAAGTGCCTTTTTTTTAAAGAACAGATGATTGTGACCAATATGCCAACTGTTACTGTCTGGTCAGCATTTCACTGCAAACAAACATATTGTATTTTGTAACTGTGGGGATGTTTCTTAAAAAATGACAAGGTCAAATAAAAGATGACTGCCATGACCTGGCTCTGGTGCTTTTGTTACGCTCACTCCAGCTCACTCACCGCTACCAGCCAGAGCTCCGCAAAGGTCCAGGGGCAAAGCAGCGCTTGCCAGAGCTAGTCCAGAGACCTTCTTCCCCGCCCCGATGTCATTGTCTGTGGCTGGCATTTTAATTAAGGTCTCCTGCACAATACGAGACACTTTTTTAAATCACATGGCCTATTAGGGCAGCTCTAGGCTGGAATGAATGACAACAGTTGTCGATGAAGAGTCTGTGGTCAGCATAAGGGAGACTCAGCTGAGGCAGAGCACGGCACAAGGGCTCACTTGGCCCCAGGCTGCCACTGCACAACCACACACCCGCGAGGGGAAGGGAGCTGCTCTGGCTCCCTGAGGGGGGAAAATGCCAACAGAAACACCCCCACTCCCCCCACTGCAGAGGTTACCTGAGGCTGAACCAGAGGGAATATCCCCAGTGCAGGGACTGGGACACAGCCAGGTACTGCACCCTGTCCAGCATTGGGAGGTTTGGTTGCTGGTTACTGACACATAAGCAATACGGATCAGAAAACTGAAAGGGGAAAGGAGGAAGGAATTTGCATTATTACAAAACACGGTTTGAATTTTCCCAGGCCAGCAAGAACCCACTGACCTTACGAATATTTTATTTCCTTTACAACTTACAAACACTCACAACATACACTTAGAGTTCCCAAACAGCCCTGCACAAGCTAGTAGCATCACTTTTGTCCCCTCACCTGTTGCTTCACAGTTCTGTGTGCAGATTGCACTTGTCTTGATCTCCATTGCAAGGGCGCTGCTGTTACCCTTTACGAAAAAGCGCCGCTTCCCATTTATTGACAAAGCAGGAGATAAAGTACTCACAGTATAGTCCAGCTTACATGGTTTCTCCCAGTTTAGTAGTGTAGTGTCTGGTGACCATCTTACCTCAAGATGGGCTACATCGTCCCAACTCCACCTGTACACACGCGCACTGAAAGGCCCGCTTACTTCAACAGCGGAGGTCCCAGGAGGAAAGACTGTCACTAGGTGTTAGTGCAACAGGCAAAACTCATTCAGAGATGATGCCCCAAGAAGTGTCAACAGTCTTTCAAAAAGGGATTTACCGGGTGCACAGAGAAGGACAAGAGTTATCCTCAGCATTGCTGCAACCAGTGGAAATTCAGCAGCTGAACCTAGAAGTCAGGTCGGGCCTCTGGCTACATCCTGGCAGCCAGCCCAGCGGGTCAGACTGTTCGTCACGAGTGATTCGTGGCCCAGCGCTCTGCCATTCTGCTGCTCTGCCGAGTGGCGTCCACCTCCCCGTTTTGTGTTACTTCTGGTTGCAAAATCATTTCTGCTGAATGAGGGAGGGTTTGCTGTGAATCTCTCACAATGGAGACAAATCCTTGGGAATTTAAGCAGCGTGTCTGGCAGGCCACTGGGGAACCCAAATTAACTCTTACCAGAGCTGGCAGCAGAAAAAGTCTGAGAGCCTGAAGAGTTCAAGTGCTGAGAGGCACTGAGGCCTGGAGAGGAGCCAGGATTCCAGGGTGCTTAGAAATAGTGACTGGATTTTCAGTACTTCGTATTTCATTACCAATAAAGTCATCAAAATTCCCACAATTCCTGTACCTTCCAACTACGTGATGAACTGCAGAATATCATACTTTGTCTGCTTCCACCAGACGCTGGTGTGGAAGGAGTCCAAAGAAAGGTTCTGCAAGAAAGTTCCCATCTGAGATGGAAGCCTTGAAATAGCTTAAACCAAATAAAACCAAAACACGTAGAGTTGGTCCTCTCTGGGAGCATCTGCTGGGGATACAGTGTCCTCATCAGACAACAGTGGCAGGCTGAGACACTGAAACATTTGAGCCTCCCGGTACGGTTCAATGCTGAGTCCACATGCAAGCAGCACAGCCACGCTGCGCCTGCCAAACCTACTCCTCCACGTCCGTGCAGCCGCACGGAGTCAGCATGCGGGTAAAATGCTTTCACTGCCTCCTCCGTCCCAGAACAGACACGCCGACCCATGGGGATCTAGACGAATTCTGTGAAGTCATCCACTGAGGAGATCAGCCGCTTCCTCTGTCCCGTCTCATAGGTGGGTGGAGGGTCCTGGGGGATCTGGGGAGGGGGCTTTGTGGGAGCGGATGGATGCATCTGCAGGGGAAGGCCGGGAGTCTGGTACTGGGTTTCTTCACGTAGCTGAAAGTCAAACGAGAACAGATGAGCTCCGTTCTCTCTGAAACCATTTTCACTCCATTTGGATAGGGCAGGACAGGTTAACCAGGACAGCTTGTCCTACCATCCCTAGCACAGTGCCGAGGGGGTGCAGCTCTGCATGCAGGTATTGGGGTCCCCAAACCCCTTGCTGCCAGGGAAGCTGTTTGGAAGCTTTCAAGTCCAGATCTACATCGCTACACTTGTCATTCCCACAAGAGCTGGATTCTAACCTTCATACATATCCTCCTCCTCTTATTCAGCAAGTTTTGATAGCTGATTGATTGTGCCTTATTTGTAACAAGACTCTAAGGTAGAGCCCCATTCTAAACATTTAGAACTGACAACTTTACTTACCCGGTGCCTTAGCCTCTTGATATGACGTAGCCTTGCGATCCATTTGGATGGGTAGGTGTCAGTAGGGTTTGATCGACTGTGATGAACCTGGGAAGCCATCTAATTTGGGAAGGGTGGGGAGAAGCAGGGAAAGATAGGAGGCCCGTTAACATCATCATGACAATAAAATTAATAGAACATTTCAGTATAGTTTGACTGCAACTGAAATACAGCTCTAAGTTATAAATGTTCATGTGCTAACTGTGACTTAAAGGTTGACAGTGATAACTGAAGCAGAAAACTTACTTGCTTTAGCAAGCCCTACTCATTTCCTTGGAAGCTGGTGATGGACAAAGACACCAGCAGAAAGACAGGAGGTCTCAAAGAGTGTGCAGGTTTTGGCTGGGATAGAGTTAATTTTCTTCACAGTAGCTGGTACGGGGCTGTGTTTTGGATTTGCGCTGAAAACAGTGTCAATAGGGATGTTTTAGTTCCTGCTGAGCAGCGCTTACCCAGAGCCAAGGTCTTATCTACTCCTCACACCACCCCACCAGCGAGTAGCTGGGGATGCACAAGGAGTTGGGAGAGGACACAGCTGGGACAGCTGACCCCAGTGACCAAAGGGATATTCCATAGCACATGACATTATGCTCAGCTTATAAACCTGGGCAGGGGGGAGGAAAGAGGGGTGCATTTGGAGCGACAGTGCTCGTCTTCTCAAGTAACCATTACGCCAATGGAACCCTGCTTTCCTGGAGATGGCTGAACACCTGCCTGCCCATGGGAAGTGGGGAATGAATTCCTTGATTTGCTTTGCTTGTGTGCACAGCTTTTGCTTTACCTATTAAACTGCCTTTATCTCAACCCACGAGCTTTCTCACTTTTACTTTTCTGATTCTCTCCCCTATCCTGCTGGGGGGGGCAGTGAGCTAGTGGCTGCGTGGTGCTTGGTTGCTGGCTGGGGCAGAACCACGACAGGGAGCGCAGGGGTACTCACGTTAGCGTGCAAGGCCATCTGACGGGCTACAAATGGCAGGTTCTTATCGGAGATGATCTTAGCGACGCTCGTGTCTACAAGACCCTCCATGTCTTCATTTTAAAGGAAGACAAAAAAAAATCTTGTAAGACACTTAAGAACAAGCCAAAGGTTGCCAGTAACTAAATAAGATAAGTAATATATATATGAGGAATTGCATGACAGAATCTCAGTTGTTCTCATCGAGCTCTACAGCTCCAACTGTAACAGAACTTGCGCTGCAACTTAACAAGCCTGGCTCTCAAATTCTGGCTGCTCTGTGAAGGTTTGAGAAGAGCCTGCTGGGCAATTTATCACATGAACCAAGGCATGAGTGAAAAACACCCCAGAAGTGCCCCTTTGGTAAGAGGGAAGCAAATGCCCCTGCAGATCACTGCACCAGCACTGCTGAACTCGCACGGAGCCAGGACGAGTTTCCAACCATCAGGTCCTGCAGTGCTGGGAAGGACAGCAGAGGCCAAAGCCACAGGGACCTCCACCCCAAATCTTCTCCAGTATTCCCAAGCAATGGTTGGGGGGACCTGCTCTGCTCTGCTGGCACTTTGTGTTCAGCTTGAAGATAGTATGAGTGGTACAGTGGGAAGATACCTCTTATCTTGGGGAAGATACATGAACAGGACATATCCAGACATAACTGGGCAGCACATTGGTTTCAGAGAGTTTCTCCCACAAAGTCTTTTTTTTACTTTCGAAACACAAAACCACGGCGAAGTGAAGGCAGTTATTGCACCACCAATACAGGGAAGACTGAGAACAAAGGCTGGAGAGATTCCTACCTTTCCGACACTGCAGCGTCACCAGGTTACAGTCATAGTCAAGTGGTGTGATGATAACGTGCACAAAATTGAACTGACCCTAGCGAGAAAACAATAAATTAGTCATATACATTTTAGTGGCAAGCATCGTGATTCCTGTGAGTGCCATAAACTAACACCAAGGCAAACAAACCTCCATTCATGATCTCACACTGTTTGCTAAGATAACACATATCAGATGAAGGTTTTGCAAACAGCCACATGACTTTTTATAACACACCTACAAGTAAAATGTTGTACCTTTATTGTTCCCAGTTTAAAGTCTTCTCCAGAATCATTGTAAACGATAGAAACAAAATCATTCCCGAGGTGCCTTTTCTTGTCGCAGCGATATTTATCCAAATCCTTTGTGGGCATCAGAGTAGCAATGTGGAAAATGGCTGAAGAGGAAGGAGAAACACCCTTAGGCTGGCCTGGGTAACCAGTGCTGCAAGCAGCAATGGTCAACACGCAGCACTTGTCTGGAAGACAAAGTAGTACCAGCACTAGAATAATAAAAAAAGTAAGTTGTGCTCCCTCAAAAGGTTTGTCCCCATTTGTGACAGCTGAATCCAGTCCCACTGGATTGCTCCAATGGAGCATGGAGTGCAGTGGCCAGCGAAAAAGCAGCCTCCGAAAACTCTGCTCCTGCCAGTTTTTAGGCACTGCCCTGCATGGTCTTCTCTAGCACCAGGCTCAGCAAAGTGAATCAAGTGCCTGGCATTCAGCATGTGCCTGGTGTATACTGGAAGAGGCATTCGCATCAAGCTGGGTAGCTATCTATCTGTTCATAGAAAATGAACAGGGGACTGCAGAAGTGCTTCTGGGTATTTTTTCCATTACCACTGTAGCACGGTGAGTAGAATCTGGTTTGAGGACAAAGAGTTAAATAGCTTAAAACAGGACTTTTTCGAAGTGAGCTCTGCAGAGCACCAGGGCCACAGTGAATGACCTGCAGCTGCTCCACTGAACTGGACTAAGTATAACTTGGATGCATGGAGCTGTATGAAAAAATTTGGGAAGTTCATCATAGGTTGTTGGATCCTGGATGGTATCTGCAGTGCTTGGTGCTGCATGAGCTGGGTAATGCTGCAGTTCAATCAGCAGTGGCCACAGTAATGACAACCCTTCTGCTTTCAATACTGTTCTTCAGAGAAACAATTAGCAGAGTGTTGGCATGTACACACTACCCTCAATTAACAGCCTTCATCGCAGCTCAAGAACAAACAGCTTATTCTACAAACCTCTACACCAAACCATATCAACCTTTAATAGGGCAGATTATTTTAAAAGTGGTGTGATTTTTTTTTTTTTCTTAAATAAGGCAGGTATGCATCTCTCCCAAACTTCAACACACGGCTTGCAGAGATACCAGAGAGAGAATGGGAGAACAGAGCTGTGGGCCATGTTTACTACATCCCTGGAAAGGAAACAGTTTGTAGAAGGCAGATCAGTCACAAGATGAGACCATATGTCCACTTCCAACTTCTGGAGCCACCTTACCTTGCATAATGTCATCGTGCCAACAGTAGGTAAACTGTCCATCCTCCCCACACACGTCCAGGCCACCAAGGTATATTTTATCTGGCTGACAGTCTTTGAGCTCAATGAGCTTCCCTAACCCAGTCAGGAACTCTGTATAGCGATAGGATCCGTGTTCATTGGACAGAATTGCAATTTCGTTGTTGCTCTAGGAAACAAGAACGTGTGTGCTACACTGAACGCTAAGAGCGCCCAATCAGCATGAACGATTAGGTTACTACCTTCCTTGAAGGGCTTCACGCAGGCACTGATTTTTACTGCAAGAAACTAAGGAAAAGCAAGGCTACTGCAGGAGCAGGACAAATCTCACAGCAGGAGCAGTGGTGCCTGGCCTTCTGTTGAGATGTAACCATTAAAGGATTTATGCATCTGCACACAACTCACCTGGCCTTCTCCAACGTACAGGACTGCAATCTTGTGTGTGTCATAAGAAGGAATTTGATCCAGGAGCTGCACCGATCTTTCAAATGTCTACAATCAAAACATTGGTCACATCTTTAAAAAAAACCCAACTTATCTGCACACACCCACTGCCCTCCTTAAAACCCCTTCAGGACAATGAGAGCACAATGTAAGCACAGATTCCTGACCTTCACTAGTGCCTTCCCTGATGAAAGCTGCCCTAGTTCTGCAGGGGCACAGTGCATCATCAATCCAAGGTACAGAGCAGTGCTATATGGCATCTGTCACCACACTTTCCTGGTTTTATACTTCAGATGAGATTGATGTGGCAAACTGCATGGGTTAGATGCACTTGCCATGACAAATTACATCGTATCTTCATTTAAGCTCTAGGCATGAAAAATTATCATGCTTCTTGCTCCGAAGAACACTTTTAGCACAAGGCATCACCTCATCTCACCTAGGCTCCCTAACGCCTGATCACCCGAACCAAAAGGGAGGGGAAGCTCTCACCAGGAGGTCTATGGTGCTCAGCTCACAAGAACCCCATTCCAGCACTACTTCTCCAGGAAGTTTATGATTAATTTCTCATATAATCACAGAAAGCTTCTTGGCCACTCCCACTTATACAGAGGGCTGACAGGTTTGTCTAGTGACATTCTGACATTGTCACCTAGTGCTCAGTTTTCATCCTGTATTCCTCCTACCAGCAAATACCAGAACTCCACCCAAATCATCCTGTCTTCTGGCCGGGATTCTGTAACAGCACCAGCAAAACCTCCCAATAACTCAAATTCAGTCCAGAGCCATAAAGCTGGAGCCACCAGGACTGGGATACAGAAAATCTCCCATCTGCAGCACTGTTGGTAGGAACTGCCTTTGAATCACACCATCTGAGAGGACATTCATTACTATCATTTATGTTCAAAACAGGTAATGAGGTTAGAAAAATTAACTTCAAGAATTTATTAAAAAAAATAAAATCCTTGCCTACCTCATTTGGCAACAGAAGGGGCTTGTTGTTTTCATCGCCAAAGAATGGGGAGTGGTACAACTGTAAAAACACAAAGCTAAGGGACAGAGGGGGAAAAAAGTCCTGTTACCATAAAAATTAAGTCAGTTTTAATCTGTTGTATGTAAGAACATTATGTGCAGAAGAAAAAGAGAAGGAATTAAAATGCTAACAGAGCATTACTCATCTTCTAGAGACATTTTAGGTACCTGGACTACCTGCAGTTTGTAATAGACCCCGTCATAAAAAACAATGGTTATGTCAAACAGCAGCAGCTGCACAATTTCCCCATTCAAAAGGCAACTTTTACACAGATTAGAGGAGCAGGAATGCACTCCTGCCTCACAGCTATAGGGGGTATGATTTTACAGACATTTGCATTTTACCTGCCCTCAATAAGATGAAGATTGTCTCATAATGCAATTTTGGGCAATTACCAATACCTAAAGTTCAAATAGCAAATATTGTAACACCTTCTCTTCCTTCTTCTTAGTATTTTGCACATTATATTTCTTGAACCACATGACTAGTTATTCATCCTGTTCACAGCAAAATTAAGCCTAGGTAACCTGCATTCAAGCCACACGTGCATTTGGACTCTAAATCGGGATAGATTAAGAACATGAGGAGACTATCTATCCATTTCTTTCACCATCTAGAGACTCGTTTCCTAAATCACAAAGTTAATTTGGTGGTAGTGGGTTCAACACGTCTATGTCAGCTCCTGAAAAAGCAGATAAATTAATATTTCTTTTTAATCAGATACTGTTTTGTAGATCCCACAAAACCAGCAGCCCACTTCGAATGAATCCAGCCATGGCTGCAGCAATTCCGAGCTCACCACTTCCAGCTTCAGAGAAGCCCCTCCACCCACCTTGGGTTTATTCCAGGTACTTTCTCAGCATTGGAGGCTGCTGTTCTGCTCTTGAAGGCATCTCTCTCGATTCTTTTTCCCCTCCTTGATGGGGCTGAGTCGGAGATGGTGTAACCTCGGGGCCGATGCCCGGATGGGGAGCGAGGCGAGGTGACAGGACCGGTGCCATCCAACCCACCTGACCCAGTCACCCTGGTGTCCTCCCCTTTGCTCAGCCAACTGCCCAGCACTTCCCCTTCCAGGTTCCCAGACTGGGATTTTGATTTCACTTCTGTGCTCAGCCTCCTCGTTACTTCTCTGCCATTTGCATCTTTGAGGACCTCCTGCAGTGTCTGGAGCTCGGGGGAAGAACTTGACTTGCTGAGCGGCTGGGATGGCTGGAAAGAAAGCTCCTCCAGTGTTCGGCCGCCCTCTGATGGCAGGACCCTCCCGATGGGAATTCCACCCTCCACCAGGTCTTCCGACTTCAGAGATTTTTCTTCTTGGCTGGAGGTTGAGGAGGACTTAAAGAGGGAGAAACAAAGATGAACAGTTATCCTGATACACAAAATAAAAGCTGACAACAGTAACGCTCGAGGCACCCCAACGCTTCCAGTGAAAGATGAGCAGAAAGGTGCCAAGTACAAAGCAATGCAGACCAAGAACCCTGCATAAAGCAGGTATTTACTGCTGCTGCTCTGCACGTAGTCCCTCACAAGCCATCCAAACTCTCAGTCATGACTGCACATGCATTTTGGTATCATTAGCAAGTTCTTTCAGAGTGTGTCAAGAGGGGCTGATCTGAGCACAGACAATCCTCCCGTGTGTTAAAAGAGGGGGCTGTCCTACAGGATGGAACTGGTTAATCTGTTTCTTCTTACCCTGCTGTAAGACTCCTGGGGTTTACCAAACCTTTCCTCACTCAGGACTTGTTCAGAACATGAAGTCTCAATGTCCTCACTCTCTGGAGACTCAGCTGGGGACTCGGTTTCCTTTAGCTCCATTTCTGACGGGCTCCCTTCCTCCAGCACCACCGCTGATTCTACCGAGACATAAGGCAGAAGAACTGAAGTCTGTAGAGAGGCACAGACCAGCAGGCCCCAATCCTCTCCTCTGAAGTACCAGCCTTTTCCCTACGGGATTTCAATGGAAGGCCATATTGAATGAGCGCTCTGGTTCTTTGATTTCTTGTCATGTCAGACTTGCTCCTGGTTCCCTTTTTGCACAGAGTAACGGATCACCTTACCCTCACAGCAAAGGGCTGTGTCTGCTTTGGTCAAAATAAGTGCAGTTGTTTCCAATTGTTACTGATGAACAAGCAGGGGACAGAATGAGGAAATGGGACCTTGTACATCAATGCTCGGTTATCAGGACAGACAGGAACTACAGAGATGTAAGAAAGTACAAGACTAGCATTAAAAGTTCATCATTATCCAGGCAATGAAGACATCAGTTCTATGCAAATGTGCAAAAAAGTAAGTTTTTCTTGTACTGAAATGCAATGCTCCTGTGCCTTGTAGTGGCCTAGAAGGAGATAAGAAATTTTACTAGGAGCCATTTACTTGCAGTTTGGCAGTTTTCCTAGTATGTCTCAGTAGAAGCAAAACAATTCAGCCCTAGACATATGAAAGGACAAGAGAGCAAGAGTAATACATGCACTGCAGCAATACTGGGAAACCTGCACGTGGCATCTGATCTGACAAATGGTTAATGAAACCACACTGACAAGAAAGCTCCTTGGAAGCCCTGCCTAAGGTGGAGGAGGTTATCGCAGCATTTAACGTTGTCTCTATTCCAGGCAGTGAGCCTGACCACAGGGATGAGTCTGACCAAAGGCTCCTCTTGGCCTTGCTTTTTTTGTCCTGAGGAAAAGGCTGGAGAACAGGAGGCTTCCCATTACGCACACAAGGGACTGGAAGACCAATCTGAAAGGCCAAGATTTGTTTTCCAAAGTAAAATAAATAAAAAAAAAATATTTGCACATACAAAAAATAAAGAAAATCAGCACAATTAAAAAAAATAAATCACTAAAGCAGCTTTTCCTGGATTGATTTCAGCTCGCAGGACCAAAGTTATTTCAATGAAGCAATTAAGAGTTAGCACTGCATACACTTACCTTCTAAAAAAAAAAAAAACAAAAACAAAAAAAACCAAACTAAAAACAAAACAACCAAAAAAAAAAACCAACCAAAAAAACCCCAAAAACCAAAAAAACAACAACAAAAAAACCCCAAAACAACGTGCTGATCTGGTTAGCTGTCCAAGCCAGAACACACCTGCATACATTTAGTGCTTCCAAGCTTCCCTAGCTCTCACCCTACTGCCAAGATTGCTGGTGTTTTTAAATAATGCGAGCACACACTAATTATTCTTTAGGTGGGAAGAGAATAATATAGGCAGAGAGGAGAAGTACAGAAAAACATTTTACTGCAGCATCTTTGTGTTGCTTTAAGAGGCCTACGTCAACAACAACCAGCAGTTCAGAGTACCCTGCTGCTCTACAGAGAATTTTCCAGTGAAGGAAAGAAGGCAGAAAGATATTTCAACCCTCTAATTAAAATCACAAAGCACTGCAGATTATCAAAGTAACGTAGGTGTTATGCTCATAAGGTATGCAATTTGATCTCCACTTCATTTAATTACCAAGTCAGTTTTTCTGAAGTGGAGAAAGATTTTACACTACTGTAGAGCCTCCAAACCACTAGAATTTAGCAGGTTTTCCCCTGAAATATTTTTCTTCATTTTTTTATTTAAAAAACTTTTAACCAGCATTCATTGTAACATCAAACTTTATATATATCAGCTCCTGTTATCTTTTCTGTGTCCAATTCTGACAGATTCCTGTGGGCTGAGTAGCATGGGACTTAATTTCAGGGTAGCATGTCCTGTAGCATACTACGCTATTCTCAAAAGTGGGAACTTTTACATTTAGCAGGACACAAAGCCAATTGCAAAATGAAGCTGTAAATAAATAATTCAATTAATCAAGCCACTCAGACATTTTGATAGGTCATTTAACACTGTGGCTCATAACTCACAATCCACCCCAGCTAAAACAAAAGTTGCTTTAAGAAATTGTTTGCACTTGCAAATGTTGGATCTGGCTTGGACTTCTTCATGCTAGTCAAGATCCCATTTGTTGAGAGTAATGAGACTGGGTACAGACAGGAGACATGGAAGGGGAAAATGAATTATGAGGGATACATTTTCTATGAATCAGAGGTGTTCTTCTATGGCAATACTTTTTTTTTTTTTTTTTTTTCCTTAAAGATATATAAATATACCTGCCCAGGATATGCTCCTGTGCAACTTCCCTTGACAACTGGACTGGTACATGGAAGAGAAAGAGGCCACTGCAAAGGGAAATCAAGTGAGCAGCTACATCAAAAGGAAGGAGAGACTATATGAAAAAAAAAATAAAAATTAAAAAGCACAGAGTTTAAAATGTAACCAAGAGCCTATTTTAAAACAAATAAATAAATAAATAAAAACAAAGGAAAGAACAAGCTGGGATAAGCTCACTAGATGCCAAAGGGATACTTTAAGGGTACAAGGTCTCAACATGAATAAGGAGGCATAAACACATTCAAACAATGCAGGACTTGAACTGCTCTCTGAAGAATGCATCTTTGTGAGTTTCAGAAACAGAAAATTCCTTAGTGATATCCTAGCACAGGCAGGAAACCAGTCTGAGCTTTTCCTGAGCTACACACTTTTGGCAAAAGATTATTTTTAAACCCACAGAAGTGTCTGAAGAGCAGAAATATGGATAAAGATTCAGATAGTTTTAACCTTGAAAGAGGAAGAACAACATGCATATGACAGTCTGACAGCAAAACTTCTTCCAAACATCATTCACCAGCCAGCCAGCTCCGGCAAGTCTACTGTAGAAGTTGTGTTAACAAGAAAGTGGCCAAAATGATTTTCTCAGATTGCCAGAGGAGTGGCATTCAGTTGGGTGCTTCTTCAAACTAATCAGTTAGCACCTATATACCACAAATACATAGAGGTCAACAAAAGCGTTCACAGACAGGAATTCTAATTTTTTTTTTTTTAAAGGTAATAATTCGATTTTTACAATTTTTAATGAAATACAATTTTTGTATTTACAAATTCTAAAAGCCTAAAATCATATCCTGCTCTGCTTAAAACAAACCTGCAAACTAGCATTTTTACCAGATTTCCAAACAATCCATACCATTGATGCCACTTCCCCAGAAAAGCCTTGTCTGCTGTTAGCATTGCTCAGTTTTGACAGTGCTAGCAGTGCTGAGAGCCTCGGTGTTACATGTTGGTAAGAGCTCTGAGCAAGGGTTACATAAAGCTTTAAAAATTTCAGCTGTTGGTCAACACTAACCTCCCAACATTAATAGCTCTTTTGGAAGTCAACTAGCACCAAAGTAAATATAGTGAAAAGCCCTGGCCACTATGTTAAAATAAAGCCATCAAAAGAAACTCAAGTGGCTCAACTGCACCAGTCTGAAGGCTAAACAGTCCTTTTAAGAGGTGAATAAATCTGCAGCCAACAGCATTTGCATTCTGCTGTCTCATGCTGTAAAAGACAGTGGCAACTAACTGACTCTGGCTGGCAAGGTTTGTAACAGGCCATTCTCCCAGAACCTAGCGCTCTTAGTGCCCGACATAAACTCCCGTACTGAAGACAAATGGAAATGGAAACACTGCATGGCAAGATCCATCCACATGTGGGATGCCCAGATCAGCCCCAAACAAGTGGAACAGGGAGAAGATCCACAACTTTGTTAATTTTCATTTGGGTAACAGTCAGCATGAAATACATTACTCTTCCAAAGAAGCTCCATTACTCCTTTCTTTTAAGAGAGTTACTTTTCCAATGGAACATCAGAAGCAAGGAGGAAGGGAATTTTTCACTGAAAGCTTCTAAGGACAAGAACTGATTCCCCTTCTCATTGCTACGTTATTCCTCATGCTACTAAATTTACTGTTCTAGAAGATCTGCAGTAACTTCAACAGACTTTAAACACGCTAGTGACAGCTATGCTGGACACACTACTGGCTTGACATCTCTCACCTGTGTTGGAACGCTGGAGAAGCGATGGTTTGGCTGTCCCAGTGGCCAAGCTGGAGGAGGGGACAGAGAGGGATTTATATAGAGCTGTTTCTCGGTGTTCTTTAAAACGCTCTGCAGCCATAAGTGCATTAGAGAGCTCTTGCAGAGGCATATTGTTAATATCTGAAGAAAATGGACTGAGCGGGTTCTCCAGACTCATTAGCCAGCTTGTGTTACCTGGTTAGAGAAAATTAGGGAAGAGTATTAAGTACTCCCAACTCCAGAAAGTTTATAACTCATATCAAAAAGAGCACAAGTTGTTTTGGATTTTGCAAGTAGAAATCAAAATGGGCCAAGTTCTCAGTTCTCCTGACATTTCGCAGAATCACTTGATTAATTTCCTGTTTTCAGTAGGTAGCTCCCAGTACCCTGTACTTCACCCCAAGCTCTTCAGAAACCATTCTTGGTAGCTCATTACTACAGCAGATTCCCAAAAGGCATTCAAAACACTCAAGTATTTGAATTAATGATATCAGGTCAGTTATTTTCTCATGAAGCAACTAACAGGGAATTGTCTATTTCAGCTGAAAATGTTGTGTAACATACCAGTACTCAATAATTTTGATCCTGAATATGTCACTACTCCTTTAAAAGCAGACACAACTATGCAGCTGCTCTAGCCATAAGCCTCATTCATCTCGAATCTAGCATCGAAAACACAGCACAGATTTTCAAGAAAGACCACAGGGCAGTATAAAAATGTGAAATGCAAAGTAGGGTTGCTATTATCTGGCTCTATTTCCGTAACAGTACTTAATAGAGAAATTTAAGTCCTTGCTTCAATCTTTTCACAGGTCTTCGTAGATTTAAAACAAATTCAAAAAAAGATTGATTTCAGAGAATCAAGTTATCAGATGTATTAGTTTCAAGAGTCAGTAAGCAATAAAGAGATCCATTTGCAACTAAATATGGATTTTTCTTCCTTATCCAGGCTCCGGTTTCTTAGCAAGTCAAAAGACCTCACTCCACACTCAGGTAAAGATACCTGTGGGTCTGCGCACTAGGATTTCTGCCCATCCCTGTGTCAGCAGCGGGACATATGCAGCTAAGTTCGCCTTTTCTTTCTGCAGAGGTGTCTGTGGAGCAGGATTAGTCTTCTCTGATCGAGATGTCGGAGCAGGAGGACTCTGTGTCCCTTGGGAAGCCGAGCCACTTGGGAAATGTGAGGCTGAGCTGTCTAAGGCACCGACACGTAAGGCATGACCACCTAGCAAGACAGACACAAAATAGAAGGGAGAGCCATGCTTAGTTAGCACTTAAAGTATCTCAGAAATAATAAGTCTTTCAAGCTTCTCTAGCAGCTGTGCTCACAATATTGGGAACCCAAGAGACCTTCACCTTGAATTTGTTTCTTATAAACCATAAGGTTAGATAAACATAGGTGATTCTCCCTCAAGTGCTCACCACTTCACCAATCTCAAAAGCTTTTCTGCAAGGAGAGCCAAGCAGGAGGAGCACCACCACTCCTGAGGCCAACAGCTGCTGCTACCTGCCCACTATTAAACACCAGACAGGTCCAGATTCTCAAATTAGTTTAGACACAGGTCTCTTCATTAGGCACTTGCACATTTAAGCCTGCAACATAGACCCAGAAATGGCAGTAAGACTCCAGGATAGGAATTTACCAGACATAGATCGGACTCTGCTGCGAGAGGTTCTGCAAACCTGCTGCCCAGCTTGAGATTCCAGTTTTGCTGGAGCTTCTTTAGTTTGTCTCACTTGCAAAACAGGGTCTGAGCTGTGTAAAAAGAAGATATTGACGATATTGAGAGAAGAATCAGCCATGCTGGACAAATAAGACATTGCTTTTCTGTTAAGTGGAAAATCTAAAAAGATGCACTCTAACAGTGGTTTATGTGACTTTGTTAGGTGGAAATTTGTAGAAATGGGAACAAAATTTACCTTGATTCTGTGCTGCTTTGGAACTCTCCACAGTCTAGGCCAAGCAGGGACCTCGTCCCTGTTCCAACGCTTGTAGTGATGGTCACCAGCTTGTTACCCACCAGCCACGTCTTTGTCCTTCCTCCAGCCAACAGAAACTCACCGACAGGAGACCTAGAAACACATTTGTGATGAGCACAGCCCTCAGACTGCATAGCACAGAGCCTACACAGGTGGCTGATTTCATGTAACTCTGTAGGAGGTACTGCCGGCTTTCCTTCTTTATACAGCATTTTTAACACACCCCCTAGTCCTCAACATACAGATTTATCTATGAGGATAAGGGATGAGCTGAATTTAATATCAATTGATAGTAGTACAACTGGACACACATTACAGAGCAGTCTAGTTCAATCCTGGACACACATCAGAGAGCGGAAGGGAACAAGCCCGGTCTGAGCTACTTGTCTCCTTCTGGGAGGGGCTAGCAAGAAAAGCAAATGCCCTCCATTTGAAGCCAGCTGGCACGATACTTAGTTCTGTAGCGAAGACTGTGATTATCTGGCAAGGACATGGAGCAAAGCACTGCTCACAGACAGCATGCCTTCAAGGCATCTCCTTCTGGACAGCTCACGGCTGAGGCAAAGGCTCATCTAACTTCTCTCATCTAACCTTGTATTTAGCTAAACCAGATTTTATCCATGAGGAGAAGCTTCAGAGCCTGGGCCTGCCAGAATTTCAAATGTGTCACAGTAATTTTCCACTAATAAAGTGAAACATGAACCTCACACAAAAGCACCTCTCCCATGGTCACTGACTGATCCCTACCTTTTAGGAACCGCAGTGAAGTTTGAAAAGACGTATCGAGCCATCATATCCAGACAGGTCTCAGTGAGTTCCAGATGGAGATTTTTTAAGTTGTCATCAGCCTGAGCCATTGAATTTTCGTCTGCAGAGCCCAGGCTTGAACTAGTGATGGATGTTTGTATCCGACTAGAAGAGAATGTTTCCAACTGACAGATCACATTGCAAAATGTTTGTCCCTGTCACCCGAAAGACAATGTGATGCAGAACAACCTGTGATACATGCATGTGCCATATCAGAGAGGTGGCCCGACATTAAACCCAGGACGTAATCAAAATATTTTGGAGTAGCCTCATGTTGTGCTTTGTAGATTATGATTGCAGAAAGTGTATTGTATCTTGAGAGGCTGAGAAACATTTAAATGTCTGTCAACTGACTAGGCCAGGCCAGTGGTCTCTGATGTTGGGTGGCCCATGGGCAAGTGTTCCAAGCAAATAGTGAGTGGCAGCACCATGCTTTGAGTTCGCTAATCTATAGTAAGGGCAAGCGTCCCGTGACCTGCAGAGTTTCCCAGGCAACATGTTGCCCATGAGCCATAAATCGGGGCACTCTAGATTTAGCTTTATAATCCTGCGGTTTGCTTTTTTCTCTGTTGCATCTCTTTCATATGTTAATTTTTTCCCTCCAAATTCAATACCTCTATAAAACCTCATTTAACTTGAAATAGAAAAAAATTGCACTCTGAACAGGAAATTGGCACAAGAATAGACAGCAACTATGCCTTCAAATCAACCAAGTTAGCAACGCAATTTAAAACAATTGCAATAACAGGCTAGATTGCGATATTTTACAAAGATGACTGCTTTATGCCATCATAATACAAACTAAGCTGAGGTACAGCCAAATTTTTTATGATGTGGCAACTTTTTTGGCACTGTCAAGTGTAATGATCTGAACTTCTAGTTGCTATCATTAACATATAAATACCAGAGAAGAAAAATCACCTAATAGATTAATAGAGTTATCAGAGAACGAAGTGCCAGAATTGTATTCACAATTCTGGCACTTCAGTGTCTTTCCCCCAGATGCCATATAGCTATAGTTAAAAACACAGAAAATAAAGTTCCACTGACAGCAACTCTTACAGATTAAGGCACAAACCTTCAGGTTCAGATTTTAAACCAACACGTTACAAGCAGCAGTTTAACACTCAAGGCAAGAGATCCAGAAATACATTTTAAAAACTAGCATACATCTTTCATGTGGACAAATGAATGCCTGCAATCAAAGCTTGTTTAGCTACGAAAGAAATAGCTTCTTATGGGCTGAGCATACATTTCACTGCTCTACAGAAAAACAAATCAAGGTTTTCACGGCATCATAGTTTAGACCAGAATACTTCCGTCAGCTCCCTTTGCCTCGAAGAACAAATCCTAAACTGAGGCCAAAACTATTCCTCATAGTTTGGGAGTAAGGCCTGTAAATAAGTCTGCAGAGTATAAAAGCCTTTCCTGGGGCAAGTCACTGCTTAGAAGGCTGAAGTTTTAGTGAGTTTTAACAAGGACTCTCACTTGCACAGAATGCAACCTTTTTCCTTTTTTTTTTTTTTAAGTGGTTTTTGTTTGTTTGTTTTTCCTCCCTTCACCATCTTTACTTTGAAAATAGAAATTTTTGTTGCTAGAGCATCAGAGAATAGGGCAAAGTAACCAGACACACCATAGGGTGTGATGTGACAACAGCTGGCGTTGGTAAGCCATGGGATATCCCTGATACTTTCCCAAAACCTTTGACTGTGACTAAGGCCAGATTTTTATTGCGTAACAAAGTCATGCAAGCATCCCACATGCAAGTCCACCCTGCTTCCACCCACCCTTGCAGTAAAATTTCCAAGTGCCGAGTTGCTCTTGGATTCTCCCCATTTAAAGTGCCTCTACCTGCGGACCACATGTTCAGACACACTGATGCTGCGGGATCGGAAGGCATCAACTGCAGAGGATTCTTTCAGCTCTTTCACTGGAGGAGAGTTATTCAAGCCTTGCTTTGCATTTTTGGCTAGTCTTAAACTACTAGGTGGAGAAGCACCAAGCCCCAAAAGAGGTCACAGGAAGGGAGGAAATCATTGTAGGGATGTAGGTTGAAAGGTCACAGGTCACAGGGTCAATATTGGGGGATCCCGGAGGGTGATGTAAAATAAAACAAATGCCAAAAAAGGAAAACAAAAATTAAAACGTACAAACAAGCAGAGCTGAAAGCATTAAAAAAGACAAACCACATTTTGAAAACAAGATTTTAAACGTGCTACAAAACAAATGAAATTAGTACAAGTTAAAACAAAAAACTGATTGAAATGATAGTTGGAATACTGCGCTGTTAAACAAAGGCAAGAGCACCTCAATGCTAATTTGGTGCAAATTTCTCAAGTCTGAGAAGTTTTGTGCAGTTCAACCACCTCCAGCGTTGCCCCAACTCCCCACTTCAGCACAGCTAAAAATCTGACTAGTTCCACAGAGAGCAGATCCTAAAATGCTTCATGAATACCAGATAGCAGCCCATTTTTCTGAGACACAGGAATACATGAGCCATCTCTACCTCTGTGCCCAAATCTGAGCTTCTACCCTGAATCACAAAACCACCCAGGGCCAGTCAGAGATGCCCCTCAGCTCCGCTCGAGACACTGGGGGAGTCTCATCCCACCTATACGAGACTGATCCAATCTCACACTGCACAGGCAGAAGGGCAAGAAGACAAACATCCACGATGCTTTTCTGTCAAACAAGCTATCTTATTGCAGGTGGCTCAAGGTAACCCACTTGACTTTCAACTGGAACAGAAAGGAAGGTAAGTCTTTACGCTGCCAGGTGCCAACCACATGTGAGAGATGACAGCAATTAACATCTAAGAGGCACTTTAATTAGTCACCGCTGAGATGCATGCCTGGCTGAGTACTAATTTGGACATCACAGTTGGTCCTCATCACAGTTCACATACCCATATATAAAATACAGACAGTAATTTAACCCTTCTGGCTCTTTCTAAGCATGATTTATTTGCTATCCTCCTTACAGTGAATTATTACATTTCAGAGTGCCACCTGGAAAGGTCAGCATTTCTTTGTCCTTCTCCTCTCAATGATCTCTGACAGATCATTTTTGGCCACAAAAAGGCCAAATGGTGACTGCAGAGAGCACAGGCTCATACTCTGAGATAGTCATCTACACCAACATCACACCATTCAGCAATCTTGGGAACTGTTGGGATCTTGATCTCTTGGAACACCCAGCACCTCAGCTAGGGCACAGAAACACTTATGCTTTGGGCTTAAGGAGTGAAAAGCAAGCACAGAAGCTTCTCAAGCAAGGAAATGGGTATCTGCTCAAAGCTTATTTTCTCTCTCACTTGGCCAGAATCCAAGCTCAGAGAGACTCGGAGGCAGTGGCATCCTGCCATTCTGGTGTTTCGGGTTGCTGCTTGAGTACAGCCCACACTCCTTAGCAGAGATTTCCGTGGAAAGTGATCCAGCAGCATTAGCAAAAGCCTTTAGATACAGTAGTATTCCAACCTGGTAGAATTTAACAGGTTTTTGGAAAAAGGATTAGTTGAAATTCTAATTTGAGATGAGTATCAAAAGGCTTCTCTTTCAAGTTTCTGAATGAAAGAGGAGGAGATGGGAGAGATGAAACACAAAACAGGGTTTACAGCTATAGCATTAGGGCAGGGATGGTGTTTCTTCATTGCAAGATACTCATTGAGCCTTGCAGTTAAAGTAGAGGCACTTTCCCCAGGGTTCAAATGCCACTGTATGCTTACTGAACATTAACACTGAAGCAAGTTAAGTGAACCAATTTAGGTAAGCCCTGCAGGCAAAAGGATGTTAGAGAAACCCTGAATGCCTTCCAAGGACTATTTTCCTATCCTGGCAAACTTTACTTTGAAAGACTGCTGGCAAGATATGTTCTAATTTCTAAATACATGAGGCTTTGCTTAAAACTGACATGATGGCTTCAATATTAAAAAAAAAAAAAAAAAAAGATCTAGATACACCAAAGGCAGCTGTCTGCCACCCAGTACACTGTCTCGACAGATAACACTTCGGAAAAACACAGCATTGGCTCTCTCCCTTTATACAGCTTGTTAATCACAACAACTTCTCTGGCAATCATTTAAATAGTTGTTACAGATCAATTATCAAAAGGAGTTAACACTATCAATACAAATATGGTAGTCTATTACCCCTTGTATTACCCTTCTCTATTACTTCTGGTAGCACTGTAGTGACACATACCAACCTGAAAGAACTGTTGATTTTCAAAAATTAACAACAAAAAGCCCCACACCTTACTGCAAAGGCTTACAGAACAGCCAGTGATGCCCTCATATGTACTATCAGACTGTCAGCTTGGTTCTATTCCAGCTTCTTACTAGCCTAAGTTTGTCTTTTACCAATCCCATGACCTAAAGAGGTTTACTTTGCTTGCTTAAATGTGCTGTCAGATTTTGGGTAACTAGACCCAGCCTCCTTCAGAAAAACACAGGGAAGGGTGTGAGCACTAGAACAGGGAACACAAGACCCTGCTGGAGTCAAATATCATTTACCTTTTTGGCCTCTCGTTCAGGCTTGTACTGCGAGCCCTGAAACTGTCCTTCTCAGGCGTGTCATCAAAGGAAAGGAGGACATTCGAGCGCAAACCCTGCCAATTGAGACATACAGATAGCAGTATGAATGGCTAGGACGTGCAGCTGAAAGATTGCAATCATGGGCCAATGCACAAGAACTCACAAACAGTTTTGAAAAAGATGATGACGAGAAAAGTAGAATTTTTCTAGCTTTGAACAGAACCTTTAAACTTCTCAAACCAGCTTTTAAGTCATTTTTATTATGAACTGTTTGATTCAGTAGTGTCCATTACCTTTGTAATATAGGGGACAAAGTCCTTTCGGAAGGGAAGGCGACACCGAATGAACCACATAGCTATCACATGATGAGCCAGGCAAACGATGTACTGATTAAATCTAAAACAACAGAAAGATCTCCACAGTTTAATGCAGCATTATGATGCCATTCCAAAACTGAACAGAAGGACTTTTCAATCGGAGAAACAGAACTGTTCCTTTACCTACTGTAAGTATAAAGAAAAAAAACCTCAAAAGTTCTGTTCAAGAAAAACACATATTTTGTCCAAGGTGAGTATGTCCTTTCTTCAGAAAAAGCCTGGAGATACCAGAATGAGCAATATCCTATAAACAACCTTGAACCAAATACTACAAAAAAAGCTTTTCTCACTCTCTTAATTTTACAGATGAGGAAGAAGCACGTTTGCTATGAACTTACTTGGAAGGGTTTGTGTATGGTAGGGAGATGGCGAACACACTGGCATACTGCTCTGCTGCAAAGTTCCTGTAGAGGTGAGGCAGCCTTGCTAGAGCTAGAATAGTTCAAGAAGAAAACCAACACAGTTGAGGTCTGAACACAAACTATCCAATATCACAATTCAGTTTAATTTGAATTGTTTTGTTTCTTCCATATCAACAGCCGACGTGGAAGTTAATATCATTGTATAATTTCATGCTATTTAATTTATAAGCAGCAAGGTGGAGAAAGCAGCTCCGTATTTCCCATCGCTGTATGGCTGCACTACACAAAGCATGTCTCTTTCTTCAGGGTGTGCAAGCGCTTTAAACAGAAAAACAGTAACAACCAAAAGATGATCAAACATTTATACCGTAAGGATGGTGCAAGGGCATCACCAAAACCCAAGAAACCCTTACAATGCATTCCATTTGACTAACACAAAATACACATATGCAGTGCAAACAGTATATTTCCAACTATAGAAGATCAAAAGTAGAAGAACGTTACAACTTACTTGAAAGAAATTCTAAGAGAGGGATTGCCATATTGGCCGTAGCCGAAATGTGGGTTAATTTGACTATTAAGACAGGAAGTGCCTTTATGATGATGTCAGGCATTTCGACACTACAGACAGAGAGTGCCACAACGCACTGGTTTGCACAGCGATAAATAAGACCATGTTCCAGGCAATACACTATTTCACGCTAGAAGAGTAAAAAAGAAAAAAAAAAAGTCACAATACAGGGAAAAAGAAACCTCTGATGTACCATCTCCTGACTTCAGCTGGCATTTCAGAATGGCTTGCAAGGTATTGCTACTGCAAGGCCTGTATGACGCACATGAATTCTTATCTAAAATGCACTAACACAGAACACAAAATAATGCTGCATGTATTCGAGGCCAGAATCTTAAGATGGGACTTTAATCAAGTAGACATTTTAGAAATTAATATTTACGCTTCTGATTAAACAGAATTTTTATGTTTATCAGGGTCTTCCAGCAGAAGGTAAAGTCACCTGCAAGGGGGAGAGGTATGGATGGAGAACAATGAATTCTCTGACCAGACAACTACTGCTGCACAAAGTTAGCAAAGTATTTTTTCACCCCTGACCCCACCCCAAATACAGGAGATGCAGCTTTTTGTAAGAGAGAAGGGCAGTGTTACCTTGCACTTCAGTCTCCTAATCATGCTAACTAATCAGTTAGTATGAAAAAATGCTCTACAATACAGGCTCAGGCCCCGTCCCCCCTACACCCTCTTACTTTGTCCATACCTGTTTAGCTTTGTCCAGGTAATTATGATAAGATATTAATGCCGTCAGTACTGGGACTACAGCCAGATGCAAATCCGTGCGAGAAAAGCCTTCTGGGGTACCATGGAGCCTGTCAGTAGTCTTTTTGTCTGTGAGCTGATACAATGCACAGAAAATTGGAACACTGAACATTAAAAAAACTCTCTAAAAGGCAGTAGACAGGCACAGCCCACAGCTCCCTTTTCACATGTATACATACAAACGTAAAGAACACTCATTATTACCTACTTCTGTACCTAAAACAACCCTTATAAAGAGGAAGGTGAGTGAGGATTGACAACCAGCATGCTAATCTTCAAAATACTAGACTGAAGAAAAAACCCCACCCACACACCCATCCCCAGCCAACTCTCAAGCAAACTAAGGATCTGGTGGTGGTACATGAGTAGGGTGCATGGCATTACCATGTAGCTCAGTGCAGAGGCCAGGAGGTCTATGTTACAAGGAGAGGTTAAAAATAGCACTTTATAGCGGAGGGATTCAGGTAATTTGTTGAGGACCAACTTCAACACCTTCCAGTCTGTCTCCTGGAAAGAAAGAAAAAGTTAAGGTGGAAAATTTTTGTACAATTTCAGTTCAGTTTGAAAGTAAGATCGATCGAATTTCAGATAACGTGCCATTTCCTAGGCAGATGTAGGTCTTGCCATGGTAGCCACGTAAAAAGAAGGCCACTTAGCTGTCACAAGTTTCTTGCTATCACCCAGCTCTAGCTGCAATATTGGCACTGCAAAACAACTTGAATCCAGACCTGACTGAGCTCAAAAAGACTGAGCCAGAATTCAGTTCTCCTAACCACTAGCACAAATTAACTTCCAGAGCAAGACACTCCCTCAGCACATAACTATGGCTGATACAACACTAATGAACAATTTATATTAACAGTTTATTAGCGACTGAAGCATTTCTCAATTCTCAAAATACTTCAAAAACTTGCAGTAGGAGTGTTTCATTTAGTTTCAAATGCCCCTTTCAGAAACAGGATGACTTATTTGATTTCTGTTTAACACATTCTTTGCCCTTGTTTGCTCTGAAGCAGAGTGAAATGAAAGCTTTGCTTAGTTTCCAAAGAGCTGAACTGGTGCTCCCACTGGTGGTTGTAAAGCTGCACAATTACACACAGATTCGGCCCAAGAAGGATGACTTACACATTGCTTTTCAGACAGTATTTAGACACTTTGGAATAGAATTCTCTAACCAGCCAGTTTAAGTTGACATATTTCACATGAAGATGAAAACTGTCATTAAGAGTGGACGTACTTGCTTCAAACACTGCAGAAGGACGCCAAAGACCATTGAGTATGGCAGATGCCCTATCCGAATGGTGGCGTTCTGGGAAGGCACACTGGGACTTCCTGAAGGCGGAGAGAGCGTACCAGTAGGCTTTTTCTCAGAAGCCCTCTTCTCTGCTTCTCTACAACGTGGAAAGGGAGAAAAATACATGTAATGTAAAATCAAGATCAGAACATCCTATTCACGTGACCTACAGCGCTACCCTACTTGGTAATGAGTTTAATAACCAAACAACAATATAAATTGCATTTTCAATTAAAAAAAAAACAGAGGATTGCTCAGTAGATGGACAGCAATGAGTCAGTTTGGTCAGGTTAAGGGTCTTTCTATCCAGGCCCCTAGCAAATTTAGAAAGATATCTTTTGGGGTGTGTTACACAAAGAACATTAGACCAATCTATAAACTCTCTAAAAGGCAGTAGACAGGCACAGCCCACAGCTCCCTTTTCACATGTGTACATACATACGTAAAGAACACTCATTATTACCTACTTCTGTACCTAAAACAAATAGCCAGATTTGTACAAATCGTGGAATTAAACCTCAGTGTGAAAACTGGTTTCAGGCAGGAGCAGAAATTCCACTTCTAAGATTGAGAACTCTGTGGGTAAGTGATTTCTAAGAACAATTCATCAATGAGTTATTAGTTGAGGCCATACTAAATTGTAACTATAGACTTGTCCAGCAGCTGATTCATCAGGATTTGGAAGATTTAGAAAAACTGCAAATTGCTACTGACAGACCCTTAAGCTTCTGCAAAAACACCAAATAGTCTGGAAAACAGTTTTCGCTTAATGCAATGAGAAACCTACACAAAATCACATAGACAGTAAGGGCTGAACCTCACTGCTCCATCCTTGTTGGAAAGGCCGAGACGGTGGAGGGAGTCAGCTCGAAGCATCAGCAGGAAATCAAATACCTGTAATAGAGAAGACACTAGAATCACTGAAAGCCCAAGCCAGTGGAGTACTCTCCCACCTCCCCACATAATACTTTTGCAAGTACAGACTAAGGGATTTTTAATAGATGCTGTTGCTGTAGAAGGCATCACTTCTGGTGTTACAGTACATACACATACTCCTATTAGCCAAGAAACATTTAATTCTACTTCTGGCGAGCTATAAAGCGCACATTCCCCACCTGCCACTTAAGAATTCCAAAAACAGCAGGCAGCTATCAACCTGAAAGCACAGGTTACTGCTCATACCTGCAATCTGATGCTGCTAGCAACAGCAAGGCTGTATGCGTATATATAATGGCGTTGAACGTGGTGAATCAGCATCTCGTACACCCGCATTGCATGGCTGGAGGGTAAGCTGTAAAGTTTTGTCTGCAGAGGAACAGAAACACAAATCAAAAGACAGACTGACACTTGGTCAGAAATGTGTATTTGCACCAAGAATTCGAGACAAACACAGCAAAAACTTGTTCCTGAAAGCAAGATGAACAGATGGCTCTGGACAGAGCCTCTGCAAAGACTCCAGAGCAACTCTGCCTGGCTCCAGAAGGGCACTGGCTGGAACAAACAGCTCTTCACAATTGCTTAACCATATCTCAGGACACGCTATCCAACACAACACATCTACTCAAGGTTACGAACCACTCCTTTTCTGCTAGTTTCTGAACACAACTGCTCATATTCATTGTACAATGGAAATTAAGAAAATAAAACATTCAGCAAACAGTCATACAGTACCCAAGAGCAAAAGGAATGACCAAAACAAGAGTTCAAATATTAAGTGGATAAAACAAAAGTTGGAATATTTAATAGTAGCAGAACAATTAACCAAAAAGCCAAGTCCAGCAAAAGACTATTCTGAAGAAGATGTGTTTAATGCTCTGCAGCATTTACCTGGAGAATTATCAGAAGCCCAAGAACTGCTGTCTTGACATCCTCCAAAGAAGCTGAATATGACAGCAAGTCCCTCTCTTCCAGTTCAGAAGGAGATGAGAGAGAATGTGCAGCCACCTTTTAAAAAGACAAGCAATACATAGTTTCAATCTGCAGCACAATTTTTCTTTATTTCCATTCTGGAAGGTCAGGAAAGACCTTTCACCAAGTCATCCTTGCTGGAAATTCTGCAAGCCCTGTCAGGTAGCTTGGATGTGCATTGATAGCATTTCTAAGGCTCTCCTCCACTCTATGCTTCAGGCTTGCATCCTCCAAAACCCAGCCATTTGATGTTATCCTGCTGAACCAACCAACTGGTAACAGTCCTGGGTTTGTCTCTTCAGTTACAATAAAAGGATCTGGCAAAAGATGCGGTGATGCTACTGAGAGTTGGCCAAACTCTGCCTCACCTTCTCTATGATATCAAGCAAGCTGTTAAAGTGATGTGTGTTGCAGCCTTCAGCCAGGTCTACAAGCAGCTGAGTGGCCAGTTTTCGGACTTGATGGTCTTTATCTTCTGGAATGTGAGCCAGCTGAGAGATCACAACCAAGTTTATCAGCTCTTCCTGCAAGAGGACAGACCTTAATAAGCCTTGACATTTTGCTGTCAGTTGTTCAATCAGCATGTTAGAGAGACAAATAGTTACAAGCAAAAGAACACTGATACCAAGGTTGTTCCTGAACTAACTTTTTGGTTCCTTAATCTTTCCTCTTGCATCCAATTAAGTATTTCTGTATGTCACCCGCCCATTTATGACTTTTGTTGAACTTGGATTCAATGCTTTTTTTGTATCCAGCTAAGGACAATTAAAAGGCAAGTCTTCCTACAAGCATCCTAAAGAAACATGTCTATTGTGTGCAACATTTAAAGCACAGTTCTGTGCATTCCCCAGTGGCAGAGAGGACCTGAAGTACACTGTAAAACATGCCTCACAAAAGCCCTTCCCACCCACTTAAAATCTCACATGTAATCATCAGAAACAGATAAACACACACCTCATAGAACTGTCTGTTAATACTCAGGACAAAGGACAAGACATCCAGAACTTTAATACGAACAGCACTACGACTTTCGTTCCTAAAATGGGAAGAGCAAATTCAAGATGAATAAAATATAGTCGCTGATATTTAGGGAAGGAGGGAGAGGAGAAAAGGAAAGTAAAACTAAAGTAAACTAAGAAACTTCTTAAGAGTTAGAACAATAATGTTAGAGATCAGCTGAGCCTTCAGTTAATGTCTCTACATACAAAATCATATTCAAGAACAACTGGAAACTGGAATCCCAATTTACTGGAGACCTGTAACTGCAGTTTTCCTATTTCCAACCCAAACTAGGAAGCACATGTCAGAAGAACAAGTGTTCTGGTGAGCAAATTTAAAACCAAACATATGGCACCAAGGAAGAGTTGCTCTTTGGCAGCATTTCACAGATGAGACAGAAGTTTGTTATTGCTGTATGTTGATATCTTAGAGCACATGAATACTTTTAGGAGTACCAATTCAAAACCAGGTAACTTTAACAGTGGATAACCATATGCAATCCTGATGCTTAACAGCAAATCTTGTTTGGTGTCAGAACTAAAAAGTGCTGTGGAGTGGAACACATAACTGCCTAAGCTAATGGGAATAGCCCCATCCAATGGAAATAAAGAAAAAAGAAATCATAACTAACTCAGTGGAAAGTTTTTGTTCTGTTAAACAAAATCCTTTCATGTACTGTGCCCTGGAACTACTATACTTCTTAGCAGTCATTTACTAACATTAGAACTTCAGAAAACAAAATTATCTAACATGAAAAGGTGGCAAGAAACATTTGAAAGTGCCTTGTATTCACAAAGTTATGATTTCATACCTGAAGAATCTCTCCATTAACATCTGCAGGTTGTGAATCCAGCCATCTTTGGCAGGATGAATTGATTGAGCTCTGTATGTTATCAAGTTTAATACAGAAGATTCCTTTCACGGAAAGATCAAGAATTTTTTTTTAGTGTATAAGCAAATACAATATATCCATTCCCTCCACCCCCAAGAATAAGACTCATATATGTCCTTGCTGTGATTTTTCTGACTACTTGCTATTTTAGGACTCCCAACTTTCAACTGTCCTGAGTAACCAAACAGATTCAACTGGCAACAAAGGAACACAATAATAAGTAAAGTCTTACTGGTCTCTGATCAGCACATCTTTCCACCAGCTCAAAAAATCTCTCCTCAGAGCCATGGAATTCATTCTGGTCACAGAGCTCTTCTACTGTAGTCAAAAGATCATGTACAATGACCTTAAGTTCTTGGCTTTCCAGGCTCTGAAACAGATACAAAAACATTCCTAAAAGACTTCCCCTTTACCAGAAAGTGCTAACTTAAATACAAACAGAAAACTCAGTTGAGAAGCACAGTATTGAGAATTGAGCTAAACCTTCATTCAGCTTCAAAGTTCACTAGAGCGTACAAGTGGGGGATCAATTTCCACAAATATTTATAGCAAGGTTTTTTGATAGAAAGCACATCAAGACAAGCTCAACACTTACCTGCAGCTGTTGCAGTAATCGCTCCATGATGTCCAAAAGGATATCCCACGTTACAGCTTGCAGCTCCTTCCCATACTTTTTTATTAGACGAGTTATGGACAGAACTATCTCATAAGACACAACTGCATTGGGACATGTCATGGCCTGGAACACAAAGCAATTCAGTCAGTTAACAGTTGGAAAGCAGTGATCAAAAACCCTCTTAAATTCAAATGAAACACGTCTTACTAATTAGGAACTCAGCCTGAAGGTCTGAGATAAATATATTCAAGTCTGTACACACAAAGGGCAAAGCAAAGCACCATTTTATGAAGTGCAGTTATGCACTCTTGCAAGCAACTGTAGATCAGTTGTCAAATACAGTCCCATCTTACAGAGCAGACACATAAGGTTAAAGTCAGTAATTCCTGCTTAATGCACTTGGATGAGAAAATTTTAAGACAGCTCTGAGGCTGTCTCTGACGTCACCATCCCTCACTTTTTGTACCACACACTGGAAAGAGTGAAGCTTAAAAAATAAAAACAAAGCAAAAACCTTAAGTACTGACAATGTAGATATTTGCTTTACTGGCCAACAAAGATATTCCAGAAGAAGGCTTTAGTTTCCAACTTAAATCCTCTGTTATTTTACTGTTTCCCCATGCTTCCCCCCATACCCAATTGCTGTCTCTCATCTTTCAGGCATATAAAGATCTCTTTGGTGTAGGGGACTGCATTTCTGTTCTAACTTTGTACACGGCCAGATGTATACCTGATTAAAAGGCTCCTCCAGCATCCCATCCTACCTTGAGGAATGAAGGCAACACTGAAGTTGGAGAATTCTTGAGTGAATTGAGGCGATGAGCACCCCACAGAGCCATCCCAACAAAGAACACAGCTCCTCTCAGCAGCGCTGCATCCGCCATGTAAGCTCTAAGAACAGATGGAAAGAAAGTCTTAGACCACGCAACAGTTATTTTAGTATACAAGAGTTAATAGGAATATACACTGTCACAACAGGAATTTCCAGCTGTTATACATCAGCTTTGCACAGCAATTTACAAACATTAAAAGTAGAAAATCATTTAGTGCAACTTTAAACAAAGGAAAATTAAATTCAGAAAAGCCAAAAAATGAGCACTGCAGCATCATAAGTAGGAAGGGAATTAATTTCTCAGCACCAGAACCTTCGGCTTGTTTTACTGATAGTGACTCCCTGTCTATCTCAACAGGACCTCTACTGAATTCCGTGGGTTTTGTTAGATACTCCTTCTTTACCTGTCTTCCATGATCCTGCACATGTTGTAGATGGCACTGTGTCCCAAATGAGTTCCCAAAAGGTTGCGCATAAGCTGCAAATTCAAAGAGAACATTTAAATATCCAACCGTTAAAACACACATTAGCCTAAATAGGCAGTTAGTTGGCCAATCATGCCCGTTTATGGTAAGTGAATGTGTCCAGCCATTTCCATGCCACAACAGAAGCCTGTCACATCAGCTGCGAGGAAACTATGGGTAAATTCAATGGACATGACAGGACTTACACTAACAATGTGCTGATCCCTTAATACTTGAAACAATTTTTAATTTACTCTTAAAACCAAACTGAAATTTGTGGCAGATGTGCACAAGCACATCTGACACTTCATCCATGAAGCCAAAAGAGTGAAATCATTAGGAAACAAAATTACAAGAAAGTTCTGACCTTCCAGCATGGCTCGCAGAGCTCCTTCACATTGATGGTACGGCACAAAGTGATGATAAATACTGGCAGGTTCTCTGATGGCAGACAGTTATAGCAAACAACTGCATCTAGGACTTGCAAGGAAATCTTTTGGAAAGAGAAAGACAAAATGGCTATACACTTCCCTAGGAATAAAGCAAGTAGGTCAAATGCTAACCTGGCAGACCCAGGAAATCTTCTGGAAGTCAAAAGGGATACAGATATGTCTTTTTTTTTTCTCTTTAAATCATTGCAAGATGGAAAGTAAACCATAAAAAGTACTGTTGAAAAATTATCAAATTTACCAATGCTCTGTTTGTTTTAGAATAAAATTATTATTGGTGTATGAGATCCAATGGCTTACAAATACTTCATAACATGGTATTAGCTCTCTTGTAAGATAAGAATAAATTGAGAGGAGAGTCTGATGATCTGATTTTCTTTGTAAAAGTTACAGTTTCAAAGAATTTCAAAGAACTCGAAAGTACTAAGAGAGACTCAAATTACTGACCTCTATGTCCACTGATGATGAAGTCTGAATGCACAACAGGCATATCTTGCTGTTAGGAAAGAACATTTAATTATAATTGTTTGCTTAATATGACTTCAGGCAAATTATAAAGAGCTAAAACAGACAAATAAATTGACATGTTATCTTATTCATCATCCCCTTTACCGTGGCATTGTTAACACTGCTAGAAACATTGAACACTACAACCACTTTTATAAAGTCAGCTTAAAGTTGCGCTTAAATGCAGCTCAGTACACCTACACTAACACAGTAGCAAACACCTTTTGTGAGACTAAGCAATGCAACCAGGTCCATCACATGAAATGGGGAAAGCACATGCAGTTAAACTAAAACAGATCTGAACACTGTAAGATCTGAAAATCAAGTATTTGTCAGAAATGTCAGGTATGACCTGGAATGAAACAGATCCAGATCAGATGAAAAAGATTCCATTTCTCTGTATATCAATCTGCAAGTTTCTCCTGTAATTTACCGAGAATAAGCATGTAGGAGTTCAAAAAACCCAACTTACTGGACCATTTCAGCTACATAGTCTTCCAGATAGCAGCTATTGAATTTCACCAGGTTCACTAAAACCAGAAGGAACTCAGAAGACAAACCAACATCCATCCACTGTAGTACAAAGTCAGCTAAAGAAGGAAAATAAATTGTTACAATATGCTTTCTACCCAGAAGTGTTATCTCATACCACTGAATGCCTGTCCCTTAACTTACTCCCACCAAATTGAAGAGAGGTAGAGACAATACTCACCTAGCTCTTCTTCTAAGTAGGTGATGTATCGTCCATTCTCTGTTAGAGCCTTGAACACTTCAAGCCGTTCATGCAAGTCTTCATTGGAGGGATAGTCCTTAATAACCTTAAAAAAATGTGCTCTGAGGATCCCTAATCTCTCACCCTTAAAAAAAAAAAAATAAAAAAAAAGGAGGGGATAGGAATAACAGTGTCACTAATGAAAAAAGACAGTTAAGGCCTGGACCTTATCAAGGTCTATAATAATAATTTTCATGCTTGAAACTATTTTCTTTTCCTGCAGGCTATGAAAGTCTCCTGAAAATACCTACAGCCCCTAGTGGCTACTGACAATGGCTCAGGTCTTCTCAATTTGTCATGTGATCATCAGTATTTGTCCTCTTAATTGCAGATCAAGTGCCTCAGGGCTGGAGGCATTTTTTCCAGCAACACACAGGCATCCCATACACAAAGTAATCCAGGGAAACTGCAACTGACAGCACTGCCAGTAGACACTTAAAAAAAGACAAGCCAACAAACCAGAATCACTGCTTATTCTTTTCCTAAGTATCTACCCCTACTTTTACAGAATACTGAAAACTAGAACTTTGGTCCGATACAGTCTTACATTTGCATAACACACTGTGAAATCTGAAGAATTCATAGTATGCGTAACTCGCCCAGGCTAGAAAAGTATCTCGTATAGAACTTCTTGCATACTTGACATGCTGAAACATCAAAAACAGCTGCAGACTAGGACTAAAAGGTCTGGGCAAAGACCATATAAAATTTGCTGTACTATGCTGAACTTCACACAAAGTATTTCCTCTTTTTCAAGAACACTGCCCCCAAACAGAAAAGTTTTCTATGAGTTATATGAAAAGTTTTGCTATGAGGTCAAACCAAGACTTAAACTTAAATGCTGCCTCTTCCCATTTACTAGGCACAACCAAAATAAGACTCATGGAAAGCTGTAGAGAAAAGCCACCCAATATTTTTCATGTTCATACTCTGCACAAACCCTAGTTTAAGTGTAGTGTTTCTTCTACAGCTTGTTTGTTTTCACCTGTCCTTGAACGATTGACTTTAGCAGATGAAGAACAGCATGTCTGGCTTCGACGGGGCGCTCTGGCTGGAGCATATCAGCTACTACTTTCCATATTGCTTCCACTGCATGCTGAAATCAAACACAGGGGACAGGCAATAGTATGAAAGTTAAGCTGCTTCTAGGATTTTTACCCCGTTGGTCAGTCATTAATTATGGCAAGTTAATGAACAAGATCTCCAGGGATTTCATGTCCAGAGTTCTCTCTTCTGAGAGATGCTCTCACCTGCCCGGTCATAAACTCATATGAACCACATGAGAGACACCAAATCCCATCCTACGTGACAACTTACACCCCAGTAACTGAAGTTCTCCACTCACACTTACCTCAGTGTGAACATTTGTGCAGAAACCTTCACCCAAATATAAGGTGAGTTTAAAACCAATTTGAGGTTGCTTATTAACAAGACAGAAGGAACTAGCAAACACCTCTTCTACAGGATTAACGTCATCTCCTGTTAACTGTTCTGAACAGGCCTGAATATTCGCAGCAATCTCCTTCCATTCTGTTCAGGAAGCCCATCATCTATGTCCTCTCTGCTCCACAGTTGGTAGGTTGGACAACACTAATTTCCTTGGTACATGAGCCATCCTTTGCCATATTTGGACAGCACAAAACAGCTTCTGGAATTATCAATTTTAAAAGGCAGTCTAAAATACAGGAGACTCTTGCGATAGGCTAACAACTGTTGCTTAAATTTTCATCCTTCCAATATACACTGAACACTTGGAAACTTACCTCTTCAATTTTTTTTGTTTTTGCCACTTCGCAAATTTGACTGATTGCTCGTATCCTATTACTTAATCCACATTCTATGCTCAGTTCCTGGAAAGAAATGTAGAAATAAGCTAACAGTTTATCTTACTAGAAACATTCATTTCTCAAAGGGGATCATGAACCACTGAAAAAAATTACAAATTACACATTTTTCCAAAGCGATCTAACCATTAGTCATCACTGGAGCTTTTCAGGAATTTCTCCAAAAATTCAGGAATTTCCATTAGCAAATGATTTGTCAAGACTAGAACTTTCACAGAACTGGAGCCAAGCAGCTTTTCACCTCCAGGACAGAACATCTCATTTTCTTCAGAAAAGTTAGGAATTCGCTGGCTGTGGCACTCGCCCAGTTCACAGGAGAAGGGCAGAGAAAGGAGGGACGTTCAGTCCAGCTCCCCAGCCTTGCAGCAAGACCTTGGCTGCTCCAGCACAGATGGGAAGGGATTCTGGTCTCCTCCTCCCTTTTATGCATTTTCCTCTCTGTGTGCCAACTATCCTGCTTATAGATTTGCTGGACCAATTGCTGGAATAAATTATTTTTACTTAATTTTCACAAAACTGTAAGCTTTTCACAAAATAGAAACAGTTTCCAGCTTGCGCTGCCACCACATAAACTTCATCAAGCTCACTCTACAAAGAGCAACATATTTTGAGAAAACACTCTGTGACTCGACAGAACAGAGGACACCACCATCCTATCAAATACCTCAAAACTATTTAAACACCAAATAACTAAAATGCTGTAACTTCAAAGTAGGTGAGTTTTACATACTTATTTACATTTCACTAGAGAATGAATTGAGAGATAAAGTAAAAAGGCATGACTGGAGAGGGAATGAATAGCAAAACAGAAAGGAGAATGAGCAAGCCCTTTTCAGATCCTCTCAGCTCAGGTAATCCAGGCCCAATCCCCAACTTTACTATGGTCGTTTCTCACACCTTGAGTATTTCCGCAGTGATGATAAACTCTGTTTGCTTGCCCTCTGATGACTTTGAACTTCCCCGGGATGTTCCCAGCCCCAGGAGATTCCTGAACTTCTCCTTCAGTCCCGAATCCTTGCTCTGAGGCTTTGCCATTGCTGACAAGCAAGCAGTGCTGAGGCCCTGCAAATACAGAATGGGGTTTCTGTTAAGGCAGACCCAAGGGGAATCTTTAAGCAAGATAACACCAGTAACAGCCGTCATAACGTGGCTTTTACAAACAGCTCTGGTGCCTCAAGCCATTTCAAACACGGGAGAAGCCCAATGCTGAGGACAAAACAGCGAGGAGTCCGCACACATGAGGAGCCTGTGCTGCTCCTGCCTTCAGCACCTCTATCCTGCGGCTACCCGAGGAACGGGGAGCTCACGGTTACCATTCTCGGGGAACTCCGAGTGTCCAGCACCACCACAGCCTGCATAGAGCAACCACCATTTTAAAACCCCTTTCTGAAGTATAAAAACACACACACACACAGTTTTTGGCAGGTGTGAGCTGAAGTACTTGTTCCCAGCCCAGAAGTAATGGACAAGCACACAGCACTGTAAAGCAGCTGTTAAAAGTGGCTAGACATGAGGAACGACTTAGGAATCTGAGCGTTCGCACATCCAATTGCTGCCATGGCAAGGAGAAAGGGGGGGAGCGAGAACAAGTACACCCATTGCAGCAAGGGCGGCACACCGACAAATATCCCTCAGGAGCTGTCCCCCCAGCCAGCCCCAACCCGCACCCAGCTCAGAGCAGGACACCCGCTCCTGGCCTGCTGGCACACCCCAGCACCCTGCCCTCGGCCCACG
>VXBL01000863.1:41576-71522 GCA_013400195.1 Aramus guarauna | reverse complement strand
GCCCGCCGCGGGGCACGTCGGGGCCGGTAGTGCCCGGGGCACGGCCATGTGCGCGGCCGCCGGCGGTGGGCGGGCGGCGGCCCGACGGCTTGGTAGGGCCGGGGGTGCGGCTGGAGGTACGGGGAGAAGGGGATGATCGGTGCTTCCCAGGGCTGGCGGGGTCGTGTGCGGCCCCGGCCCGGCCTTGGCACGGGGAGGGGGAGTGAGGGCCCGGCGCAGTGGGGGGACGCTGTCCTGGTCACGTCCCCCTCGGAGCCCGCGATGTGGCAGCACCCCGGCGGCTGTCCTGCCGGTGGCACCGGGCGAAGGCCTGGGCGTGCGTCTTGTCCTTCGGCAGCCTGCTGTTTGCTTGGGACACGCGTCCCCGTGGCGGGACATGTGTCCCCAGCTGTTGTCACCTGTTTCCCAGGCCCTTCCCAGCCATTCCTCGCCCCACCGCTGGCCCCGGGTGGGCTGGGTGGGTGTGAGGGGTTGCTGCTCGGTTCGGACTATGGGGAAGACGGTCCCCCGGGTGGGCCGGCGCCGGGCTCCGGTGGGCGACAGGCGTCTGTCCCCCGCCCTCAGGCCTGACAGTCTCTCTCCCATCTCTTGCAGTGAGCCAGGTCCAGAGCACAGCCGGCATCCCAAGGCGCAGCAGGAGGAGGAGGAACGTCGCCATTGCCTATGAATCTGGGCAGGGGGATGGTGCTGAGCAGGAGACATCTGAGCCCCAGAGACCACGCTGGGAGCCAAGGGACTGGCGGCAGCAGCTGGAGCGCATCCGGGAGATGAGGAGGAACAGAGATGCTCCTGTCGATGAGATGGGAGTGCAGAAGTGTTATGACAGCAGCGCACCTCCGCAGGTAACAGCACCCTGCTCCATCAGGCAGGCACGTGAAAATACAGCTCCTGCTTCTGCAGCCCTCCAGCCTCCCTCATCCTCATGTTGCCCCTGGATACGCCCCACATCCCATGTCTCCAGAACAAAAAATAAACGCAGGCCATATCAGGACTCTAGGCTGGGACTGGTCCCACAAGAGGTTACTGCAGAAGCATGCGTATGAGAGAACTGCTCATCCTGCTAGAGGAGAGTCAGCCGCTGCCTCTCCGGTACCGGGCTCGTTGACTTCAGACAGCCCTTGTGAAATGGCATTGGGTGCTTTCTGAGATGTTCTCTGCTTGTATTCAGCCCATGCTGGGCATTAGAGAGCAACTAGCAAACACAGCTGTGAGAGGCCCTTGTCCTCTGCTTAAACTGCTGCCAGAAGAGTTAGGCTGAACCAAGAGCAGGAGCTGAGGCAAATACAGGATGAATTTGGAGTTGGGCGTGAAAACCCTGAGAGTGTATTGTGGCAGTGCTGTCTTCTGGGGCAGTTTGGCAGGGCGTGAAGGCATGTCCCTGTTTTCTTAAAAATCTTGATAGGAGTCCAAGGAAAGTATCCAGCAAGATGGCTGTGTAATACAGAGGAAAAACAGTACAGAGAGAAGGCAAGGGGAGCCTAGAAAAAACTGCCTAGGCTGCTTTTATGCTCTTCAGAGCAGCACACAAGTGTAGGCTGGCTTCCTCCCTTCTTGCGGTCCACTTTTAAAGGGATACTGGTTGAAAGGAAGGGCCATGCTGGGATGGCACTGTGCTCCCCAAGCCTGGGAACACAATCAAAGGCCCCAAATGACACCTCCCTCCAAGGGGACCGTTTGCATCAGTACAAAAAACAAAGCAGAGCAAGGCCGTGGCGCGGCGCTGGGACCCGGGGCTGCAGGATTGTGTCCTCCATGCACAGCACTGGTGTGGAAACGTGGAGATAACCCGCAGGCAGGCTCGGCGGAGCAGCGGGAGTCGTGTGCTCCACAGTGACCTGCCGAGCTCCGAGGGAGGGGTCTTGAAGACACAGTTGCACATCTTCAGCGCATGTAATGCTGTCCTTATTGCTGGCTGTGTGCCTTGGGCTTGGATCACTGGGGAAAATGGTTAGCTTTGACTCCGGATTCAGACAGCATCACACGCTCCGCAGCCACATGGGCTGACTCCAAGTGCAGCTGTGGGGCCAGGGGGACCACGGTGTACGATACGGAAATAACTTTTCTTCCCTAGGGAAGCAGGGTTGTGGCTTCCAAGAAAAAGTGGATGTTGTAACTCTCAGTGCACACCAGTGCTCCTCGCACAATTTCCATGCCCTTGGAGATTACCCTACTTCCATGCACCCAGAGATTCCCGGTGCACCTGCGGTTTTGTAAACTTTGTTTGTAAGAGAATTGGAGGAAGGATGGTATCCCACATTATCCTGGATCAGCCCAGGTTGGTTGCATCATTTTCCTCATTCTGGTGGAGACAGAATCGCATCTGGGGAAAAATCAGTTGAAAAATAGGATGTGAATGATCCAGGCTAAACCCTGCATGACAGCATCAGAGGAACTTCTGGGTTTTGTGCTTCATCTCCCAACTTCTGTCATCCCAGTTCTTTGGATTTGGTTTTGTAAGGAGCTCACTGAAGCCAGACATCCAGTTCCTTTCCTAGTGGGAAAGGGATGGGATTTTCAAAAGCTTTAGAGCAGAAGTTGTATGAAAAATCGTTGGGTGTTTGTACTTCTATGTCCTGTGGGGTCTCCTGAGAATCCCATCATCAGGCAAAGCTTTGGCCCTTCGTGGCTAAGTACTGGCATCTTTGGATGTGAGATCCCATCAGACAGTAGCTGTTCTCTGCCCTCTTACACTTGCTGACTGCTTAGATTGAAGATGTTTCTTTTCTCCCTTTACTGTGTGGTAGAATTAAAAGGTTATGGATTATTTCTGTTGCAGCCTTGTAGTCTCTTGTAGGTGGGTACGGCTGAACCAGGGTATGTCCATATTATGCACTGGACTGAAGATGGGACTGGATGGGAGAACTGAGCCCCAGGGGTGGATGGATCCTCTCACTGTCTCCTTTTCCCCAGGTTATGCGCTACCAAGTTCTGCTGTCGCTGATGCTCTCCAGCCAGACCAAGGACCAGGTGACATCAGCTGCTATGTTGCGCCTGAGGCAGCATGGCCTCACAGTCGACAGTATTTTGCAGATGGATGATGCGACGCTTGGGCAGATCATTTACCCTGTAGGATTCTGGAGGGTGAGTGCAGGATTGCAGCAGCACCTGGTGTGGGTGCAACCCCCCTCCATGGTCCTCTGCTCCCATGCAGCTGTCTGAGACCGCTCAGAGGCCCAGGAGAGGAGCACAAGGCGGGTGCAGGCTTGTCCTTCGCAGGCTGTACTTGCAGCCACTCGCTGAGCTGACAGCAGGTAATGAAGGCAGGAGGTGGGTGCGAACCCGCCCTGCTCCCGAGAGACGCACCCCCAGCTGGTATTCAGCCTGTGTGCCCCGTGGTGATACTTCCCCTGGAGTCTAGCTGAAGGCTGTATTTTACGCTAGTTTTAGCAATTTGTATTCACAGCAAGATTATTTGCTGCAGTGCCTGGAGTTGTGTGGAGGAGCTTAGAGCTAATCAGGTCTCAGCATTTTGCTTTCAAGGAGAAATCAAAGATCTCTGTCTCCCCTCCACAGACTCCAGTGCGTGGCCTCACATGTCACGTACGCTCAGGAATGGTTTGTTTTCTGAGCTGTTTGTCTCTTTCCTTGTATTGGAGGGCAACTTGGATTTTCTGCCTTTCCCCTTGGTTTTCCAGAACAAGGTCAAGTACATAAAGCAGACGACAGCCATCCTGAAGCAGAAATACGGGGGTGATATACCAAGAACTGTGGAGGAGCTGGTGCAGCTGCCAGGAGTTGGGCCCAAAATGGCCCACTTGGCCATGAACATTGCCTGGGACAATGTGTCTGGGATAGGTAGGTTGGACTGTGTTTTCCCTATTCTTCTCCTAAATCCTGCCTGATCTGGCTGGCCCAGGAGCAGCATCACTTCAGTTTAGTCATCTGCAGAGTATTTGGGTGGGTGAAGGATGCGAGCCTCAACCACTTGCAGAGGGTGAGTTGCTATAGGATTTAAACATGGATCCAACTGCTGTTTTTCCCCAAATTTGATAGCAGAAATCCCCAAGAGCAGTCACTTCCTCCCCTCAGATGCTGCTAAGCAGTGCAAGTATTGCCTAATTGGGTAGGCATCCAAAAAAAGGTGCTATCAGAATAATGC
Source organism: Aramus guarauna (assembly GCA_013400195.1). Lineage (NCBI taxonomy): Eukaryota > Metazoa > Chordata > Aves > Gruiformes > Aramidae > Aramus > Aramus guarauna. The sequence continues at coordinate 67,423 of VXBL01000863.1, read as the reverse complement.
TTTGAAATCTCTTTGGTGGCAAGTGAAAGAGAGGTGAGGGTGGTTTAACCCGAGCCAGCACCATACAGCCGCTCACTCACTTCCGCCGTGGCGGGATGGGGGAGAGAATTGGAAGAGTAGAAGGGAGAAAACTCATGCGTTGAGATAAGGGCAGTTTAATAGGCGAAGCAAAAGCTGCGCACACAAGCAAATCAAGGAATTCATTCCCCACTTCCCATGGGCAGGCAGGTGTTCAGACATCTCCAGGAAAGCAGTGCTCCATCACACGTAATGGTGACTTGGGAAGACAAACGCCATCACTCTGAATGCTCCCCCCCGCTTCCTTCTTCCCCCAGGTTTATAAGCTGAGCATGACATCATATGGTATGGAATATCCCTTTGGTCACTGGGGTCAGCTGTCCCGGCTGCGTCCCCTCCCAACTCTTTGTGCACCCCCAGCTACTCGCTGGTGGGGTGGTGTGAGGAGTAGATAAGACCTTGACTCTGTGTAAGCACTGCTCAGCAGGAACTAAAACATCCCTATTGACACTGTTTTCAGCGCAAATCCAAAACACAGCCCTGTACCAGCTACTATGAAGAAAATTACTTCTATCCCAGCCAAAACCAGCACAGGGAGGAATTTTGTGATTTGGGGATAGTTGTAGGATGGTCTGAGGTTATTTTTTTCCAGGATTGCTTCTGTCTGAACAAATCTCGTGAGGTTTTTGTTTGGCAAGCTGTAAGAGGACAGAAGCAGGGCTTAGTCAAAATTACCATTGGAAATCAGTAAGTCATGGTGGGTCATAGAAAGAAGTGGTCTCAGGCAACCTGTAGCTGGGGAATCTCTTAGTTCCTGTAGCTGGGTAATAGGTAACAACAGGTACATTTGTTTATTTACCATGTTTATTGAACAGAGAGCGTAGGAGAGTGTGTAGCTGTACCCCGTGGAGCTGTGTGCTTTAGCAGTGATCGGCTGGGAGAGGAAGTCTGTGGTGGAGATGGGCCCGGGCCAGACCTAGGGCAGGTTCCTTCCTGCACAATGCTGGTTTGGGGAGCACGGAGGGGAGCGTGGCTGGTGGCAGAGCTGCCGGCAGCAGCCTGCAGATGGGGCTGGACGATCAGCTGCAGGGTCCCGGCAGGCTGCCTGGCCTGGAGGCCCCTGGGGACAGATTAATATTCCAAGTGTATTTGCTGCTTAATGGAGGAGCCCTGGGAAATCCAGGAATGGTGCCACCTGATGAATGACTGCCGCTGCGGCAAGCACGCAGCGCAAGGTCAGCGCGGGCAGCAGCTGACTCCCGCAGCCCCACTGGTGACCGTCAGCTGTACAAAATGTGGCTCTTGCGCTAGATTGGACAGCATTTGGGGTCTGTTCTCTCCCTGCTGAGGGGAAGGGAAGTCTAGAGGGAGCCAAACTAGCCAACTGTTTTGCAAATAATTGTGTGCTCAGTTTTGATTTAAGAGGCAAGACTTAGTCTTCCTGTTTACAGCAATTTCCTGGGTTTTGCCCAATTAGCCATAGAGACAGGTTTATCGCTGCTGATCTAACAATAATATGCTTTGCGTTCAGAGCTTTTTAGCTCAAAGCACTTTATAAACATTCATTTAAGCCTCACAAACCCCCTTGTGTTGGTAGGTATTATGAAATGTGTTTTCCATCTGGGTAAACTAAGGGGCAGAGATTGCAACTTGCGTAACATCAGCTGAGACACGGCGGAAGAGAACCCGGGACAGGCTGCCCTGTGCGTCCTAGATCAGAGCACGCGAACCTTCAAAGGAAGGCTGGGTCAGATTGTGCGAGCGTGTCGCTAGCTGTGCGGTGTGTGATATCCATCCCATCTTGCTTTTGGCTCTAGGCCTAGAAAGAAAGCAGCATGTCTGTTCTGCGAGTGAGCTTCCCCTCCTGTTTCACCTGCCTGTTCCTGCCGGCTGGCAGAAGCCCGTGCAGGGTGCTGTACCTGGTGTGCTGTGACCGGCAGCTTCTGGCTGTGCTCTCTCTGTTCAGGCGTGTCTGCCCCCACCTAAACTCTGGGCTCTCCCTTCCTAGCTGTGGACACCCATGTGCACAGGATCACAAACAGGCTGAAGTGGGTGAAGAAGGAGACCAGATACCCCGAGGAAACTCGGGTAGCGCTGGAGGACTGGCTGCCCAGGTAAGGCCTGAGACCGCAGCCTCCTTCCTCCACACCAAGCCCCTCGAGATAGCTGCAGGAGCCATGTCTGCACAGACCTGCTTACAGTATTTTCAGAGACTGCATTTTGGGTCCTTCCTCTTTGTGAGGGACTAGTCTGCAGGTGTTTCACCTTTTAAAAAGAGCTGCAGCAGCAGCAGCAGCATCTCAGCTACTTGGTTGTTTCCTAGTTATCAGCTATATCGATCACCACTAGTGTAGGCAGGTACCTGGAGGTCTTGATGCCAAATTCTTGCCTTGACAAGTTTACCGTGACCCAAGCCAGGTGCTTTTCTACACAGAACCTTGCCAAGCCTAATGGCCACAGCAGTACCAGACCATGGTTGGATTCTGGCCTTCATTGATGCTTAATCTTCAGTATCAAATGCCAGCTGACAGGTACTCTGTTGTGTCTCCACATCTGGCACGTGCTGTAGCACAAGAGAACAACCACAGGCTCTTGGTGTGTCTGTTCTGCTCCCCCCCCACCTCCCAGATCAGAGGGATCAGGAAAGGTTAGGAGGGCTGTTAGCAGGAGGCTGAGACCTGCCTCCAGATGCCTCGGGAAGCCAAAAGGAACAGGCAGTAGGCAAAAGGGATCCATTTAAAAGCATGGTCTGTTCTTTAACCCCTCTGAGTAGCTGTATCAGAAAGCTCATGTTTTTCCCTCTCACTGCAGGGATCTCTGGAGCGAGATAAATTGGCTCTTCGTGGGCTTTGGCCAGCAGACCTGCCTGCCAGTGAATCCTCGCTGCAACGAGTGCCTCAATCAAGACATTTGTCCAGCTGCTAAGAGAGGCTGAGGGAATCATCCGGTCTTCATACAGCAACAAAGCTGCTTCGGCTCAGCAGCAGCCTGGAGCTGAGCCCTAGTAAAGCTGTGCTTTGCACAGGGCTGGCTGTGTGACTGCAGGGAAACAGGAGACTGCTGCAGCCAGCTCAGCATCTCTGGGGAGGGAGCAGCCGCTGGCAACGGCTGAGCGCTCGAGAGGAAAAAGGGTCTTTCAAAGTGCAGCAGTCCTGCTGCGTCAGTGCTAAAGGCTCCAGCCCCTGTGTGAATGCCTGAGCATGCCCTGGCAGAGCAGCAGGCTGTCCCACGTCAGGAGTAGCTGGAGAGAAATGCTTTGTCCTACTGGACCTGCTGCTGCTTGTAAATACGCATTTAATAAAGGTGGTGGGTTGGTTTTTTTTCACCCATGAGGTTTGCTGGCATCTGTGCAACACAGGGCAGGAGGAGGAGAGCACAGGGGACCTTACCACAGAGTGAGACCATAGCAACCAGCTGAGAGCAGGCAGCACGCATCCTGCCAAACCTCCTGCCTAGCCCAGGCAGCGAGGGGCACTGCGATGAATAAGGTACAACTGAAGACTTCATGAGCCAGGACAAGTGGCCTTTGGGTCCTGGTAGCAGAAGAGCTGGGGGGGAATGCAGAGCAGGGGGAGGCAGGAGACAAGCCAGCATCGCTCTGGGTTCTGTGTGTGCCAGCAAGGGTTACACTGGCCACGGGAGCCAGGCTACTGTGTGCCTCAGAAGCTGACAGAAGGGACACCACCACCATCTGTGTTTTGTTCTTCAAAGAAAGGGCAGTGCTGACTTCATTGTAGAGCTTCAAAGGAATAATTTCAGCTACTCTTTAAACAGGCAAGGGAGGAAGCAAAGTTTATAATGTGCTAAAGAAGGCTGTAATTCCACTCTGAAGGTCCCTACCAAACAGATGAGGAACTAGCAAATAAGTACTCGGTACACGGGAAAACGAAGTTTATTACTGACATTACAGTGTACATTATGTTTTTACAATGCAGCTGACAGCCTTATACTTTATTGATTTTTTTCCAAGTTAAATGTACAGGAACTGAATAATTACTACTGAGCTACAAGATGTCAGAAATACGATAAGTGCTTTAACCAGGAGCAGTTTCCATGGACTAAGCAGAGATTAAGATTTTTAAATCTTATCAGTACATATTTGCACACCTGATTTCTTTGGATCTGCATTCAAAACTACATGTTCTTTTTCTTCCCCCCTTAACTACAGTGGTCCAGTCTTGTATGTGAAAGGTGGTATTTACAACAGGTCTTTGCTCTCTGACATGCATCGGAGAGTCCAACATTTAGGTCAGTGTAATGGGGAACACTCTGCCCTGTGCAGAGCGGGGCACTGCCTGGGGTTTGGCTATGCAGGCACAGGAAGCAATGTGCATACCATGAAAAAGAAGGGCTCCTTCAAAAGATTACTGATTTATAGAAGCAAATATTTTGGGGACCAAAAAAAAAAAAAGCAGGTAATTGTCTTCAAAGTGGGGTAGGGAAGAGGTGTCTTGTTAATGGCAGAGTCCTGGAGGGGAGGCAAACCTCTCCACATCCTGAGCTATCATCCCACCACCAGTCTTGTCACCGATAACCAAACACCTGCACCAGTTCCTCTCCAAAGTCATTATTTTCAACCTGTTCAGCCCATCGACTTTCCTAAAAGATAACTTTCATAAAAGAGAACTTGTCTCCATCACCCCTGAGGCTTTCCATGCTCTCTTGCCAGCCAGCTAACAGCTACGGGCATCAGCTGCTCCCCATAGTGAAGCCAAACGTGGGGACCACTGCTGCGGTCCCCCTGCCCCGCACCAACCTGCCGCTGGCTGAGCCCCAACACACTGCCGAGGAGAGCAGTAAACGTTATAAGGCACCTTTTTTTTAGCTCAATACTTAGGAAATACACAGCCATTATGTTATCCGTTGCACACCGAGTAACTCAAAGGCCACGGGCTTGTAACACAGCAGTGCTGGAGTAACACAGGGCAAAAATCACAGCCATGTGTTTTAAAATGGTCATCGATGTCCAAGTGATTGCTGCCATTTGCTTTTAGCTGAGGAAAGTGGTTTTGTACTCGACTGTCCTGCTGTGCCCGGTCCCTTCCCACTGCTGAAATACCGGGCAGCCCCTGTGGTGTGGGAGGGAGGGAAAGGGGGGGCTGCCCCATCGCAGCCGGGACCCTGCCCTGGTAAAACACCTCTGTCTGCAATCTGAGCGCGGTGTAGTTCAGCTTAGTCATCTTCCCTCCCTTACAGACAAAGGCAAGTGATAAAGAGCTTAAATAGGCTTAATTTGTAGTGCTTTAAAGATACATTTTTGAGGCTCTAATACCAAAAGCGGGGTGTTTTCAAAGGAGGCCACAGCCAAAGCAACTGCCCACTCCATCCCACCACTGCCTGCTTGCAGCCAGCCCCACGGAGACCCCACAGCTTTGGACGCCCTCCCAGTGGCGAGGCAGACCCTCAGTTACGCTCACGGGCTGGAGGCATCAAATCCCAGCCCAGAAGTAATAAACCAGGTGGGACCCAGGTCCTGGTCTGGGACCCAGCACCCAGACACAGCCCCTGCTGAGCCCCACTTCCCGAGCACCAAGCTCGCAGCTACAGCCGGATCCCCACGTTCCTCCCTGGAAACCGATGCTGGGTTGTGCTCGCTTTCAAGTCGGTCCAAAGAGGTTTTGTAGCATCTCGTGGCTCTTGTCATCTCGCAAGGCTGCCGGAGCCGGGCTGGCAGCACCGCTTCTTGTGCCGCGGGGCAGGACTGGCCCCGCTCCCTGCCTTCCCCTGCCGCTCAGCGCTGCATCGATGGCTGCAATGGTGAGGCCTGTGGCATTTGGGCTGTTGGGTTTGGGTTTTGTTTTTAAATCCTGCCCTCTCCCCTCTCTGCAGAGCTGTCGGGGATGAAAAAGGGGCTTTTATTGCTGGGGCAGAAGTCACTGGTGGGGAGGGAGGTTCCTAAATTCACTGGAAACATATGGGACCTCATTAAAAAAACAAAAACAATAAAAACTTTTGTTTCAATAGCAAAGCCAACAGGAGCAATTTACAGTCACTGTCCATTTTCCCATCGTGTGAGTAGTTAATGCTGCAGACGGGGAGCTGGGCAGGGGGTGCCAGGTACACCCCATCCTGCAGGACCTCACCACGGTGGGGGCACGAGGCCGTAAGATGTTCACACAGAGGCACAGAGCATCCCATGGGGCTCAGTCTGGGACACCCGCAAAACCAAAACAAATACCCCAAATAATAAAAAAAAAAAAGTAACAGAAGCCTAAATGATGGAAGTAAGAAACAAGAGTTAAACTCTTCCAGTCCTTTCTCATAGGATCGGGGGATGGCAGGCAGCCAGAGCCAGGCTGAAGAGCAAGCAAGAAAAGGAGCTTTGGTCACATTTGTCTTATGAGAATTGCTGGTGAGTAACAATAATAATAATAATAAAAAATAAAAAAAAAAGACTTTAAAATACGCCTTGTAAAAGCAACCAGTGAAGAGCAGAGCACAAAGCATCTCACATGGACACTGCAGGACAGGGCGTAGGCACCTCAGAAACGTCCGAGCTGGGGCAGGGGCAGGAGAGGGGCGGACGGCAGCCACCAGCAAGGCTCAGAAATTGCTGAAAATCTCTCGCTTCTTGTTCCAGTCCATCTGCGGAGCTCTTTTCTTCACCCGCTTGGCCCGCACCTTCTCCTTGGCCTCAGCAGCCGTTGGGCTCAGGGTCAGCCCGCTCTCCTCAAACGGGTCTTTCTTCTCTGCGTCTCCATCCTGCGTGGGGAAGGAAGAAAAGATGTCAACCCATGGCAGCATCCCCCTATTGCGGCGAACACTGCCATGGTGCCCAGCAGCGTTTCACCTCACACAACCCCGGGAGAGGCGTTTCCTCCAGCGTGCACGACAAGCAAACATGTAGGGGTGGGTTTTTTTTGAGCAGAAGGTCAAAGTCCCTCCCCTGTGCCATGTCTGTGGTTTCACTGGCAGCAGCAGCATCCGTGCGGCCAGAGTTAATTACTACATTGCGTTTTGTGGGGTTTTTCCCACACACACACCTGAAGAATGCGTGGCTGCCACGGCTGGAAGTGGAAAAGCAGAAACACAGAAGATGCTGCCAGAGGGAAAACAACCTGCTCCACTTGCTGGGAAAATGAAAAGTAAGTCCCCGGTATAGGCAGAGAGCAGGGACGAGGGAGCAAGCTGGGTGAGCCTCGGGGCTCCCAGGGAGGGGTTGCAGCAAGGCCCCCCGTGTTTGCCTGCCCGGACACCCGTTTGCTCCCAGAGCACCCACGGCTAACCGTGGGGTGAGCGGTGTGTGGGAGAACACAGCACCTGGCTATGTCCCCAGCTGGCCGTGCCCAGCAAAGCAGCCGTAAGAGGCCAGTCAGGGCAGTATTTGCTTCGGGAACTGTATTGAAAACAGCATCTTTGCTTAATAAATGACTTTTATAATAAGAAAATTCACTGTCCTTGCTAAAGTCACTGCTGCTGCAGCAATGTGCCCTCAGACCAGAAGCCCCAGGTGCCCCTCCACTAACCCTGACCCTCGTAGTCCTCAGGGTACAATTAACATCCTGGCCAAAATGCTTTTACTCCATTGCATCCCTGCTGGGGACAGACCCAGCACCGGCTCTCTGAGCTTCTCAAACCCCACGGGTCTGGGGAGCATCGTCCCTGCCAGGACTCGGCTCATCAGAGCTGGTTTCAGTGGGCAGCACGCTCCATAACGGGTGCAATGTAAAGCTTCTGCTTCATCGATCATATCTGTACCGAGTACTTTGATCACATCCTTACGGAGACTTTGCCAGCGCCTGGTCTTGGTGCCTGGCTGCACCCCAGAGCTGCACAGCTGCGCTCTGCAAGCACTGCACTCGTGTCAATAGTGGGCAAACACACAGAGGCAAGACCTTCAGTTTTAGAGCAACATTTTAAAGCCTGCCTACTCACATTGCTGCCCTACCACGCATGCAAAACTCCAAAATAATGATTTCACAAACCCTGCTGATAACCATGGGCAGGTCTTCCACCAGCGCTGCAAGATAACGGCTCCAGCTTTGCTCTGGCTTGCAAATGCAAAGCGAACCAGTGGTGGCTTGAACGAGCACAGCAGGCTACGAGCTGGGGGGCAGAGCCGCAGGCAACCCCCCCTGACCCCCCCCCCAGGGACTCTGGTTTCTAGTGCAGAGGTGGCACAGCAATCTCCGAAACAGCCCAAAGGTGACTCCACGGGATGAACCGCTGCGCTCGGGCACTGGGACACAGCCTGGTTTTCCAAAGGCAGCAGCCACTGGATCAGGATATGTATTATTTAATGCTCAGAGAGAAATGGAGATGTCAGACTGCATGCGTTTGGCCACAGCTCTCAGACACAGCTGGTGTTCGAGATGTTTTAGAGGGTCTGAGTGCTCAGAGGAGGCTGCGTGAGCACTTGCTGCCGTCAGATTCCCGCTCCCAGCCGTCTCGGAGTGGGGGACAGCACAAGCACTGAGAACCGGCAGAGACCCCACAGAGCACCTGCATGGAAGCAATTCCTCTATTTTTAGCAGAGCCTCATGCTAAAGATAAATTTGAGCCCTTTAGAAGTCTCCTACTTATCATTTTAAGAAAAAAACCTGCTAAATTAATAACATGGAGAGAATACAAATCTATGTCTCGTGTTTACTTTTGGTCGCTCCTTCACCGTGCACAGTGAGATCTGCCTCTTCCCTGGCCCTTCGCTGCAGCGTTCAGCCAGCCAAACAGCCCCGGCCCTGCGGGTCACCAAATCCACACCTCCTATCTTCAGCAGCTCCTTTAAACACTGTGATAAATGCACTGTGCTCCAAGCTACAAGCAATTTGGCTTTTTTAAATTTTAGCCTGCCTTGTTTCTGTTAGCAGCACTTGAACCTCAACGCTCCGCTTCTCCTGCCCTCCCGGCTTCGCAGCCTCGCCTCCTGCCCTGTAGCTCATCAGTATAATTACACTTAAGATCCAAAACTCTTGTAGACATCCTTTCATCATACATCTCCTTTCAAACTATTTGAGCACGAGTCACGGCCGTTACCCCTTGACGTTCTCCTCTGCTCGGTTTGGGGCAGTTCCACCTCCTCCCCAAGGTCACGATGCCCGAAGGGACGAGCACGCGCGAGTCCTCCCAGAGCCAGGAAGGAGCACGCACCCGCACCCTTGCAAAACTCGTCCATTAACACAGACGTCTGCTGCGGCTGGCTGGGGCCACGCAGCCTCCACGAGCTTTTCTGTCCCCTGGACAAAGAGGGGAAAGAACATCCCTGACAGCAGCTTGTGCTGCTACAGCACATGCCACCCCGAGGGTCCCGAGCCCTTCACCTAAAGGAGTTTTGATCCATCCCAGTGGCCACCTCCACACTGGAACTAGCAGCTGCTGACAGCTCACGGCTCCATTCCATGCACATCTAGAGTGCACGGGATGAAAGAAAACTGAAATTTGCTTGCTGGATGGATACAAGTGTACCCGAGTCTGCGAGACAAAACTGAAAATGCATTGAAAGGCGCATTGTTACACAGTTCCGTAAGGCAAGTATGTACCTACAACAGTATGTAAAAGGGAGGGGGAATGTTTGGGGGTTTTACCTCTGATTCCTTCCCAGGACTTTGAAGGTCACTGTGAGATGAAGATGTGGATCCTCCGTTCAGCTAGTGGAAATTAAAACGTTAGTCCAATTTGCACAAAGATAGAATTAGAAAAAAAAAAAAGCTAGGCAGAAAAATGCTCCATCCTGGTGGGGACAGACATCCCAGCTGCCCGGCCATGCGCAGAGCAACGCCCGGCTTGTTCAGGGACAGGAACAGAGGACAGGACAGTCTGCCGAAGGGACCGCGCACACACACGCACGAGCTCCCTGGGATTTGCTGCTCTCCACATCCCCTGCGCCAGGCCGAGCACAGTCCCTGTCCTGCCAGCGCCGGGCAGCCGCTCACCTGCTCCCCCGTCACCGGGAACAGCGGCTAAACGGGGCTGACGCCAGCCTTGGTCAACCCCTAAACTAATGCTGCAGCAGGAGGCAACTGGAGTCAGCCAGCAGCAGCTAAGCTGAGCTAAACGGGCCCTGGGGACATTACGAGCATCCCTCTCTGCTCTGCAGGCTGGCCAGTCATCCCGACAGGCTCACGAGTCACAGGTGGGAGCCAAGGAAAGCCAGCGTGCCAGGAGCTGGGCCTCTCACCCCGACCCCTCTCAATCGCTCCAACGTGTTTCCCTAAACCGAGCTGACCCGGGATGCTGCCCAGCCACCCCGGCCATCGGGGCATCCCGGAGCAGGCAGGCACTCACCTGTGTCTGCGCGGATCCGTTTGTCATGGGCTGAGGTACCACACCTAGAGACCACAACGAAAATACATGGTCAGTACCCTCAGCTGGGCGGCTGGCCTCAGGTCCCGGGCAGGCACCCCCCAACATCGCCCACCCGGCCGTCCCAACCCGCCTTCTCCCTCACCCACCCCACCGGCTCTGGCAGCTCAGCATGTCTCATCTCTTGTCTTTGTCCTGTGCTGCTTCTGAGCCCAGGCAAAAATCCTGTCCAGCCCCCTTGTGCCCCTCTGGAACCAAATTCTTTCCAATTTCCCCGACTCCACTTGATTTCACCCCGTTTTCATCAAGGACAGGACAGTCTGCCGAAGGAGACCAAGTAACTTTCTTCTATGTGCACTAAATTCAGCACACTCCCATTTTTTTGACTGTTACGTAATTTTCTTCAGAAGCTGTTTAATCAGAAATCTTAACACACAACCCAATATTCTTCACTGAAATCAGCACTTTGTTGTGTCACAACAGCCTGTGGCAAACAACCCGCTCCCCAGGTACCCTGGGCTTACATTTGCTCACTTCCAACAATTTGCACTAATAATATTCCACATGATGGCAAATTTTATGCAGATGAGCTGCTAGTCACCACAACCAAGTCATTGCTGAAAGCATTACCATGACTCATCTGTCCCAGGCTAACAGATGTGTTAATTGTGACAGGATTAATAACTGAATTACGTTAAGCGTGAATGCTTCTTGGGGCAAAGCTCTCACTCTGTGCATCTCCAGCAGAAGACAACGATGTGAATACATGTCACTATAACCCAAAATCCAGGGAAGCAAGAGTAGCACATGGTGCCAAACGTGGCTTGCAACGGCAGAAACCCAGGGCAGCTAACTGCACGGCTCCAAAGCCATCGTCTCCTTGCACCACGTACGGGCACGGCTGAGCTTTCCGAGGGACCGATCTGGGGGCTGCAGTGTGAGCTGCAGGGATTCCTAGTGCAAATCAGAGCAACTTTGTGTTTGAAAAAATAAACCCAAATCATGATTTTGAGTGTATGCTGGTGCAAAAGCCTCAGTTATGAATTTGGGATTCTTGAGCAGAATCAGGCAGACCCAATTCTCACTGATCTCTGATGAACACATCGAGACAGCAACAAGAACTGCAGAACCAAGGCAGGGGCTCGAGCACCCACCCACTGCCCCCCTGGCTGCGTCCCCACCCCGGGGAACAAGGGCTCCTTTATCGCTCCTGCCAGCAGACAGCTCTCGCCCCAGCTCCTCCTCGAACCGATGCGGAGCATCTGACACCGCTTTCGCCCCGTGTGCTTCTTGGCATTGTTTAAGCCATTTCTTTGGACAAATCTCCCCATTGAGTATCCGAGGGAGCCGGGGTGCAGATCAGATAAGGAATGGCTGTATTGGGAAACAGAGCTCCCCATTCAGCTGGGGGGGGGGCAGGATGGGCTGGGGAGCACCCCGCTCCCTCCCCATCCAGGAGCAGCAGCACAACAGGTTGAGGAGTGGACAGGCAGCTTTCTCTGCCAGCTTTCAACAGCAAGGAAAACATTTCCTGCAACAGCCACCCCCTGTGATCACCATGGCATGAAACCCTTCCCCCTGTGCACACACGGCGTTTCCTCCGGCATTTCTCAATGCACCCTCAGGTTCCTTTGCCGGAGCAAAGAGCAACAGGGGATTTATTGCACTCTCCCTCCTGAGACCCCAGCTCAGCACCCCAGACAGACCACTCTGCTCCCCCGGTCCCTATGGGTCCATCCACTCCAACACCAGACACCCCGTCTCCCAGGGTGGGGGTACTGCAGCCGAAAATGGCGGAGCCTGAGGAACTGCTGTCTGCAAGGCTTCCCAGCCCCAACCAGATGGACCAGTCCCATCTGAGCACCCCTCCATGAGCTCATCGCTCGCTGAGCGCCCAGCTCCCCCCCGAATCCCACCACACTCTGCCTCAGCCACTTTATGGCAGCAAGTTCCGAAGTTAATTATTCACTGTGTAAAAATAACAAATTGCGTTTTGGCTAGATTATATTCTCACTATTTATAAATAGCTGGGTGGTGCTCAGGAAACTACTGAGGGATGAGACAGAAGGGAAACATGACTCTCCCTCACTTCTGAAATCCCACCCATGACACGAGTCACGGGAACGGTGTAGGGTCACCCAGGGAAAGCAAGGTCTCACCTTTGGTGTGCTCCTCTGTGGGGGTCACCCCCAGCTTCTTGAAGTAATCATCTGTTTCGGGGTCCACCACCAGGAGCCTGGCTTCATTCTCCCTGGACTTAATGTGGGACACCACCTCCGAGTGCCGCAGGCCTTCCACGTTTATGCCATTCACCTGCAAAGCGACGGCATCAGAACCCAAATCTCTGTCCCCACAGCAGAGATACTGGTCCCAGCTCACAGACCCCCCCAGAGCAGCCTCCTCATCCCCTAAGGGATGAGATTTTCCTTTTTTAATTCCTGTTTGGATGACAGGAAGGCTACAGACTTTGCCCTTCCCCTTCAAGCCAGCCACAGCCTCCTACCACCCCCCCACACTGCCTCTGCCAGGGCATCCTTCATGTTCCTGCACGCCTCTGCCCGCATCCCAAACACACCCAGTCGGGAACCACAGCCCCCCGACTCTGCCGTCACCTCGCCCACCCACCTCCTGCCAAAATGCTCTGGCTCCCCTCTTTCATGATTTCAAACCCAGCCTTCACCCCGGATGTGCCGCAGGTATCTCAGGCTGCCTATGGGGTGCAACCACGTGCATGGGCAGAGGGCTGGGTGCCACCGGTGTGTCCTGCTCCCCAGCCTTGCCCAGGCGGCTGTGACATCACCACGCTATCATTCATCCCTCCGTGATGGAAAAACGTGGATTTCCCACGTCCCCGGCGGCCGAGTCCTCACGCCTGCTGCACAGATTCATTTCTCCCTTCCCTGCGTGCAAGCCGGGACCTATTGGGGAACGTGATCCTCTGCTCCCAATTGTTTCCCGCAGCGAGGGGACAATTGTGATTTCGGGGCATTGTTCGCAGTGGGGAATGAATCACCCTTTGTCCCGCAGGGGAAGGTCTCTGTGCCGCCTGGCTCCTTGCTGCTGGACCCGCTTTTGTGTGATAAACTCTTTTCAATGCTCCAGTCCTTCTCCGGCAAAGCTCAACCCACCCTTCGCCTCCCGTCCTGCCTTTGGCGTCCGCAGGCGCCTGCCCACAGGACAGCGGAGCGATGTGCTAATTCAGCCTGGGTGGAGAAGGGCAGAGTGCTGGTGGTACAGAGAGCACGGGGAACGGAGTAACCTCATCGTAAAAATAGCTAGTCTGTTACTACAGCTTTCCGAAACAAATCCAAGAGTTCAGAAAGCTGTCTAGCACAGAAAGGTCTTCGCTAGAAGTGGACAGCAGGTTTTGCTTGTTTTTCTAAGCCACACATGACATTATAACCACATGCTTTGGACGCACACGCCTGCTCTCCTGCAGGGCCACAGCTGTCCAGGATCACCAGCATCAACACATTTTTATTCCTCCTCTGCCTGCAGACAGACAACTGCCTTCTCCCATGCCAGACCCTGAAGAGCAGAGCATGCTGATGCCAGAGCCAGGGACGGAGCCTGGGAGTGGGGCATCCCCATCCCAGCACCCCCCCAGGGAGCTGAGCTACACCAGCGTGGCATTGCCCCAGCAGCACCCAGGTCACCGCAGCCCATCCCAGGGAAGTGGGACAGCAGATGAGGCTGGTCCTGGCCCAGCCGTGGACCCTCTCGCTGCAAAGTCACGGCTGGAGACACCCGACAGCCTCGGCACCAGCCCAAGGAGGCAGATGCTTGCTCCTGCCACAAAGGGACAAAACAGGGGAACCCTGCAGAGCCTGAGCTCCAAACTTTGGGCTCCCCTTTGCATTTGAACACAAACCTGGGGCAGAAGCAGGTCTTGAGGGCCAGGACATGGCTGCAAGGGCTGGAATAGAAAGGGAACCCCCTCCCCAGGCTTTGCATCTCACTGGCAACCTCAGCTGTTTACTCGTAACTCCTCTCTGTCCCCAGCAGCATCCTCCTGCCACTCCAGGTCACCCTGATTCATGCCCAGTGCTCACCCCTGGTTCAGCCTGGCCAGGCGACACCGGGCTGCTCTCCCCCACCCCAGCACCCCCAGTGCAACAGGGCTGGGGGCATCAAATATTTATCAAAGCCCCAAAGAGCGGGTATGGAGGGGATCAGGTTTCTGAGCTCGCCAGCTCACCCCTCACCGCTTTGTGTGTGCCAGGCGCTCTGCCAAGCACTGATAAATAAATAACACAACACCTCGCCGTGACACCGCGCTGCCGGGAGCTGCTGCCACCGGTGTCCCACTCCCAGCCCCATGCTGCTCCCGACATTAAACTTTCAGGTGCTGGGAAGAGGCAGCAGCTCCCACCGGGAACAATTATTCACAGTGCTAGAAAGCAGGCGAGTGCTTTGGTCTTATTTCCTCAACTCACCCAGCTCTGCAGGATGCAAGCGTTTTCTTCTAGGGGTGCAAACCCCTTTCCCCCCCACGAGCTGGTGGTGAGGGCCATGGCTTGGTCCCCACAGGAGGGTTTTGGGGTTCACCTTCCTGGGAAAGGGCCATGCATCACCCCAAGCAGGGGACATCCATGTGGTCCTGCAGCACAGATGTGAAAGGGGGGACAGCTGCTGTGCCTGGAGCACCAGCTTCCAGATCAACCCCTGCCTGCCCCTCTGTCCATGCGCTGCTCAAGCCCTGCCCAAAGTGCAGGCAGCTCCGGACAGGGGAACCTGTCCGGAGGAAAACAGAAGACAAGCCAAGACAGGAAAAACGCAAGGCAAACAAGCTGAAGGGAGGGCGAATCCCAGCCACATCAAAACTTGTGTTGTCCAGCACTCAGTGACCAAGAAACTGCTTCCAAGAGCAGTTTCTCCCCTTCTTTCACAATTTTGTGTCCTGAAATCTCTGCAAAGTTTTTTCCCCTCTTTTTCCAAACGCTTGCCTGGCAGTGCACCAGTTCAGCTGGGCAGCACCGACCCATCCCTACGCCTGCAGCAGGAGGCCAGACCAGAGGGTGGCTGGGCAGGGGGTCACCCCCTCCCCTGCACTGGTGGTGGGACAGGTCCCACGTGTCCCCGCACCCCTTTTGCTGCGGCCGGCAGAGCCAGCTCCAGCACGAGCGGCATCAGGCAATGCCACCAAGTGCGGGGCTCGCTGTGCTGCAGGGGGGGGAAATGGGCACCCATCAGGCACCCAATCCACAGGATCCCGCTGCCAGCCCTGAGCCACCCGGATGGGCACGGGGCAGCAGCTCGCCTGCTCCGACCCTCCTCTGTGCCAGCCGGAGCCAGCAGCAGCATCTGAATTCCAGCGCTCACAAGTGCCTGCTCCTAACAAGCTGCTGAAGGACCACAGAGCTGCTGTCTAAGCACCCACATCGGACTCACAGCTCTATATTACAGAGGAATACGGGGCGGATCTGATGGAAAAGCTCAAGGGATGGGGGCCAGTTTCAGCTTCAGGCTTCCCAAGGGTCCCATCATTTCTGCTGTCCCTCTCCCCACCTGCGAGATGGGGACAGGACCCGCTGCTCCTGCCAGGCTGGGCAGGATTGAACATCCCCGCGCAGCACGTGCTGAGGAAGCCCCAAAGTCTCCCCAGGAAGGGAGGTGCTGAGCCCCCCGCGCCGTTACCTCCACCAGCCGGTCCTGGGGCCGCAGCCCCGCTCTGGAGGCCGGTGAGTCGGGGTCCACCGAGCGAATGAACTGCCCCGGCCGGGACTTCTCACTGTGCAGGTTGAAGCCGTAGCCATTGGGGCCTTTCTTCAGGTGGCAGAGACGCGGGCACAGCTCCTTCTGTCCGTTTAAATCCTGAGTAACAGAGGAGGGGTTGGGGGGGGGAGACAAAACTTTAATTTATAGGTTTGGTTTTGCTCTAAAGCAAATGCAATCATAAATAAAGCTACCAAGGAAGCACCATATCTGCACCCTGTCCTCCCGTTCCCCTGCACAGGGACAGCTTAACAAATGAATTTCCTCTCATTGAGTCTATTTTAGAAAATCAATTGTCCGAAACCATTCCAGAACAAATTAAAACAAAACAAAAAAATACATTTCCTTCACCAGAGGCAGCCCAGATAAAATCCGCCCATATGCCGAGACCCCCCCCAGCAGCAGCCAAGCCCCACGGCTGCAGCCCCAGGCAGGGGGGAACCAAACCTGAGAGCCCAGGCGAAGCGCACAGGCTCACCGAGACACTGGATTAGGTATTTATTTAAGGCAGCGCCGTGCCCTCGGTCCCGGTGACAGTGGCGTCACTCATGGGTAAGATCAACTCCCAGTGGAGGGTCTCTGGGGACTGGGGTGACGAGCCCCACTACTGACGGCTCCCCACAGCACGGACAGGCTGAGCTTTCTGCAGGATGAACAGGACACGAACAGCTGAGAAGTTCAGCGCTTTCCCCATCCCATAGAAAATACTTTATGGCTCCTTGGGGCAGCCAGGGAAGCAACAAATACCAGCTTTGCCCCAGGTCTGCAGGACCCATTATGCTCCTTCGGATGCTGCTCTCCCCACGGCCCCTTCCCAGCCCACGCGCTGCCCAGCACCGGCTCACGGCACAGCACCACGTCCCCGGCAATACCTGCCTCAGAGACACGGGTTTTCATTTTCATCTGTGGTTTAGGAAAAACACCCCCTGTGGCTAACTTTTAATCTTTCATTAAAAGAAATGCCACTCCCCTCCTGCTAACAGACCTTATTTTTTTCAGATTGCATTTATGCTGAAATCTCTTACAGCCTTTCCTTCCAAATTAAAAACCCACGCAGCAATTTTCTCCACGTTCCTGTCTTTGCCAAAAGGTACTGTAAAACATCAAACCTGCACCCCCTCCCCTCCCACCGCACACCCAGAGATGTCCTCCATCCCCGGAGAGTTCTGGGGCTCCTACACCCCGTGCTGGCTTCGTGCAGGAACTGCCTGTGCCAGAAGACCCAGCACCTTGGGGTTATTTCTGCAAAACACCCTCAATATTGCTTAAAAGCTGCTTCCTCTCCAGGAAGGGCCGTGGGAGTTGAGGGCACCCATGGCGGATGCCCAGGAGACCTGGCCTGGCCACCACCCACATGGGGGACCCCAGGGACGATGCTAAGGGGCTCCAGCTGCACATGGGCCCTGCACGGCAAGAGCCAAACAAGCCAAAGGACATTTCCCACCGCCACCGGGGAACCGGACTATCCGCAGGGTCCTCGTGCGCCCCAGTGATGGCACGGAATAACTCCATTTGCAATTATACAAGGCGGTATTTGGGGCACTGCGAGTCATGGTGGGGCAAATACGGAGGGCAAAGAGCTGAATCAATCAGCACTTGCTGATCTCCCGGCTCCCCGTGGGGACAACGGTGACCCACCAGCGGCACCCCTGGGGCCAGTGCCTGATTCCCAGAGGAGGAGCTTAGCGTGCAAGCAAGCCGATTATTACCGGGTGGCCGGGCACTGCCAGCGAGCTGCCAGGGCTGCCGCAGCTAAGTCCCTGTCTCCTTCATCCCCTCGAAGAAGTGATTTTCCAGAGGACTCTCAGGTGGGGACACGCAGAGTGGTCGCCCCCGGGGACCTGCCACCAGCCGCCGACGGGGACAGAGAGATCAGCCCGCAGTGCCCTTCCACCCGCGGGGCACGGCTCCCCGCTCAGTACCTATGGGCACCTGTGGGCACCGCATTAACGCAAACGGCAAAACATAATTAGTGTGAATCAATGCATGTCCCTGTCCCCAGCTGGGTTGCCCACCTCGCAGAGCTCAGGGCCAGAGGGTCCCCAGCACAGGGCATCGACCATCACCTGCACCCAGCACAGGCACCATCGGTCACACTGAACACCCAGCTGGGGTGACACTGCTGCCGCTGGCAGGGGACAGGGGCCACAGATGAAGAGAGATAAATCTAAATAATCCCAGAAAGACATACCCACTTCATGCCACACAGAGCACGTGTCCTCATGCTGCAAGCCGTCACCCTGGCCACTCCGCAAGCGGGGGCTCCAGACACCCCCCAGCACCAACTGCCTGCCACAGGCTTTAATGCAGCGGGATGAGCCCTGGGGACGGGGTGAACCCTGGGGACAGGGCACGGGGAGGCAGAACCCCACCATGACTGCTTCCCAATGGGGGAACTGCCCCTCCTGGCCCCATCCGGCACTTGCTCTGACCCCACACGCACCCGCCGGCTCGATGGGATGTAAATAAATATCCCGGCACAGCTTTCCTTGAGCTGCTTATGAAATACTCAAGCTGGTGGGGTTTGTGGTGGGCTGGAAGAATTCAGGGGACAACTCTGGTGTGACTGCAGCCTCCATAGCTGTGTGGCTCTTTTTTTAGGAATATAAATGCAAAAAAAGCAACATCTCCCTGCCCATCACCTAAGGCAGCATCTTCCCAGGGCAGCTGACCACACCAAACCACCTGCTCCATGCCTTCAGCGACTTGCTTCATCGCATTGAGCTCTTCCAAAACACGGCCCCCATGGGGCTGACAGCCTGAACCCCTGTGGGACCCCAGCCCCCTGAGCCCCAAAGCAAGGAGGCAAGAGCAAAGCCTTCCCCAGGGCCAAGTGCCCGCACTCAGTAATCGCTGGCCAATTCACTAGGCACCAGGTCAGAGCTGCCCGCGATGCTGCTGCTACGGCACAGGAGGGACACATCGGCCACCCCACGTCCTCGGGGCCGGAGCACCAAATTCCTCAAAAAGCACTCACAAACGGGGGTTGCCGTTGGCAGCACCGATCATGGGCATCAGAGCTTGCTTGGACCAGCTGCAAACTGTAACTACACGTTTACAGATATTAACTTGACAATGCAGTATTTTATTTAAAAAAAAAAAGCATGGAGGGAGCTGCAAGAAAAGCCTTACCAGCTGCTGGGGTGGGGGGGTGGCACGTGGACGCTATCAGGGCAAGTTTTGGAGGAAAGGAGACTCACAGGCATCTGCCTGAGGAGATGTTCTTGACATCAGATACCCCCAACAAACAAATCTGTTCTTAGAGGTGGAAAGCCATCAGTGCAACCTTCAAATCATCAGTGGAACATCGAGAGCATCAGCGCAACGTCCACTGATCAATAAAACCAGCTCCTGCCAAAACAGGGCAGGGCTCCCAAAGCGCTCCGGCTACCTGCTCAGCCAAAGCCAGCACAGCCCGACCGGGACCAGCCCCTCCGCCTGCCACCACCCCGCGCTTCCATCCTCTCCCTCCGCAGATTTAGCCCGCCTGTATTTTTCCCATGGCCCCGGAGCAGTTAGTTCACCCTATCTGCAAACATTTCCAGCTTGCCTTGGAGTTCTTCAAAAACTGAAGAAAACAGGAAATGATTCAATCGGCCGAAGAGGGGTCAGATCTGCACGACCTTAAAGGATGCACGGGACTCTGCGCAGCTAGGAAAAGGGGGCACGTCTCGCAAGCAGAGAGGAACTCGTCTGGGATCACCTATTTGGGCTTGAAAAGGATTTTTTTTTAAAAACCATTTTCCTCTCGCTCCATTTTTACAGCGTCAGAGCTCTGGCGGCAGCGTGAAAGCACCGAGAAAATCACCTGAAAATGCCACGTCGTAGCTGCCGTCCCAGCACGGGGATCCCTGGGGTTCGGCAGGCGGCTGCGGGGGGATGCGCCAACAGGGCCAGTCCCTCCGCCTTCAGGGAATCCCCCCAGACCACCAGTGAAATCAAATTACTCAACAAATACACCGCGCAGGGGAAGCTTCGCCCGCAGGGTCCCTTTGGCCGTGAGGGCGGTAACCAGTGCCACGTCCTACGTGGGCTTGCTCTGCTTTCAGCACAAAATCTTGAATTCAAGGTCCTTAACTTGAAATGAATTCAAGATCTTTGTTTTAAAAATAAATAAAATCCCAATTCAGCATCTGTTCTGAGCAGAAATCCTTGGGCAAAACTGCTTATCCTCCCGCAGAGATGATCCAGGGCTTTCGCTGGACTCTTAAACCTCCCGACTAACGCAATCCTCGGCCGCTGGAAAAAACAGGTCTTAGACCACAGCTCTGCAAAGCCCCTCTCTGGGATTAAGCAAACAGTGACGCTCCCCTCGCTTCACCCAGAGCCGAGCACATGCTCAAACACTCTGCACTTACGTGCTCTGTTGACACGGAGCTGCTGCGTCTCTTGCCAGCTCTGCTGTTTATTTTCTTTTCGACCAGTGCCAACGTTTCCCTGGTTGTGTTCTGGAAAGATATTTCCTAAGCTCCCAGGGGAATTTTGCCTTTGTGAAACCAAAGTCCTGTGACGAAGCATTCCCTGTAATAGTGGCACGTTATCTGGGCTCCCCAGCAACCCGCCGGCACTCACCCCTGCAGAAACACTGAAGTATTGCTCCAGAGGAGGCTTCGCTGCCCTTTCACACACCAACAACATAAAAACCACTTTGGGTAAGTTAGTCACACATATACTAGAAAGCCAACAAAAATTAACTGTATTTTTTTGTCTACTTGCATGCAAAAGAAATTGCATGTACAAAAAATTGCAAAATAAAGCAATGACCAGTGGCCACTAATTTCATAAATTGGATTCAGAAGCAATGGCATGCCATACGCCAACTACGAGCATCACTGCCTATACCCATCCGCAGGTATGTGTGCACGCGTGCAAATAAACGCTGCTTGGACGACAAGCTGCATTGCCACACCACCTCCGGAGCTGCCACTTGAGGCAAATCATCGCCATTTTAGAAGGAAAAAGGTTTCGGAAACGCTGCTCAAGCTGTTCCATTTTAAAATGTACAAACAAGACATTAAACAACAATGAAACGCTTTCAACAATAAAAAAAAAACCCTCAACTAGTTGGGTGTTGCTCTCGCAATCTCATTTGCGACTCTTGCAGCATCTGATTTTTGTCCCCTTACAGTTTCCAGTGCTGCTGCTGGGAGCCGGGGACCCTCGGGGACCCCCCTCGGCTCACCAGGATGACGCAGCACAGGCTTTGTGCCACCCCCGGGCAGCTCCCCGCAGAGACCAGGACCATTCCCATTTCATACACCTGGATGTTTCAGGCATGCTCCACCACAGACACATCACGTATTTGGTTCTGATTAATGAGGGGTTTCCATGCAATTAATTAGTAGGTGCCAGCCTCCACGCAAGCAGAATCCACCTGCAGATGCACCAAACCATCAGCACTTTGGTCCTTTCTTCTTCCTGAAACAAACTCACCTCCCAGATTTTGAGGGGCAGCAGAGCAGCCCCCCATGCTCTGCTGTCCAAGCAAAACCCACCTGCCCCTAGAAAAGTCCCTCTTTGGCTCCAGTGCCCTCACGCCAGCCCTAGCTCAATGCCACCGGCACCAGAGACCCGCTGGCTGTCACCACTGACCCGGCCCCAACCTCTGGCTCTGGGACAGGGCTGTCCCCGTGCTCCCCCCAGCCCCTGCCCACTGCCTCCCCCAAGGGCACTAACTCACAAAACTAAGCCGTGCCTTGAAACCATCACCCGCAGCTTGACTTTGAGCAGGGCTGGGGATGAAAAGGGCTTTTCAAAGACCTCGGTCGCACAGGCATCAGCACACACTTTTGAGCAGGAACATGGATGCTGCAGGCTGTACAATGCAAACTCGCTGCCAGCCCAGCCCAGGACAAGGCAGCCCAAAAAGCTGCAGGAACCGCTGTGGGTCTCTCCCCGCCCCAGATGCTCGGAGCTGGCAGTGGCCAAGTGCAGCCACATTGGGTCCCAGGACCATCTCCAGCCCCCACCACCCCACAGCTCCCCATGCTGCAACAGGCAAACACGCACCCTGTGATAGACTAAAATGCCTTGAAAAGTCACACTTTAGGGGTTTCTTCCAGGAATAAAGCACCGGTGCCAGCATGGACACACACTTTCCCTGGGTCCTCCAGGAGCAGAGGAGGAGGAGGGCTGAGCACAAACACATGCACACACAGGGAGCTAGTCTAGCGGCCGAGGCCAGGTCGGTACCATCTGCAACAGGAGCCCAGCAGGTCCCAGCACACGTCGGGGCAGAGCAGCTCCTGCAGACCAGGGTACCGAAGCCACAACGCTGCTGTGCACCTCAGCAAAGGCGTTTGCTCCCTGAACTTCCTCCAAGGCTGAAGGGATGCTCTCGGCACAGCTGGGAAGCGTGCAGTGTCCCACGGCAGCGCTGTGAGGGGAGCGGGTGTTCTGGCCCCACTTCGTCCCCCCGGAACGGGGATTTGCTCAAACCAAGCTGAGCTCATCTGCCATGGGTGTGACGGCAGCACCGTAATCACCGGAGATCAGGGCTTGCCACCTAATCGGCTCAATCCTGCCTGGGACCACCTCGCCCACAGCACTCTGCGCCCACCGGTGCTTTTGGGGCTGCTCCCGGCGCCAGCTCCATCCCTCCATGGCCCAACCCGGTGGGCTTTGCCGTTTCCTGGGGGCAGCCAAACAGGGTCTAATCACTGCTGGTAGGAACTGCACCGCCTGGACGTACTCCAGGCTCCGGATCACCCTGCGACACATGAAGCCTCTCTGCCTCTGCTCTGCCGAGCTGGAGAAAACACAGGCAGGAGCATTCCTGCCTAATTTACATTGTTAACATATTTTCTTTCAAGTCAGCTCCCCATGGTGTTTCCTCTCCTTTCGCATGTGGTCAGAAAATGGCTCCTTCGCTCGCCTGCTCCCTGAAAAGAAACTCTCTGTTGGTGGAGCCCGCCAGGGCTGCCTCGGGACACTGAGATGTCCTGCCCGGGGGGACAAGGGACACTGCGCAGGGCCTCGGGGTCCATCCCCACTGTCCCACCTCCAGCCGGGACTTCTCCATCCCCTGCACTTTTGCTTCTCCAGTGCAGGCGGCAAACACCAAGGGATGCACAGGAGGGATGCACGGCCACCTTCGGGGGCTGCGGAGGAGAAGGGCAGCTCTGGCAGCGCAGGATCCTGACCGAAATCCAAACACCGGCAGGCAGAGCAGCGAGGGGCAATGCTGGGAGTCGGGAAGGAGCCGAGCGGGGGGAGAAACCTGCGCAGGAAGGGGGCCCAGGGCCGCAGCACCGCCAGAACAAGGGGCCCATTTACACCCGCCCTGACATGGGGACCCTCCCTTGGCAGTAGTGGTTATACTGGGAGCTGAGCCGCGGGCAAGCTTTAATTACCACTATTAATAATAGTATTTTGTTGGAAGCTCAAAGGCTGCTGCCTTCACTCAGATTTAGGGATGCATTTAACTTTAAGCAGATGCTTATGGCCCTGATCCGGGAATGGGAGGGGTGTCCTTGTGTCCTCGACATGAAAACCCGCCGTCTTTCACCCTGCAAAGATGAGGAAAGCTGGGAGAAGCCGGAGCCCTCGCTACAGCTGCCAGCGGTGCCTGCAGCCCTGCTTGCCTTGAGAACTGGGGAGGCTTTGGGCTCATGCCACAGCCAGGAGCAGGATTACTGCCTCCATTCACTGCCGTGCCAGGGATCCGCTGCCTGCTACAGTGGGGCTGGTTTTCATTCCCCTTCCCCCAGGAATGACTCAAATTTTCCCATTAAAGCAGCACCAGAAAGGGGGCTATTGTAGCCCTGCATCCCCTGGGGCCAGGGGCACCTCGGTGACACTGTGGAGGGGGGACGGCAGGGCTGACTGCTGATGGCAAACGTCAAAGGAGCCTCAAAACCCAGCCAGAAAGCAGGACTGCTGGCCGGCAGCACTGCAAGGGGGGAGGCAAAGCACCCCCAGGTCTGCGCTGCAGGGCGAGGACATGGCAGGTCTCCCATCATCCCCCCCGCCTGTCGCTGGGAAAAGCGGAGTGAGGATGCTCCCAGGGTTTCCCAACCCCTGGATGGTCCTCAGGTCCATGCTGGGATGCTGCGGCCCCCCCACAACGCTGCTGGGAAGGGCCCGGGGGCTCCCCTCCTCCCCAGCCACACACGTTTCACCCAGCTCCGTCCCCCACCTCAGAGTCAGCCAGCACCGAATCAGCTCAAACTCCAGATGTTGGTGAAACGCTATAAATAAAGGAGGGGGAAGGGGAGACAGGGCTGGTGGGACGCCAAGCCCACCGAAACACAAGCAGATGCTCCCCTTCCTCGCAGGGCTGGGCTGCACCCATCTGCAGCTAGACTTGGGGAGGAAGGCGACATTCCCAGCACCCAGAGGTGCCACAGCTGGCAAGACACCCCCCCCCCCAGCACCTGCAGAAGGGGGGCATAATTCAGAGGTTTTCCACCAGGCAAGCCAGGAATAAATCCTCAGGCAGGACCAGCTCAGTAAACAACCTGCTTCCATTTTTATACAGCCACAGCTCTAATTACCACCCATCCCGTTAGCCGAGGTGTTTCAGTTCTGACACCAGCCATCATAACAGGAAAAACCTCACTTTGTCCTTCCTATACAGACCTGACAGCTTCACTGACACTTGCTCTGAAAACCCGTTTCTTCAAAGCATCTCCTGGGCAGTGGCAGCTGCTGCCTCCGCATCGCAACACTCGGGAAAACCTTGGGTGCTCCGCAGGGACAAGCAGGGACTGTGGCAGCACCCACGGCAATCCCTGCCCTGCGAGAAAAGGAGCAGCTCAAACACGGCTGAGCTGCCACGAAATACCTTTAGGCAGAGCCTGTGATCACCCCAAAATGAGCAGTTGTCTTAAATATCAGGCGGGAGGACAAGAGGGGTGCTGCAGGTTCCTGACGGTGCCGTCACAAGCCGTGCTGCAGTGCCAGCGTTCCTCACCGTGGTGTCAAAGCTTCGTGTCACCACCGACCCAACCTGCCAGGCACCTCGCCTGCCTGCACAGGCTGCCAGCCCCGAACGCGAGGTCTGGGCTTTCGTAGCTTATTCAAATTGCTGCCATTATTCAAATTGCTCCAATTATTTAAATTGTTCCAGCTGGGTTTGAGTGACAGAAGCATCAAAAAAAATTATTGATTTGTTTTCAGAAGTGCAAAAGACATTCAGATTTCGTGGTTTCCCTCAATAGCTGCAGCACTGCTGCCCCAGCATCCCCACGCCAGCCCGGGGGGCTCAGCCAGGTTCCGCATCTCTGCACGGGGGGCTGCTGGAGGAGCAGGGGCTGCACCGGCACGCACGCCCAGCGCCCTTTGGACACATCCCGCTGCTTTCTCTGCCAACACACAGCACAAAGGGAGTGAGCGAGGATGGCAGGCGAGCCAGGAGACAGACGAGCGATCCCAATTAGCAGTGGAAAATATCCAGCCACGGGTACTCAGCAGGACCCACAGCCAAGCTGCAGCTGATATGGTAATTTGGATATTTTCAGTAGATGAGTCTCCAACCCCAAGATTCACAATGGAAACCACACACCCACAGGATGGCTCCTTCCAGCCGCAGAGGGCAAGGATGATGCCCGCAGACAGCCCCAGCGAGTACCAAGCCTCAGCAGGGACCCACCACCCCCAGGGACACCCACCCGGAGCCCCGCAGCCGTTTCAGACACAGCAGAAGGGACGGTGTGGCTTGTCACCGCTGCCCCACAGCCCCCAGCAGCCCTTTCCAGGGCAATGCAAAAACAATCAGAAAAAAATAGCGAGGTCCTTCACTGTCCCCTGGCACTGTGCACGAAGAGGAGGTACGGACCCTCTCTGAGCTGTGCAAAGTGCCCAGGTGTCCCCCAAGCCCATGCACCCCAACCTGGTCCCTTCCAGGCACTATGGGATACAACCCCCCCCCCCCC
>VXBL01000863.1:24416-41529 GCA_013400195.1 Aramus guarauna | reverse complement strand
TGCCAGCACCCTGCCACGGTCGGACCTCAGCCACAGCCCCAGACATGACAGAAGTTATTATCCCAAGAAACTTCCAGGCAGGAGAAAACAAGAGCAGGAAGGATGCGAAGGGTGGGGAGGATGCCTGATCTCCAGCCTGCGGTGACAGTGCCTGCCAGGCTGGGTGGCACCGCTCCCACCCCCCCAGGCACCCCACACTGGAGCAGGGTGATGGGAAAAGCATTTCACTTACAGCTTCCCATCCGTGTTTCACCTTTAAGCAATTTGTTGCCAAACAAATAAGAGCTCGACCTTAGCTGCTGATGCTCTAAGGCGAGGGGGTAAGCCTGGATTTGCCCCTCTAAAATCCCCGCCACTGTGCCGCAGCTCCGGCCACGGCATTACGGAAATCCCTGAGCACAAAGGAGCCTCTCAGGAGAGGGGCTGCGGCTGGGGCCACGTCCTGGTGGGGACAACCCCAGGCAAGGGTCCCCGACAGGCACAGTCCCCAGCGAGGGCAACTGGCTGGGGCAGGAACGCCAGCCCTGTCCAGCTCCATGGGGTCCGTCCGATTCCACCCACCTCCCCCCCAGCAGCGATGCCTCCAGCTGAGCTATCCCTGCCATTCCTCAATCCCACAGCTGGGGAATTTCTCAGCCACAAGCCACGAGAAGCAGCTTCCCCCCCACACTCCCCCCCAATTTGCTGGCGTTTGAGCAGACTCAGACAGCGAAGGCACCCACGCTCTCCCCCAGGCAGGGCTGGAGCCAGGAACAGCAGCACAGGCTTGGCTGGGAGCACGGAGCAGCTGGCCCAGCCCGGGGAGAGACAGGGAGGGAGGGAGGGAGGATGGAGTAGACCAAAAATGCCACGTGCATGTGTCTTCTTTACCAGAGACAACTTTTCCAGCATCATCTGCCAAGGGAACACACAGCTGGGATGCCGGTGAGCTCCCCTGCTCTGGAGGGATCGGCTCCAGGACAACACAGGGCAGCAGCGCAGGTCCTGGCAGGCTGGGATTTGTCCAGGAGGAGAAACATGAAATCTCCATTCTGGATGCAAACAGATCTCACCAGATCCTGAGGGATCTATTTTCCGGTGGGTAGGAGGCAAGGAGTGTCGGTCACTCTGTGCAGACCTCAAATCACAGCTCAGGCTGCTGGAACAGGGGGAAAAGTCCTTCCCACGCTCACCATGAACCCCCCGGGGCAAGGGGAGGGATTGCTGCGGGCGATGGGAAGGCAGCAGGAGATGCTGGGAATGAGCTTCCCAGGTCACACAGTGCGCAGGGGCTGTGCTGCAGCTGAGACCTCCCGGCCCCTGGGGAGAGACATGCCCCGCTCTCTGGTACCCCAAATTGGAGGCATAACTGCCACCCAGGACAGCACCTCTCAACATCCTCAGCACCACTCCAGGCGATGGATCCCAAACGGAGCCTCCTGCCCAGGGCAGGACCCAAAGCAGACCCCGCACACGAGCTCGCGCTCGCTTGCGGCTGGGGCAGCCGGAGGCTCTGGCCAGAGCCGCACACCGCAAAACCGCTGACCACGCCACACCAGCCTGCCCTTTGGACTCCTCAGCGTTTTGCTGAGGCCAAGCCTTGAGCAATCACCAAATCATTCATTAATGCTGGCCCCATTCATTGCCTTTAATAACCCTAAGTCATTAGCAGGAATCCAGTCGTACCAGCTCTGTACTCCCACGGAGACTCGCTTGGCACCATGCATGCTGAGGGAAATCCCCCTCGAGATGATGGAGACTCTCGTGTGACATGCCAGGGAGCACCAGGGGCTCATGCGACGCACCAGGCACCTTGGGGAGCACCGCTCCCTCCCCAGAGAACGCCATACACCCCATTACAGACGGGGCTCTCGGCCACACGTCCGGGGAAGGGCTGAGTTTGCTCAGGCTCTTACTCCTGGCTGTCACCCTGCAGGCTGCACGGCCAGACTGCAGCACCCATGCCAGGGCTGTGGGACACCATCGCAGGACCATGTACCAAACTCCACGGCCCACAGCTGCTTCCTGCCCACCGTGGTCCGCAGCCCACGCGTGCAGCACCAACCTGCTCAAACCCACTGAGAGCTGCCCTGAAAGCCTGATTTTTGGGGATGGGGTGCGGTCCCCAGCAGGTCAATAAATAACCCACAGCCCCGCAGAAAGCCGGCTGTTAGCCAAGACACCTAACACGAAATGGGTAAGCCTGCACTCTGCACCACGGGCCAGCAAGGACACGGCTCCTGGTCCTCCCCCGAGCCCCTGCAGCCTCCCCCAGCCCTGGAGGAAGAGCTCACAGGTGCTATATTTAGACTTGCAGAGCCCAATAAAGCACCCGCAGGGTGGGACAGAGCCCACACAAGCCATCGCAGCTGATCTCCCTGCTCTCCACCACCAAGCCCACCCCATGCCCAGATGGGATGGATGCAGGGCAGGAGGAGCTGGGTGCAGCCCCGCAGGTACTTCAGCTCTGCAGAGCACACTACACACTCGCTGCACGCTCACCGCACGCCTGCCAGCTCCTGCCAGCAGCGTTGCGCTATCCCGGCTGTCCCCAGCATGGGGACGTATCTGTGCCTCCCCAGCACAGCCCCTGCCCAGGGAAGGGGGAAGAACAGGCACTGCTCTGTGAGCGCCGGGGAGCATCGGGACCAGGGAAGTTCAATAGTTTACTACCAATATTTGTCTTGGCCGGGCAGCACGGCTTGCTGGAGGAAATGGGGCAGGGGGAGGGCTCCAAACATCCTCTGCATTCCTTATAACGAAAGTAAAGCCAGCGCTGTGGCACCCGCGCTTGGGGTTAACCAGATGTAAGGCCTTTTGTATTTAAAAATCCTGCAATAAAATATCCAGGGGTGTAATTTTCCAAAACGTAGAAGGAGCGAGGGGCCTCACTCCTCATGCTCGGCATGACATGTGAATACCCCTCCTCCCAAGAACCCGCAATTCAAAGCTTTTGCACAAAATCTGTCCACGGAGCTGATCCGGACACAGCACCCAAAGCCTCCGGCTCTGCCTGGGGCTCTCCTTAACCTCCCCCCCACAACACAACCCTGCTTCTACAGTGAGCATTGCAAAACACCAGTGCCAGCTCCATTCCACAGCACTGGTGGAAAACAGGGGGTCAAAGTGTGACCTGATGCAATTGGGGAACATCATGGCTCGCTCACTCAGCCTGTAGCACGGCAATGCTCAGCTCAAAAATGACATTTTAAACCTAGCTCCTTGAAAATGAGAAGATGCCTCTTGCTTGCCAAAGGCTGCAGGGAACTGAGCACCTTCCCCGGCAGCTGCTCCCCGGGCGAGGGACTGGTGCTTATCTCTGGGGCAGCTGATCAGCACCTCAGTGCTGGGGCCGATAAGGGGGTTTGGAGGTGGCTCTGCCAAAGCCCTGCGCAGCAGCGGGTGGTCCAAGACAAAGTGCATTTCTGACACAGAGCGGGAAGACCTCCTGCGATAACCCCCAGAGCCAGCTCCAGGCTCCGGCTGCTCCTGCTGATAAACCCCGGATGAAGGCGGGTGCGCGGTGTCAGGCACACTCCGGTGCTGGCTGCGGGGATCTGAGCACGCCGAGGCCGCTGTCCCTGCTGCGAGCCATGCCCGTGGGAAGGACCGATGAGGATCGGAAAGCCACAGGGAAAGCAGCTGCCCCAGGAACAGCCCCGGCACAGCACTTGCAAAGCTGAGACACAGATCCAGGTGCCCAGCAAAACCCAACAGCCACTTCACGGAGCGGCACAAAGCAATTTTTATCCCTGTGTTTGGGCTGCCCCAGCACCTCTGCAGCACACCCCGGGGTCTTCCATGTCGCCCATCCCCAGGACAGACGTAGCCCCCAGTGTCAGCGGGAGCCCTGGACTCATTAACAGCTGCCAGACAAGAGCAGGGAACTCTTCCAGGCAAAGCAGACTATTCACTCTTCTTAGGACTAATTAGGGCTTGTCTTAATTAAATCCTGCTAACCATGAACAACCACAGGGCCAGAATTAACTGATTTACCTGGGATGGCCTTTGGCTGCTCACAAGGGACTGCCAGCCCGGTGCGAGCGAGCCAACCTGTGCCGGCCACAACGGCTGCGGACACAGCAAGGTGGGAGCTGTCGGGGCTTGGGAAGAGCCACTGGAGACCTGCCCCATGGTGGAGCATCACACCCCAGGGAATGCCGGTCCAGCCAGGCAGCACGGCCTTGACCGAGGGCTGCAGGAAGAGCTGCTGCAGCACAGCCCGGTGTGAGAGCCCAGCCCACCAAGGCAGGAGCGGAGAGGGATTAGCCCTCCCGCTGCCTTTTGTAATGCTCGTTTCTTTAACGGGATTAGTCCCTGTAAGTCCATAAGAGGGTTTAATCACATAACTCCACGGGGCGAGCAGCGGGGCTCCTGCCGGGTCCGTGCAGGCAGCGAGCCTCACTTAACCGGGTTTGTAGCAGATGGCAGTGGAGGGGCACAGGACCACATCCAGACACCAGCACACTGCTGCTCCCTGCCCCGCTCCTTTCTCGAGCATCCCTGGCTGCAGGGCAGCGCATGGCATGGTTCAGGCTGGGGCTGGAGACCCCACAGAGGAAGAGACCTGCTGCCCTTGGCTGGCCAGGCAGTCAGAGCCCGAGATGCCTGCAAAGCATCCCTGCGTGCTAGCGCAGCACCGGTACCTGCAGGGAATTCCCTTTTTTACCTTCCCTGTGCTCATAAAGCTACTCTTCAATTTGGCTTTCACAGACATCTGCCACTGGCTTATTTTACCTGGTAACAAACTCTTGCAAGGTTTTAGAGGGAAGAGAGAGACATTTAGCCAACAAAATCCAGCTCCAAGTCTGGTTACAGTTTAAATGTACACAGCAGTGGAACCAAAACACTCAGGAGTCCGGGCAAAAGCTGTAATGAAGTTAAATTACGATATGGATCTTGCCAGAAATAATTATGTCGACAACTTGGGTTTTAATTCCTTATTTATAGAGACCTGTGTATCTAGAGAAACCCTTTGCTGATTAGAAGTTTAATTTTCTCTCTCTCATACCCCAACTGAAGTCTCCCAAGACCACTGGCTGTAAAATCTCCATGCCTACAGATAGAGCCAAGGACTGGGAGCCAAAACTGGCTCGATTCAGACCTTAATTTATACACCAAGTTCTCCTACAGTAAATCACTCGGCCTCACAGTCTCAGTCTCCCTGACCGAAGGGCAGGAATGAAATGCAGAGATGCGATGCCACAGCCATCGCATCACACTTGCACGCTGTTAGGGCTGCAAGCAGTAAAGGCATGCTGCCTTATGGATTAAATGGAGCTCTTTAAAACCTCCTTTGGAAGTCAGCATACACACGGCACCTTTGCTCCATGTGTTTCCATTCCCCACAAGCAATGCAGTAACACCAGCAGCTTCTCCCTGTGGTGGGAGCAGCCCCGTGCCCGGGGGGCTGGGGAGGAGGAAGTGGGATTCACCCACAGCATCACCAGGTTTGGGTTCAAACACCCAGAGGTGTTTTATCCAGCCATGTTGCACAGTGGCATCAGGGACTGACCTGGATAAAGAGCTGGAAACATGCAGTGTGCCGCCACCACCGCCTCCTCCACAACTAATTTGGGTCTTGGGAATAAATAGAGAATGCAAAAAAGCATTGTTTTAAGGTCCCCTCCGCCACAACAGGACCACAAGCCCCATCAGCCCAGAGAAGCTCCAAGAGATGGAGCAGTCACAGCACAGGCTCTGTGGAGCTGCCACGGCACATGCAGAAGGCCCTGATTCTGCCAGAAGATTTTTAATTTATTTGAAACCATTTAATATTTTCACTATTGAACAGAACCATTAAACAACTGGCAAGGAGCCCACTTGTAAGCAGCGCTGTTATTAAAGCAAGCTGCTCAAGCGCATCCCTGTGAGCAGAGGGGGACAGGACTGGCTGCTCCTGAGCAAGCTGCATTTTGAACAGTTCCTATTTACTATCAGTTTTCAAATCATTTTGAGGGAAAGCTTTTGATTACTCGCGGATGCAGAGGGGAACATCACCGTCTGGACCACACGCAGCAACTCTTGGTGTCAGCAGCCTCACCGTTGTGCAGCCAGACAATGGGCCGGGATGCAAACACCCTCCTGCCCCCCCTCCCAAAGAGGTGTGGGGTCCCAGGGGTGACCCCACTGTCCCCTTGCAGGACTAGATACCCCTTGAGAGCATGTGGCCCCAGGAACAAAGGCTCTTGGCAGGGTGCAGCTCCTCCCGATGCTAATCGGCCTCCTGCCTCTCATTCCCTTCCACTCACTTTGTATTTCACTAAAAATATCACGGCGGAGGAAGTTTCTGCTGTGGGGTGGATGCTCTCCTCCCCGGGAGGGGCTTCCTGCACTGCCCTGGCGCAAAAATAACCTCTCAGCCAAGCTCCTGCACGGGACCCGCTGCCTGCGCCGAGAGCAGGCAGGCAAGCTGTGGCCAGGGGCCACCTGCTCAGCCCCCTTCCTCCGTCCCTGCAGCTCACTTGCAACTCCCGGGTGTTTTGGGTGACAGGGTACAGCCACAGTCCCCATGAAAGTAGGCGTTTTGCATCCCAGCTCCCTTCCCACAGCACTAGGAGGATATGAGTATGTGGGACCTGGGAGGTCAGGAACCAGGAATGACCCCACCATGCTCCAGCACAGCAAGCAACACACTGTTTTCTTCACCTCGCAACACAGTGGGTAAGTGTCCCATCGCGTATCTGGATTGCATCCAGCAGGATGAGGCTCCGAACCCTGTTGGTACCTCCTCCGAGCGCTGTGGCAACACCCAGCACACGCTGCTCCCTCATGGGCTCACTGCAGCTCAAGCCAAGGCTCCAGCAAACCTCACTGCAGACAGCAGCATTGTGATGCCAGCCCCAAACTGATACCGAAAACCAGCGATCAGAAGTCAGAAGTTCACAGACTGCTGATGTGTGAGGGGTGAGCAGACAGGACTACATGAGGAACAAGGCTGGGGTTGCCTTGGTCCCAGCACGGGGACCTGCAAGGCGATGGGACACAGAGCCCATTTAGCCTATTGCTGCCTGCACAGCAGGAAAGCAAAGCCCTCCACGCTCCTCCGAGCAAAGCCCATGGTGTAACAGGTTCCCCCGGCCTGGATTGCCACAGGCCACCACGCCATTGCCCACCAGGCAAGGGGGAAGCGTCCCACCGCCATCCCCAGAGAGGGCCCCCCCCGCTGCCACATGCCCCAACCTGCGTCCCCAAGATGCTGCGAGCTGGAGCTGCTCCAGAGCCCACCCGCACCACCTGCGGTCCCAGCGCCGGCTCTGCCCAGCCCCGTGACACACGATGCCAGCAAGCTCAGCGCTATCAATAATGCAGCAGGGTCAGCACCAGCGCAGGGCCGCCGGCTTCCCCGCAGCTCCGCTGCACACCAGCCTAACTGCTGCCTCTGGGACAGGATTGAAGCGCTAATCCCAAAAGCAAGCCCAGCTTTGTTACTGCACCTCGGCCGAGCTCCTGCAGTAACCAGACCCCTTGCCATCGCCACGTAGCCCAGCACCCATTGCAATGCTGCCCTTTGCAGTGACACAGGGGGTCTCCAGCCCCGCTGTCCTGCTTCCTCACTCCCTGCGGGCATCTTCCCTTCCCCAGCAGAGATGCGGGAAGCCGCACTCCCATCCAATGCCCTCAGCCGGGCACAGCAGAGCAGCAACCTGAGCTCCAGGCAGCCGGGTGCAGCTCCACGCTGTGGGTGCAGAAACAGCTTTGCAAAGTGGGTTTTTTTTAAGAGAAATGTAGAGCGCGCAGTGATGCGCCCCTGCCCTAACAGACATGCACACAGCTTCCTTTCAACTTTGCCCCTTCAGACCTGCAGCGACGGCCGCTGGGCCGGCAGCATCCACAAAAATAGCTGCTGCGGGAAGGGCAGAGAACGCTGCAGGGACATGGCCACAGCTCCTGGGGCTCTGTGCTGGAGGGTTTCCCCAAGCCTCTGCCTGCACAGCAGGAACCTCACCCAGGTTGTACCAGGGACGAGCTTTGCTGTCCTCCCCCCAGTCACCCTCTCCCCACAGGTCTGAGCCTGTCACTGGGGCCCAGGGAACGCACGATGCTGCAGGGAAGTGCTTTAATTTAAACCATGCACTTTTTTTTTGGAGGGTGGTTTTTTTTTTAATCACATAATTACTGCAGACATTTCTGCTCATGTTAGGTTTTATTACATCTTTGTGGTTATTCTACAAGCCCTGAATTTTGGGCCTCAACTGAGTTGGCAAAGTTCTCCAAAAACATCTGTCCTGAGTTACTCGCCTTCCAGCACTCTAGCAGAAAGCTGGCGGCTGAAGATGTTGCAACCCAGAGTTATATTTGCAAAGAAAAAGTTCTTATTCCTGACCCAAACAGAAGTGTAAATATTTATTGCCTCAATGTCAGCGCTGGCCCCACACCTGTGGGTCCCAACAGACACCCAGGCACTCCTCCGTCCTCCTCCAGAAAACAGCACATCTGTCCCCAAGCACATCAGCTCTTCTCGAGCACGGGTCAGTGGCACGCAAGAGGCTCGATGCCTGCGCGCTGTCGCGACAAAGGGCCAGCCACAATCCCCGGTGCTGGCAGAGGGACACCCATTCTCCTGCCGTTTGCAGTTCTTGCCAGCAGCAATGCTAAGGTGATACCGTCCATCCGTGAGCAGGAGCCAGTTAACAACTGGCTGCTAATTCTCCTACATTAAAATTCCCAGACCCAACAGGCTGCTTGAATCCAGCAGCTACAAGACCTGGGTTTGTTTTCCAAATGATAAACACTGGTTGTAAAGGTCCCTTTGCACACCCACACCCTGCACTCTTGCTTTGGTGTGACCAGAGCAGCAATGGAGGGGAATTGCATCACCCCGAACACCTCTTGGTGGCTTTACTGTTGTTCTTGTTTCTCCTACAAACACACCTGGAGAAAGCAGTGAGGCAGCAAGTCCCAAGGACACCACTGATGTGGCTCATGAAGCCTGCATGGCCTTACCGGGGGTTCCAGTAACAGCCCATCCCTCCCACTGCTCAGCAGGAGCGGACGCAGCCGAGCTGCCACAGCTGCCTGCAAAGGTGCTGCCAGCCCCAGGCCACGCTGCCTGCACCCCACCAACACCTCTGGGACAGCCCGCAGCATCCAGGCGAGTGCCACTCAGCAAGGGCCTGGCCCCGCAGCATACCTGCCTTTTACACGCCATTAGCCCAGGCATTTAATTAACAGCCACTGCTGGCTCACCCCGCTGTCCCAAAGGCACCTTCGCAATAAAGGCAGCTCACCACCAAGCACCCAGCGCCCAACACACACGGAGCAGCCCCTGCCACCCCCCCTGCCCTCCAGCACAGCCCTGCCCGCTACCTCCCAAACCCCTGGGGACTCACTGCTGGGTGCTCGCAGGGGAGGGCCAGAGCTCCAGGGAAAAGCAGCAAACAGCCCAGCGGCCACCAGAAGGTGTTTGGGACAGGGGCGTGCATGGCATGGGGACAGGGAGCCAGGGGACGGCACGGGGCAGGCAGCCAGCAGGCAAACCCCTCCAGCACAGGCAGGCACAGACCTGGGTGCAGGGCTGTGGGATGGGACAAGGCAGACCCCGCTCCCCGTGCCACCCCATGCCACCACAGCCACGCAAGGCACGAGTCCCCAGGGTGCCGGGGATGGCAGCGCTGTGTCGGGGTGCAGCTGCTGGCAGCCAGCCCTACCGACCTGCTCTCGGGGCAGGCAGCCTGATTTTAAATACGTGCTGAATTATTCATGGCATAACCCTGGTTCTTGGAGCACAAGGTCCTAAACACCAGGTCACTGCTGGGGGTGCAGGTTGACCTCCCCATCCATGGCAGCTCTCCCGGGGGGTTCACTCCTCTTGCAAAGTAAGACCAGGACAGCATGGGGGAGGCTGGCAGGGCCGTGCTCACCCTGCCTGCTGCATCACATCACCTCCCCGCTGCCCACTGCTATGACCGCCCCGGGTGCCAGATTTCCTCCTTTGTTTCAGTTGCTCAATGCTTCAGGCTGCACTGAAAAATACAGCCTCAAATCAAGGAAACTGCAGCCTTTACATAAACAAATGCAGTTCAAAAAAAATGTTGCTCTCTGGGAGCAGCCTGGAGCATCAGCACCACTTCCTACAGGGGCAGGTTGGGGCCAGGGGTCTGCAGGGGGAGCAGAGCTGCAGGGAAGCTACACAAAAGACCCAAGCACTGCCAGCCCAAGCCTAGCTTCTCCCAGTGCCACCCAGCTCAGAGCCTGGTCCCCTCCAAACCTGGTTGGGGACAATTCTCTGACTGGACCCCAGCTGCCACAGCCCTGCTGCAGGGACAGAAATCCCCCAAACAGCCCCTGCTGTCGGGAGCTGCGCACACCATGCGGGGCCCAGTGCCTGTGATGTGCAGGACTAGAGTCAGTCTAGAGCTGCCCCATGCAGGGACATGGCACTGCAGGAACTGGGGTGCACCATTGCTCCCCTCTCCTCCAGCCATTTTGGACCTCAGAGAAGTGACCTTGGCCAGGAAAGCCTGCAGCACCCAGCTCTTCAAAGAGCTGCCACCCGCAGAGGCAGGAACAAACCAGCCACCGACCTGAGCAAACATCCAACATGCTCAGCAGCCCCTGTTCCCAATCCCAATGCCCCCAGGGTCAGTTCCCTTTGTCCACCTCGGGCTCTGCCAAACACCAGCCCCAGGTCCGGCACAGCAAGCACCAAATGCCCCAGCAACACTGCCCCAGGTGAAGCCCCCCAGCCCCTCTGAGGGGAAGTGTAGGTACTTCTCTCCCCTTGCACCCCAGCCCGCCCCAGCTCTCCCTGTCCCACCCTCTTCTTGAAGGAGCTAAAACCCAAAGGCCGGAAAGGACCGTCCTGTTCCCCTCGCCTGACTTCCCGTCAGCACACACTGTTGGATTGCGCCCAGCAAATGAAACAGAGACAGGATAGGAAATCCCCAGCTTGGAAATCTGCCCCCAGCCATGCCCAGCTCCCCCCCTCCCCAGGAACAATTCTTCTCCCACCAGCCATCCCAGGGGTGACCAGCCCCCCACTGCACCAACCCACAGGGGAAATACACCCATCATCATCACACAAAACCTTCAAAGAGCTTCAAATCATGCAATAAGTAAAATTAAAAATAAAAATACTGTCTCCAACCCTGCCTCTGCCAGTCCCAGAGAAAGGGGAATCCTCCTCTGCCAGACACCAACCAGCTCTGGAAGGGATGACCAGAGGCGAGACCCCCTCCTTATCGCTGGAGATGCACATGCCTTGTACCAGCATCACCTCTTATCTGCACAGGGGAGTTTCTGCAGCTGTTACTCCATGGGGGCTCCTGAGGACACCAAGCTTCCCTGACTTTCCCACCCATGTTCCCCTGGGAGCCCCATGGCCACTCCCGGGCCAGCATCCAGCCACTACCCCACCTTCAAGGGGGCAGAATCCGACCAGGCACTGCAGCCCCTGCAAACTGCCCAGGGAGGGGGGGAGGAGGAGGAGGAGGAGGGTGCCCATGGCAGCTCCGCACTGGAGGAGGCCGTTGAGCACCAGTGCTCCCTGCCCAGCAGCACAGACCAGCAAGCACAGGGGGTCTGCAGTGCAAGGACATGGAAGGGAAAGGGACAGCCAGCTGCAGAGAGGTGACAGTCACCGGCTCGGCCACGCCAACACCCGCACTGCTCCTGCCACGTTCACGCCCCAAGCAAGGGCAGTGCGAAGACCAAACCCTGCTATCTGCCAAGTGCAAGGCTGCGGCGTCTCCGCCAGCCCGGCCCCAGCAGCAAGGCAGCCATGGAAACTGGACGTTTTCCACCCCAAATTCTTTCCTTTTTGGAAAGGAGTTTACCAATAAAAGGCACTTACAGCAGAAGCACAGTCCAGACCCAGGCCACTTGAAAAAGAGCTAATTTCCTTCCCATTTAAGCAAAAAGCTGAGAACACATTCACCCCAGATGTTCCCTCCCTCCTGCAAATAATGGAGGGGAGAGAAGCTCATTCACGAGCTCCAGCTTTGCTGCGTCCCTGATCTGTGCAGACTGTCCCCAGGGGCAGGTGAGACCCGGGCTGGGACAGTGACCTCAGCCGAGGCACCGTGGGGTCACATCCCCAGGGCTGATGACCCCCCTCTCTGTCTCAGCCCTCTAGCCGCTCCCAGGGCTCGGGAGACCCTTGAGGGGTACAGGAGGGGAAAGAGCAGCGCAGCCCCCAGCAGCCAATGCTGCTTCGAGCAAGAGCAAATGAGGCCAAGGAGCAGCTCGCTCACTGCTTTGGGACAAACCGGGGTCCCCAAAGCCGACAGTCCCGTATGGAAGCTTTTTCTCTGATGTGAAGCAAGGCGTGCTTACAGAGGGACATGCTCCCAGGGTGGCTGCACCCACCCCCGGCTCTGCACCCAGCAGCCCCACACGCGGCCCAGCTCTGCCCTCACCTTCCTGCTGCCGTGCGAGGAGAAGCTGTGTGAGTGCCGCTGGAGGCTGCCCCCGCTCAGATCCAGCTGCGGCTTCCAGACCTCCCCATTGTCGCTGCTCACCGACTTGGTGGGCGAGATATTGGAGTTGAGCAGGATCCCGCTGTGCACCATCTCCTCCGTGCACGTCAGGCGCAGGCTGCACAAGTACTCGTCTGTCTCCTTGTCTACCACGAGCAAGCGGGTCTCCGTCTCCACAGCTTTGATGCGCTGCACAACCTGGAAAGGAGATGAACAGCTGAGCAGAAAAACCCAGGGACCTCTCAGGGGCAGCAGGAGCTGGACCCAAGGACCGTCAACTCCCCCACGCTCTCCTGCAGCTTCAGTCTTGCTGCAGGGTGCAAGTTTGCTGTCACTTCCAGCCATCAGTGGCGGGGGGGGAGAAGGGCAGAGCACAGCTTTAGGGGATCCCCAGGATGGACCATCTTGCCTGCAGCCCCGGGTGATGACGGTGATGGCTCTTTCCACCCCATGCCCTACAATCCACATGACAGCTGTGCCCAGGGTAACTGCACAGACCACCTGGGATCACCTGCTCTGCTCAGACAGAAGCTTTCACAGAGGCTGCTTCATCCCCCCTCCCCAGGCATCAGGAACTCTGCTCACTGGGTTTGTCCCTTAGGGACCCAAGGCAATCTGTCCCACCAAGCAAACTGCCTTGCACACCCTCATTTCCTTGATCTGGGGGTCTTTCTTCCCCCATACCCAGGGCAGGGTGGAGAGCCTGAGTGCACAAGGAGGCACTGAGCACCCATGCACACATTTGGTGGCTGGGCTGCCTTTGCTGG
Organism: Aramus guarauna; assembly: GCA_013400195.1. Lineage (NCBI taxonomy): Eukaryota > Metazoa > Chordata > Aves > Gruiformes > Aramidae > Aramus > Aramus guarauna. The sequence goes on along the minus strand of VXBL01000863.1, from coordinate 28,364 downwards.
GTGCTCCCCACCACATCAGTGTATCAGCTAACCCCACACCCCAGGCAGATTTATGAAAGAAACAACCCAAACTGCCCCTTCATCCCTGGTCTGTGCCAGGACCAGCAGAGATAAGGGAAAACAGTGCTGGGAGCAGGAGATGGGCCCATCCCTGCTGGGATCCAGCTCCAGGCAGCACTGAATGGGGACCATTGTCCTGCCGCTGCCCGGCTCCTTCGCGGGGATCGGTGACTGGCAGAAACTCTGAAAGGAGCTTGCGGTGTCGGCACAGCGAGGAGAGCCAGGAGCAGCAGATCTCGGCCACGGCCAGGCAGTGGGGTAAATCACACCAGGGTGGGCTGTGATGGAAATGGGGCAGATCCAGGACATGCATAGGCAAAGGGAAACCACCTCCAGACTCCATGCCAGCAGCTGCAGAGGGCTGGATTTGCTGGGCTACCTCCTCCCTTCAACAGGCCTTCATCCCGAGGAGGAAGAGGGATAATATCACTGACAACGCTGCTTGGCAGCCATCCCCAGCCATGGGGTGGCCCTGAAGACCACAGACCAGTGACCCATCAGGCATGCTGAGAAACTCTCAAAGCAGCCCTGGGCTTCCTTACAGGGCTCCTATTCTGATCTAGGTCACACCGGCCAGACAGACTGCAACCACCAAGGTTATAAGTGACAAACGAGCCTAATGTGCAATTAGCTAACATTTATTTACTCCCCTGCAAGCTCCATTCAAGGTCAACAGAGCCAGTATCTGCAAATGAAAAAAAAAAAAACAACAACCAACAAGAAATTTATAGGCTGCAGACAAGGCTGCTTGTCCTGAACCAACTATCTGCTGCAGGCTGCAGCTTCTGCCCCCACACACCGCGTCGAGCGGCAGCATGCCCAGGGCTCCCATCTGTAACCAGCCTGAAGAGTGCTATTCCACCAAGCCCCAGAAAATGCGTCTGCTCCCTTTCAAATCTCTTTGCATGCAGCATCAGACAGCGCTGCCGACACCAGCAAGGCAGTGCCTGTGCAAGGCCACTTCTCCTGGAAGGGGACGTGGGAACAGGCAGCCGACAGGCAGCAGTGGCAGGACGCACAGACAGACAACAGCGCTGGCGTGGCAGAACAGGCGGGGAGCAGTGCTGGGGCTCAGCCTGCTGCTGAGCTCCCCAACAGCCATGGCAAGAGCAGCAACGGAGCAAGCATCTCCCCAGCCCTGCAAGTGCCAGGGGCTGAGCAAGGCAGGGATGGAGAGCAAGCACAGAGCAGCTCATCACCCTCTCCCTGTTAGCGAGGAGAAGCAGAAGGGGCTTTCTGTGACAAACTCTCCAGGCAGCAAGTTGCTTTGGGGACAGAGAAGCAAGGTGGAAGGCAAAGCAGCAGCCAGGCACATGGTGAGGTCTTGCCCGATGTGGGCAGAGCCTGGCACCCTACCCGTTTCCGAGCCATGGTCAGAGCCTCAAGCCCACAGCTTTTCCGAAGACGACGCAGCCTCTCCTGCGCATCCGGCACATCAAGACCTTCTCAACACCGGTCCCAGCCGCGTGATTTCCGCAGCTCCACCCAAACAGGCTTTCACCCCTGGCTACACCAGCACAGGTCCAGCAGAGCCAGCCCAGGTCCTTCCACCCTTGCCAAACACCAGCTGCCCACCAAGGAGATTCATGGTGCCTCTGGGAACGGCTCAGTACATCCCTCCTGCTCCAAAAGAGATGCCTCTGCCGAGGGCACCACACTGTTGGCCCCAGCAAGGACCTGGAGGCTTTCCTGTACCACCTTTTAACAGCACAGTCTGGTCACCACACTGGTGCAGAGACACCGAACAAGGAAGAACAGATCTTATCTGAAGAACTGCACATCTCCAGGGAAACCATCACCCACAGCACGACCCCCAGAAATGCCATTTTTTCATGCTGCAGGGTGGACCCAAGCCAGGCAGAGGCTGGCCGGCCGCAGCTCAGCCTCCGTGGCCACGGGGCTCCAGAACCAAGCCACTCGCCAGCTGAACCCAGCAGAGGTGGCACCCAGCTCCTACATCCCGCTCCCGCACCCCACATGCTTTGGGCACAGCAGGAGGGCAGGAGCCCGCTGCTCTGCCCCGCACACCCACTGCCCGCCCAGGCGAGGAACTGAGGAGCCAGGATGCAATTTTGCATCCAAGACATGTAAACACCCTGAGAACATGTTCTGCCTTTGCTCCTTGGGTAAGGCCAGGAAAAAACAGAGAACAAAGACACAAATGCCGCCAGCTTCAGCTCGAAACACAGTTACACCCAAACAGCAAGGCCTTGTTTGCTGCGGGCTCCGTCCCACCGCAGCTTCAGATGCGCACGGGGAAGCGTTACTTATTCAAGGCCAGGGACCTCAGCAACACAAGGAGAAGAGACCAGCTGCTCGCACCCATCGGTGGCAGCCAGCGTCTGACCCACCACAGCATCGCCCTTCCCACTGTACAGCAGTGCTGGGCACTTTTTGGGGGGGAACAATAGGTTCTTGCTGTTTTGAGGCAAGAGGGAGGGCTGCTCCTGCTCACGCTATCTGTGCACACTGATGCCACCACAGCAGGAACACGGCACGGCCGTGAGCTCCGTAACACCGTGGATGGGACACCCCATCCCATTCACTGCTCTGCAGCAGGAAGCAAGTGCTAGGGCTGAATCCTGCCTCCACCAGCAGAAAATGGAAGATAGGAAAATTTCTCCCATTTCACTTGACCTACTGGAAAACCCCCAGACATTTCAAAGACACAGCTGGCTGTCTCAGCTCCACTATCACCCTTCCCCAGCATCCCAGTTTCAGCAGGGAGTTCTGATGGCTTCCAATACGATGCAGCTCCTTACAGGAACATAGCCGTCCTTTCTGCCAAGCCAGATCAAAGATGTGGATCCTCCTTCAAAGGTTTTGAAATCACATTCAAGACAAACATTAACTTTTACACAGCTGGCTCAGATCATCAAAACAGGCTCAATTAGCCATGAAAAGCCACCAAGCCCATGGAGAAGAGTCCATGGGGCTTTACTGGAACCACCTGGGCTTGCCGTGATGCCCTGGAAGGCATCACCTTGAGCACAGCCTGGTGGGTGAAGCCCAGGAACACGCACCCCTCAAAACACTGCCAAGTCTGCAAGCTACGCAAGGCACATCCCAAAGTCTCTGCCCCAGTAAAGCACTGGCCACGGGAGCCAGCCATATGTTTTAAGTTACTAAAGCACTAAACCCCAGAGAGCCCTACAAGCCATTAGGCAAACAGGCACATCAGGCACTGTGCCCCTGCCAGGATCCGTGGCTCTGGCAGGACGGGAGCAGCTTGAATCTCATTGCTTGTTTTTTGGACTGAACTGTAACAAACACAAGTTTCAGTTTTATAAGCAGAATTGACATGGCCTGAAGTGTGCAGCTCCTGTTACAGAGCTGAGAAACGGCTTGCTTGGATTCCCCCCCAGTCACAGCCGTGGTCTAATAACGGCCATTATTTCCCTACAAGCCCTATCTCGCTTAAGCCAGCCAAACGGCTGAACATCTGCAGAGCTTTATCAGTAGATTTTAAGGCATCCTTATACACTCTGGGCTGCACAAGCAGGAGCAGCTCACCCAAAGTGAGCAAGAAAACCCATAGCAGAGCCGGAAATAAAGCCCAGGTCTCCCCATTCCTTTCCACCACAGATTGCATAACACAGCAGTGCCCTGCCCATGCCGAAACACCTTAGGCTTTCCCACCTTCACACGATTACAACATCCTTCCCCCAGCAGCGAGACACCCAGCACCACACAACTGTTCTCATGGGAACTCAGCGTCCCAGGCACACAAAGCCCCCCTGCAGCCCAGGCCTAGGGTTTTGGGGGACACTCACCCCACCCACCACCAGCACTGGTCCAGCACAAAGATGCTCCAGCACAGATATTTTTGTGAGAAAACCAACCACCCCTCAAACCCACCCCAGGGAGGCTGGAGCCGGGCAGAGCCAA
>VXBL01000863.1:13034-24314 GCA_013400195.1 Aramus guarauna | reverse complement strand
GGCCGGGGCGCTGCGCAGCGCGGCCATGCTGCGCGTTGCCCCACGGCGCCGGGAGCGCGGCGGGCGGGGACGGGGACGGACCGGGCGGAGCCGGGGCGGAGCCGCAGCGAGGGACGGGGATGGGGATGGGGACGGCCGAGGGGCGGGCGGAGCGGGGACCGGCTGTGATACCGGGATCGGCACCGGCACCGGGACCGGGCGGGCGGAGCCGATGGAGCCCCGGGGCCGATGGAGCGGGGATGCCCGGGGCTGATCGCGGCCTCCCGGGCTCACGGATTGGAGCTACCCGGGGCTCTGCGAGTTCGGCTCGGGGCTCCGGCCGCCGCGGCCATCCCGGTGCAGCACAGGGCATCCCGGGCTGGGGACAGCCCCGGAGCTCCCCGGAGCAGGGCAGCGGGCAGCTGGCCGGAGCCCACCCCCGTGCAGGCCAGCCTGGGGACCGCTGCCGACACAAAGCCGCTGAGCCGGGTCTCCCCTGCATCTGCTGTCCAGCCCCACCGGTCCCGCTCCCCTCCGGGAAGGGGGTACCCGGGCCAAGGCTCATCCATGGGGCAGTGCAGCTCTCCGGGACACGGGCAAGGAACCACCCCGTGAAGGGGAAGCGATGGGGAGCAGGGCCTGGAGCAGAGCCCACTTCATCCAGAGTTCATCCCGAACTGCTGGGAACTGAGGGGACCCCCTGGTCCAGAGAGGGGAGGATGGAGCCCAGCAGCTCTTCTGCCCCCCCAGCCCATGACCACAGGGAGATGCAGAGCTCTTTGTGGGGCGTCTCTGCCGAGCCAGCCAGTCTGGCACACACGGAGCTCCCGGGCTGATGCACTTCATGCATTCACGTGAGGGAGCTCAGAAATATTTTGTGTCCCCCTGAACACTAGGCAGGGGATGGGGTTCATTGCCGGGCAGCTCTGCCATTCCATTTCCAGACGTTCTTGGAGGGGAAAGGCTCCTGCTCCATCCCAGGTGTGGAGAGGCCGTCCGGGTTTCACCTGGAATGAGCTTGTTTGGGTGAAACACAGAGATCCTCATCTTCACCCTTTTGCATTCCTGGTCTTCATTTCCTTGAAATCTCTTACAAGGAGGAAATGACCCAGATTAGTTGTCACAGCATTGGTGCTGTGTGTCGCATTCCTGTGTCACAAGTTTTCTAGCTCTCCTCTGTGGTATTTCTCCTTCCTCGACTGCTTGCTTACAGGATTTTTACGGAGCTGAAGCAAATGCAGTGGCCAGCTTGAGGCAGTAAATAAAAGACTCCAGAAATTAATATTAATTGGCTTTTAATTTGTAGTCTGCTTAAAAAAAAAAAAAAAACAAAAACAAAAAAAAAACCACAACTTCCACTGCAGTTATACACAAAATCACTCTTCAAAGGAAAGATGCTTGAACCAAAAAGATGCTTGGTGACATGTCTTAGAGAGAGTTGCTATCCTGGAAAAAACTGGCATCATTTATCACCAGCAATTCTTCCCACCCTCATTTCCTATAGACAATGCAGCTGTTTGGACATTGCTTGCAAAAAGAGAGCACAGCATCGCTGGGTGGGGGGCACCGGCCCCCGTGAGCGCGCGGTGCTGTGCCTCGAGGTGCCCAGCCCCTGCAGCCGGGAGCGGCTCAGCCCCAGCCCCGGCTCCGGCCACGGCGTGCAGCGGGTGAGGTGCCACCAGGGAGGACACCGGCTGCCCTTGGTCTGAGGCTCCTTTGCACCCTGCAGTGCTGCAGAAGCGCCGATCTTGGCACAAAATCTTGGGTGACAGGAGAGAAGGCCAGAGCGCCAGGAAATTCAGAGATTGTTTTATGTGCTGTACAACCCAAGTACTCCCTTGAGCCCCTTTGTGGAGTCCTGAAGCTTTTTATCAGGCTAGAGGAGTGCGAATAATTGATTTTTCCACTCACTGGCCAAACCAAAAAACTGGAGGGAGGGGGGGAGGAGAAGAAATTGTTTCAAGTTTATTTGAACCAAAAAGTTTTTCTCTTTATTCAGTGCAATAAAAACACAAGGGAGAAAATCTTTTGGGTGGTCAGAATATTTTAACCCTTTTGAATGTCTTTTTAAAAGTGTTGGTATCTTGCAAAATAAAAAGGGGAGAAACTATCATTTCAAAAAGGTAAAAATGGGATGTTTGAACTTTTAAAAATTGCTTTTTTTTGAGCACAAGAATTTTCTCAATTGTGACCTGGATTTGTTGATATTTTTTTCAACCTCAGTGTCCCCAAAAGGCGTTTTTTCCCAAAAAAACACACATCTAATCATTGCAGAGAACTTAAGGAGGGTCAGGTACCATGTTTCACCTGTCCAGCAAGAGAACGTAACCCAGCAGAGATGTCAGTATCTGCAAACTATTCCTAGGAAGGCTTTAGCAAATGTGAAGCCTGAGCATCCCTGCCCACCTCCACTGGGCACAGGAGGTGACACCATCCCAGCACTCGCTCCCCAGGGGCACCAGGACCCCCGAGCGAGCCGCTGGCAGGTCCCTTCTGCTGCAGGGACACGGAGGGGACTTGGTAGAGCCCCGACTCAGCACAGGATTTTTTTGCCTGCCTGCTTCTGGTTGCCCACCTTGTGAGCCTAAACCGGAATATTTCTTACACGATCGCACTCCATTGGGAAGTGCCGGAGCTGTGCTGTGGTTGTGCATCTGAGCCCAGACGGGTGCGCAGGTCTGGGATGTCCTGCCTGAATCTGGGATGCACAGCTCAGTGCATGCTTTGGCACGGACATGGTTCAAAGAGAAACGCTGGATTTTTTCACTGCAGCTGATGGGGAAGGCTGCAGGTTCGTGTGAAGGAGCTGGAAAGAACTTGAAACTGTTGTGCAAAGGCGTGTCCTTGCACGGTACAAAACCTCTTCAGTTCTCAAGGCCATCCTGCCATTTCCCATCTGTGGCCCGTTGTAGAAAAAAAGAGAGCACGGGAGGGCTCCTGCACTTACTGATACAGCAGAGCCATGATTAAATCCAGCAGATACTGCACAGGAGAGGTTTTTCCATTTAAATTTCTCTGTGTTTTGATTTGGGCAGATATTTAATTCTGAATTGGGCCAGCCTGGAGGCTGAGGAAGTTCACAAGAACTGTGTGCTTACTGGCTCGGAAGGGTTTGAAGCTCTTTTTGTTGACATCTGCTTTTAATTCCTTCATTGTACTTGGTTGAGCAGTGACAGAGAATTACACCTGTGTCCTGAACGCTGTTTGCTTTAGGCCTGATCCTGTTACGTCACTAATGCAAAATACAGATGCTGTGAAGTTTCACAATTACAGAAATCAGGCTCGACTGGCAGGCTCCCTGGTGTGTCGGAAGGAGGGATTTTTGGAGCCCATGAAGTCCATCTTCGTTCAGAAACTGGCAAAACCTGATAACCTGACCCCGTTCAGGCTGGCTTGTTTCCGAGGCGGGTGGAAAGTCGGGGCGAGGGGCTCTTTGAGGAGGAGGGTGGTTTGCCATGGCTGATGATGGAGTCGCTGGGCTGTGCCAGTGCTTCCAAAGAAATGATTTAGCACATGCCTTTGGGCCATCTTTTGCCAAAGAGGACACATGTTTTCAAGAGGCCAGGAGCCCCGTGTCTTACTCCTGGCTCCCTCTCACGCGTGCCGGATGGCTCTGGGCAGGTCCTGTGGCTTCTCTGTTTTCCCCCTCTCCCCCACCCTCTCCCGGGAGGTGGGTTGCTCCCCTGCGCTTGTCCTGCTCGGGGATGGCAGCTTCACCAAAGGCAGGGGGAGGGCAAGGGAAAGGCTGGGCGCTGCTGGACACCCCTCCCTTGGGCTTTCATGACACACCGGTTTCAATCTCAGCAGTGGGAGCTGCTGGCAGGGAGATGCTCTTCCTCCCACACAGCCTCCTCCTCCCCATCAGCACACTTTGGCCAGTGTTTACCCACCCCCCGTTCCACACCCCGCTTTCCACCCTGCAGCCGGAGCTCGCTGGGCTGGTTGCAGCCATGCTCCGTGTCCCCGGAGACCTTGGCCACCCGCGGCACCTTCTGCCTGGGCGTGGAGGAAGACCCAGGTCCTCTACCCAAGCTCCGGGACATACCCTTGCCAGCAGTGGTGTTTCACGGTCCCCTCTGGGAGCTGCAGAGAGCTCTTGCTACTGCAGTAATTAGCTCTGATTATTAATAAATGAAGTCCCAGGCACAGATGCGGTCACGCTCCCTCCTCCCTCGTTTTGCCATCACTCAGCATGGGGCTGCTGGGTCCTGGCCGCTCTCGGGGAGCAGCGGCTCTCACAGCGTGGGGAAAGGCTGATGATTTATTTGCACTGCTGGAGGAACTGCGAATGAGAGCTCATAAAAAACACCGTCTCATTTTCTCTGGGCCTCTGTGTGTGGCACTATTGAGCTGTAAACATTTTCCAGGTTAGATTTATAGAGATAGAAGGAGAACTGATCATTAGGAGGATATAATAATATGCTTTGTGGATTGTGAAAGTCCAGAAAGTTCAGTTACACTGCTGAGAGCTGGGAGATCCCTCTTGCACAAGCTGGCTGGTAGGAATCTGCTCATGTCCTTTATTATTTGCAACAGATAGCAGGGCGGTAGGTACCAAGCTGGAGGGGGCCCAACGGTGCTTGGTGCAGGCATGGAGCTGGCGACAGTCCCCAGCCGGGCTGGGCACACCTGAGACCTCCCATGTGCCAGCACACCCATGGACAAGTGTGCAAGCAGCAACGCTGCTCCCACACCCCAGCAGCACACAAGCTGCCCTGCTCCGCACCCCATGTGCCCCCACGGCACAGGCACCCCACTGCCTGCATCTTGCAGGGCAACAACCCCACCGCTGACCACCATTTTGCCCCGGAAGAGCTGAAATATCTGTAGTGGCTGCAGCCAAACCACACGGATAACCGCACTGCAAAGGGACTGGCTCCACCCAGCCCCAGGACCACCCATCCCTGGCTGCACCCACCCCTGGCAGCACCCATCTCAAGGAGCACCCATCCCCGGGAGCACCCCTTCCCAGGAGCACTCACCCCTAGGAGCACCCCCCCCGGGCGAGGTTGGCAGCAGAGCGGTGCAGGTGAAGCACATCCGTGGTGGTGTCAGTGTGGTGCGGGGCACCTCCCTGGGCAGGAATGTGCCTGTGAGGTCCCTGCCAGCGCCCGGCCCGCTGCCCATGGAGAGCATCCGCGTTCATTCCTGCCACGCTCCACCGCAGCCGCCTCCTCTCCCGCCCCACGCCGCCAGATGTGGGAGCTGGACCCCAGGCTTGTGGCAGGCTGAGCGGGGAGCGGCAGAAGCACCTCGAGAGGCTCTTGCAGGACTGGAGGTGGCTTCAGAGCCCTTGGCTTGATGGAGCCCTCGGCTTCACCCAGCTGAGACACCCCCTCCACCAGCTCAGCTGCAGCAGCCCGGGGGCAGCTGGTCTGTGCTGGCGTTTTAGCAGGGTTGTGCCGGGGTTTAATTTTACCGTGCTGTGAAAGTTGTTGCCCAGGCTAAGGGTTCTGGAGGCATCAACTCTTCTGCTGGTGTGTCCAGCCCTGGATGACACCCCAGCACACAGGGGACCCTGCAAGGGCTGGGACCATTCCTGCAACATCTTCTTGGCGTAAGCAGAAGGACTAGGACACCCCCAGGGACCTTTGCTGGCCCCTGAGGTGTTTGCAGCTCTCGATGGGGTTCGGGGAGCGCAGTTTAATGAAGGGGCTGCCTCTCTTGCAGCAGCTGCATGGTGGGGCTGGGGGAGGACGTCTTCCTTCCACGGCCAGATGGAGCTGTGGCTGGGTTTTGCTCTCTCCTGCAAACATTAGGGGGAATATCCACCAGAAAAAAAAAGACAGGGGAAATGCTCAGTCCTGGGAAGGTGCCTGTAGCACAGCATCTCGTCACCCAGGAGGGGGTGAAGGGGGAATGGAGGGGACCCCAAGAGGACATTTTAACTTTGCTGTACCACCAGCCGCTCCTGTGCTGGACCCAGCAGCATGTGTGCATGTCCCCAGGAGTGGGGGGCAGTCCCCATTGGGCACGGGGGTCTGGCAGGATGTCCAGGGAGCAGGCAGAGCCGGACCGTGCAGGCAGGGCAGCTCCAGCACCGGTCACCTCCGCTCCCAGCAGCACAAGCCCACGGGAGGTGAGCTGCCCCGATGAAGCAGCGCAGGCGCTCCCCAAATACGGCCCTGTGTACAGTCAATGGGGGGAGGCAAGAGCTGGCCCGGCCCTTGGGATGCCCGGGGGGGAACAGGGGTGGGAGCGTGGGGCTCGCAGGAGGGTCCTGACCCAGCGCTTCCCCTCAGGCAGCCTGGGAATGGCCCTGGGCTGCTGCAGCTCGGCCGGGAGATCTCCGTCTCTAAGCCACTGTCACCTTATCCGTGCTGTGGGCAGCTTGGAAATAGGCAAAGCAGAAGGCACAGAGATACCGTTATCTGCTGCTGTCTGCAGCTCCTGCCCCTTATCTCCAGCCTCAGTCAATTCCTTTGGGCGGCAGCAGCGTGAAGGTGTGGACAGCCCGGCGGGACGGGACGGGACCCCTGGCAGACCCCAGGGGCTCAGTGCTGGGTCCCACAGCCTGGGGCTCCCTGCAGGGACATCTGAGGCCATCACAGGGACCGTCCGGGGTACTCAGCTCTGCCCAAGGGCTTTCCATCCCGAGCCACCGCTGCACCCAACAGGGGCCACCCACCAGAGAGGGGCTCGGACCCAGCCTGGCTCAGCCCCGGCTGCAGCCGCCTGCATCCCGGCGAGGTGAGGAACAGCTTCTGGGCAGAGCCGACAACAGAGGAAATTCCTTGGGGAGTTTTCTTCCTCTTGGTGCACACAGGGGCCCTGCAGCCATTGTATGTGCACGGGCCGGCCCCTGTGTGAGCTCACACCAGGTCTCCCAGGGCTGCCAATTCCTGTCCCAGGCACTGCCCTACCCAAAGCCCCCGTCCCCAGCGTGTCTGGCCGCCTTGGTGGATGCTGCTGGTCCCCTGGGAGAGGCCAGGGAGCCGGGAAGGAAAGGGAGCTGCTCCGGGCTTGGGCTGGGTTGGGGTGGGACGTCTTCCTGCCCGCTGCAGCCCCTGGGATTCGCCCGCCTCTTGGACTGGAACAAAATGCATCCGCTGGCACGGCAGGCTGGGTGATTGGCGCACCCCGTCCGGGAAAGCCTCCCTGCGTCAGCCGGCCCTGGCTCCGGTCGGCCGTGTGGGATCTACAGAGCTCCCGGGAGGCACCTTGGGCATGGACCTGGACCAGGTGCCGGATCCAGGTCCAAACCTCACAAGTGCTAAATGAGGATCCAGAGCCCGGGAGCAGCCTCATCCCTGGGCTGCCCTAATCCAGAGCAGTGGGACAGGCTACAGCCCACAGCTCCTGTCCTCTCCTGGTCCTGGCCAGGGCTGTGCAGACAGAGGGGCACATGGGGGCAGCTCCCCACTCTGCAGGGGTGCAGGGATGGGGACATAGCGGCAGGGCTCATCCTCACCCCTGCTGCAGCTCCCCAGCCCTCCCCAGCCCCTGGCATCAGCGTGGCCACAAGATGGCATGGCAAAGCCACCCGGGTGCCACTGCACCCCCTGCACCCCCTGCACCCTGCCCACCACCCCACAGCCTCAGTGACCTGATGGAACATGGTGGGAGGGGAGGGGCGACGTGTCCCACTGTTACCTGGGGGTTTCTCAGCATCCCCACGTCTCCTAAAGCCAAAGCAGTGCCGGGAATCGCCCTCCTTGGTTGCAGTTACCCACCGCAAAGCTGCTCTGTGGGGATCAGGGGGCAGCGGCACCCTGAACGGGGCCAGGAGCCGATGTGCTGCTGTGGCTCTGCGTCAGTCCATGATCCTCCCGAAAACTTTTGTCCCCGTACTTTGCTCCTGGCCACAAACTCAGCCCATAGCAGGCGTGGACCCAGCATCCTCCCCAAGAATCCCTGGGCCTGCATTTTGTCTCAGGGCATCCACGGGGCCAGGTCAGGCGGTCCCCATGGTCCAAGAGTTGGACCTGGTCCAGGTAGCCAGTTTCCCAGAGCGAGGGGGGCGGGAGGCAGACTGCGGGGAGTGCGGTATCTCCCCGGGGACCAGTCTTTTAGAAGGGATTAGATTAACATCCATCAGGGATGGCTGGGTCCTGGCCTGAGGCAGGAGCAGTAATTAAACACCTTCTTCAGCTTTCTGCCATTTTATTTGGCTTGTCGACCCCTGGGGAAGGCCCAGACCTCTCCAGAGAGCTGGGAGCACCAAGGAAATAATTTTATGGTCCCGGTGAGGAATCAGCTCATGCTCCTCAACAGCAACAGGAAAAAAAAATATTATACAAAGTGAGAAGTGAAGGGCTTGCAGTTAACTGAGTGTCTTGCTGGTTTTGCCCCAGTAATTGTCCCGGACAAGTGTTTCTTTCCAACAGACAAGGGTGGAAGTGCACCCTCGAGTAGCGCCTGTCATCACATTGCCCTTCATCCCCCTCTCTGTGCATCCTCCTGTGCAAAACTGACCTTTACGTTTTCTACCTCATTTTATCACTTACCTCCATCAAGAACGGCAATCTGCCTGGCGGGCACTCCACAGGCTGATTGGCACCCTGACAGGTACGGCCCTTTTCAAGTGCTGCTGCCTAATGGGTTATTGGCAATCATGTCTCATGTGGCCCATCCGAGCCCCGCGCTGCACTAACAAAGAGCAGAAATTGGAAAATCATGGGGGGGAAGCAAGAGGTGACATGGAGGAGAAACCAGTTGGGAATCAACTGCAAGAGAATGATCCTTCGTGTGTCACCCCACCCGAAATTCTCTCCGAGACCCGGAAAGGGTGAGGGCAGCCCCCGGGTGCAAGGGGCAGTGCGGCAGGCAGGGCTCGGCACGCGCCCGGCTCCCCTCACAAGGGGTTTCCCCTAAAGATCCAAACCAAAGGCAGCAGATCCAAACCCTGCTGTCCCCGCTCCATGGTCGGCCGCACGGGCTTGGCAGGAGCAGACGGTTCATGCGAGAGGGGTGGAAATGTCTCTTTTTGCTAGATTTCCTGCAAAATCCACCAGTGCTGGCGGGCGACAGCTCAGCAATTCACAGGAGCCGGACTCAGCCCCCCCCAAATCTCAGTTTTCTTTTCAGCCCAGATCCCACCCGCTCCAGCACACCTTCACCCTGTGCTCCTGCCCGGCCCCAAGGCTTCTCCCTGTTTTAATGGGAAATAACATTTATTTTCATTAGCAGAGACATATATAAAATTAAGTTCTAAGCAGGCAAATAAACAACTAGAGCAGCGAGGACTCACAGAGCTTTTGTTCACCCCAGTCCAGGAAAGATTTCTAACTTTGTCATCTTAATTGACACTTAGCCTGGCAGTAACTCCCTGACGGGCAGTAAAAGAGATTTACTGTAAAGCCGCAGAAGAAACTGTGTCAAGAAGTTAAATCATGTCAGAAAAATCTGGGAGTGACCAGACCGCTCAAGTGCCTGCCTGGTGCGGAGCCGTACCAGGTTTTGCTTTTTTTTTTAAAAAAAAACCAAACAACAACACCCCTCCCCCTCCCAAAAACCAAAAAACCTGCACACAACAGCACAATGAAGCCAAAGTTTCCTTTGATCAATTCTCATTTTAATGAGGGCAGGTTCCTAGGAAGCAAACAGTACATGTTTGTATCATATTGCAAACAAGCTAGTACAGAAATCTAAAAAAAATAAACAAAAATAAATATCTTCCCTGTTTATTTCTCCCCAAGTTCATAGCACTAGGTTGACCTGAAAACAAGATGAATTTACCACTGCATCCAGACAGTGGCCATGAAAAATCAGATTTTTTGGAATGCGATTGTCTATGTGGTTTCAGAGAGGTCAGAGTACCAGGAGATCCGCCGATGAGACTCTTCCTCGCCAGCTAGGGTGAACGGTTCCCACCTCGGGCAGTCAATGCTCGGCTGGCGCTTGAAGCATCTCCTTCAGCGGATCGGAGCCACGTCTTCAAGCGGGAGAAGCTGAAAGGAGATGAGGGGACGGGTTATTTCGGAGCATCACCTGAGTGTCCAGCTGTGCACCCGACCCCTGCCACCACCTCCCTCCCCACGTGGGACCGCATTTCCCCTCTGTACAGCGCTTAAACCATCGCTGCATTTGAGATATTCATGAAAGATTCCCCTCCGCGGGCTCAGCTCTGACCTGTGGTGACTGTGGGCTTCCTTTACGCCACTGTGCAGGTAGATCAAACCCCGTGCAGACACCCAAATACCGGGCTTGGACCCCCCTGTGAGGCTCCCGTGGAAATTTTGTTGTGAAATCAGAGGGATGCACGCACGTCCGCAGGTCCAGAGCCCCAACCACGGTACCTGGAACTGCTCTGCCTGCGCACAGCCGGGCTGCAGGAGGTAACAGGGCAGCACAGACGTAGTGCAGGGCTGAGCTGACCCGTCTGGGCTTTCCCAAAAATATTCTAATCCCAGATTTCCTCCAAAACAAAAGGAAAGGGGGAGGAGGAATACAGCTACGTGTTTCAGGGGCTGATCCAACAGCTAAAAGCCTCTGTGGATTTCAGCTGGATGTTGGCTTCAGCTCTCTATAAAAGAGATTTAATGTCTGGAACCAGCCCCAAGCCAGTCCCACCCAGCTTGGCTGAGCCCCGAGCGGGCAGGGAGAGGGGTCCTGCAGAGGGGCCGTGCCGGGAGCACCTCGGCATCACCGGCCTGCCGACCCTGGGGACACCCCTCCCAGCACTGGCAGCTGGGTCCCGCAGGGTGCAGGTTTGTGATGCACCAAATGAGGGGCACAGAAAGCATCTGGCTCCTTTTTCTGCCCTAAAGCCAGAATGCAGCTCCTCCAAACACATCCCACAGGGAGGGGGAAAGACAGCCCCCTCCTCCCGTCCCGCTTTGCTGGGTGCAACAGACCTTGTGGTTCAAGTTTAAAAATGCGGCAGAGACTCAACTCATGCAGTCGCACTCATGCAGCAATGTCGGGGCTGTAAACCCCCAGGACCCGGGCTGTCCTGCAGGGTCAGGGCTGTCCTCGCTCCCTCACACCCTCCCAGCCCAGCTGGGACTGGGGTGCAGAAGGTGGTGTGGGTGTCGGGGGGCAGCTCCCCACATCTGGGTGATGCCATGGGGCAGCCCAGCTCTCTGCTTGGGGCACCCTGAAACCTCGATGCCTGCAGGATGGGAGACCGCAGCAAGGCTTTGTGCACCCCAGTTACCTGGTGAAACCCTTCCAAGGCTCCGTGCACCCTGTTACCTGGCGAACCCCCCCAGTACCCCAGGGTGCCGCAGAAAGACCTCAGCAAGACTGCTGCACCCCAGGCATGGGTAGCACCCCTCAAAGCATCCCGGGAGAGACGCTGCGGAGACATCGTTCCCCCCGGCCCCAGCGACACCCCCGGTGACACCGCCAGGCTTCACC
>VXBL01000854.1:1275-33204 GCA_013400195.1 Aramus guarauna | reverse complement strand
AGAGAGGGGGTGCGCACGCTCCGGCACACCCCAGCCCCCCTCTGCCGGTGAGCTGAAGGGGGGTGAGCCCGGGAGAAACCCCCCCACTGGCACTGGACAGGGCCCTTCGGCCAGGCAGGGGGCTGGGGCAGCGCAGCACCCATGGGAGACCCCGTCGAGGGGAGTTGGGGTGCCAAGCAGGCAGGGCAGCAGGCAGGGCAGCAGGCAGGGCAGCAGGCAGGGGCAGGCAGGGGTGGGCTCTCTCCCCACGTGCCCCCAGCCATCCCCGTTGCCTGTACCCAGTGCAGCTCCACTGCTGCCCTGTGCCAGGGCGGGGAGGGCTCTGCACCCCCAGCAACCCGAAAAGAAGCATCCTCAGCCACCAGAAATAATAATTATGTCACCCAACGAGCTCCGTCTATTCCTGAAAAACAACAGAACCGTCGCCAGCGCGAGGCGAGGAGAGGAGAAGGGTCCCAGCCGCTCGGGTTGCCTTGGTGACGGGACGTAAATCTGCATTCGCCAGGTTTCCCTGCATGCACATCAAACCGCCCAGCCGGGTGCTGGTGCCGGGTGGCGAAGGCAGCGGACGGGTGCTGGCAGCGTGTATCATCGGCGAGTTGGGTGGGAGGGTCCCGGGCGGGCATCCGGTGGGTTTCTCCTCTCCCTGCTTCGTTTCTCGGTCATTTTTTTTGCCGCTGTCAAAACTGCACGGCACCGGGGGAGATGTTGAACATGGAGGGGTCGAACTTCTGGCCGCGGAAAGGGGAGCCCTCGGTGTCCCAGCCCTTCTTCAGCATCTCGTGCACCTTCTGCGAAGAGGCCAGAGGCTCCGTCAGAACGGGGCTGCCCCCACACCTTCGCCCTCCCCGCCACCCCAAGCCGAGGGTACGGGCTCACCCCGCAGGCCTCAGGGCTGCGTGGCCGCCCGATGCATCGAAGGGGGTTGTGGTGCTCAGCGACAGCACCCCTGCACCCTGGGCGACGGCAGCACCGATTCCCAAGGGCACACAACCCCCTCCGTGCCTCACCCACCCTCCCGTCTGCCCAGGAAGGCACACGGGGCCGGGACGGAGCGATGGGCAGAGGAAGGCAGCTCCTCGGTCGGCTCCTTTCGCCAGAGATGGGACCCACGGAGGAGCCGGAGGGTGCGTGGCAGGGAAGGGCAGGGCAGGGCTGGTGGCGTGGGGTGACCAGCACCTACCAGCTCGTGGCTCTGGGGCTTGCCCTGCAGCTTCTGGTGGTAGTCAAAGGTGAGGCGGTCCAGCACGGCGTGCTCCTCCTCGTCCACCGTGGCCATAGAGCGCTCCTTGTTGATCTTGTCGATGTCGATCTGCTCCTCGCCCTCCAGGATGGCGTTCCACCAGTACTCATCTCCTTTGTTCAGGTTGATCTGGGGACGAGGCGCGGGTCAGAGAGTGGGGAGAGGAGTCTCCGTCCTGCCCCGGGCTGTCTTACCCTGCCCGCCCCACACCTCCACGGCAATCATGCCGTGAGTTTGGCCGTGCCCACGCATCGCTCTGCAGCACGGCTGGGGCTTGCCCACGAGCGGAGGTCCGGCTCAGCACCGACTGAGCCCCAGGTCTCCCCCTGCGGCTGGCAGAGGGGGAGAAAGGCTCATCCCTCCCTCCCTTGGTGGTCCAAGGGCTTTGCACGACCCCGCCGCGGCCCTTCGCAGACCCAGCTCGAGCCTCTGGGCTGGATGGCACGGCCGAAATCTCATCCCATGCTGTGGCTCGAGGCCAGGACAGGCATCCTCCGTGGGGGGCTGCCCGTGGGGAACGGCAGCCCGAGGCCGCAGAGCTGATGGAGCAGGNCCGAGGCCGCAGAGCTGATGCAGCAGCAGCAACAGGTACGGGGCCCGGGGAGCTGGGCCGGCTCATGGGCAGCCACCCAGGAGCTGAGAGCCCAGAGACCTGCCAGAGGGAGAGGACCTGCCCGGCAGAGCGGGGCCGGGGGCTCCCAGCGTCGCAGCGCTGCGATTCCACGTTTCGCTAATCCAGAAGGAGCCCTCGCCTCGGCTTCCCCCGGAGCTCAGTCCGCAGGTGGGAGCATGGGTGGCAAAGGAGGTGAAAACGTCACCCGCTGCTCCGTGCCGCCCACGCTCGCCGCCGGCACCTGCCTCCCTGACACCGCGGCCGGTCGGCCGTGTCCCGACGGGAGGGGACATGCCCTCGCCTCTAGTCCACATCCTCGCTGGCAAAAGCCGCTGGCCGTGGCCGCAGACGTCCCCAACGCACGAGCACGGGCAGTGCCTCGCACGGAGCCGGCCGGAGGGGCTGTGCCGGGTGCCAGCGAGTGCTGGCACGACCGTGGGGCATCCCGCACTGGGAACCCCAACTTGCCTTTTNNNNCCTACGTTTCTTTTTTTTTTTTTTTTTTTTTTTTTTGCCAGGAGGGGTGGGCTTCTTTCTCCTGTATTATTTTAGCAATAATCCCAGCAGCAAGGAAGATTTACGGTGTTCGTCGGGCTCTCTGCAAAATCATCAATAAAGGCAGACAATACAATTTACTCAAACCTCCCTGGAAGCTCAACAGCTCTGGAGGGGAAAACACGGGCAGCCATTAAAGTTACGGAGCCGGGCGTCTCTCATCGGTGCAAAGAAAAGGAACCAATTAATACGGGAGGGGGTGGCTGGGGCTTAATCCTTGTGGGAGTGTAGAGCCGGTAAAATATTCCGGCTCGCGGAAGGCGTTAGTTTTTCCAGCTAGACAAGCATGCTTGTTCTCCTCTTAATTGCACAGTTCCACTTTCCAGGGGAGGAAAAGCTGCTGAGGGTTTGCTCGTGGGCTTCCCAACCCTGGGTGGGCAGGCGGGGGAACGGCAAGCTCCCCGGGGAACGTCGTCCCCTCGGCGAGGGGCAAGACGAGCCGTAGGTCAGCAGGCCCAGCCAGCCCAAGCCGGCGGCGGGAGCACCCTCCAGGCTCGCTGCTGTTCCCCTGGGTTTGAAACAAGAGGAATATCCCCACGGCGCTGCCGGTGAGGTGCGAGCTTCCCCGGTGATGGCGTGAGCCCCCCCCTGGGTACGTCCCCACCAGAGCCAGGCTGGCAGCAGAGGGATGACCGGGCACCGAGGGACTGCGTGGCTTATCAGGCTTCACCCCACTGCACCCCAGAGCACCAGGGGGAGGAACAACCCACCCCTTCTCTCCCTTCCCTACCAAATCTCCTTCCCCCCGCCGCAGCAGACCCCAGGGAACCCCCCCCAAAGCCACAGACCAGGTGGGAAACACCCACAAGACTCGAATCCATCTCGTCCGCAGGCCACCCCCGGCGAAAGACAGGGGAGCTGCCGCCGTGAGCGCCAGCTCGGGGATCCTTTCCTCCTCCCCGCCCCACGCGTGGCCCTCGCTTTATTTACCGCATACTGTTTCCCACCCTGCTGGGAAGACAGAATTATTCATTTCCTCACCAGCTTTTCTGCGGTGCGCATCGCTACAGCGCTGAGTGCTTTGCAAACAATAATTAATTAACCTCTGCAGCCCGCTTTGTGCGCATGGGGGAATTTGCTCACCCCCCCCCCTTTATTCCAGGGGCAGAGACGCAAAAATTGGGACTCGCTCCGAGGTGGGAGCCCCACTTTCCAACGTGAGCCTCCAAAACGCTCAAGGGCCAGGGCAAAGCTCTTTCTATCACCTTGAGTTTGGGGTTTTGCAGTTCGAAGTGGTGCTGGAGCGCTCATCGCAGACAGGTCCAACCTCTAGGATGGGGAGCACGGGCTCAGGGTGATTCCCAGACGCGTTTCTGCCGATGGTCTCTGCTGATTCATCCCGTCACTCGGCTGGGCGCGTGGGCTACGAGAGCTTGCGGTGTTGGAGCCGCGGGCTGGAGCCTCGCTGAGCACTTGGGTGCAGGAAGGTCGAGGTAAGGGAGAGCCGAGGGACCGTGGCAGATCTCTGGGCTCAGCCCAGGCAGGGTGATGCCCTGTGAGTGCCAGCCCTCACCCACCGGCGGAGGAAGGCTCCGGCACTCGACCGACAGCACTATGCGAGGCTGCACGCTCCCTCGGGGAGCGCTCTGGAAACCCAGGGGGGCTCCATGGGGGGAGCAGGGTTTTTTTTGTTTTTTTTTTTTTTTTTCCAAGGACAAATCTTGACCTGATTATGCTACTCGCTTTGAGACGAGGCGAAAGCTTCGCCTCCACTTGAAGCTGCTGTTACAAGTTTCCCAGCCGACAGCGCGGCCTGACCCTCCGGGGTCCCAGAAATGCTGATGGCCATTTGCCAGAGGAAGGACTGGGTCCCTGCAGCGTGCCCAGGCTCTCGGTCAGACTTTGGCTCTGCTTTTTAGGCCGGTGGGTCCCAAAGGGCCTCCTGGGCTGTAGGGAGATCCTTCACCCACAGCTGACAGGGAAAAAGCCCAGATGAGGCTTTGGGGGCAGGAACAGCCTCTGCAACAATGGCCCGAGCAGAGAGAAGCTTGCATGGGGACAGCCCCCTGCTGTATCCAAAGCTGGCAGCATCCTCGTGCCGCAGCGCTCGTGTTCCCAAAGCCGGTGTCCGAAACATGAGCTGTCAACCATGAGGGGAAGGGTGCTGTTCCCGCGGTGGCACGCTCTGCAAAGCATGAGGATGGATCGCAAAGAGGATCGCTGCAGGCGGAGATGGGCTTGCAGGAGGGACGGGACGCTGCAGCCAGGAGGGATCCTCTCACGACGTGCGAAGAGGGTGACAGGCGTCATCAGCACGGACACGGTGTCATGTCGTGTATCCACACCCTGCCACGAAGGCCAGAACCCGATCCTAAATACCTTGTCGGAGCTGGAGAGATGCTGCCAAGGGATATAAGCAGGTCTTGGAAAAACAACCTCTCGCCACCTGCTTTCTTTCTGGAACAGCAGCAGCCGTTGCCCCAAAAGTCAGCGGGAGATGTTTAGGGGGTGCGGAGGAGGCAGCAGGCGATGTTTCCAGCAGTGTGCGGAAGGAGGGCACCACAGATTATGATTAACCTGGCCTCATGGCTCACGAGACGACAAGCCAAAGATGGTAATAGCTGTTCAAGGCAGGACTTGGTGACAAAAGCCCAAGTGTGGCTAACAAATGCTGGAGAGGAGGAGAAAAAGAGACGGAACGGGGAAAAAACAACGAAAATAATCCCAAAACGTGTTGTGCACAACACCCAGTGGAGATTTCTAAAAACAGCTCGTGTGAAGTTATTTTAATCTCACTTTTGACAAGCGAGCGGGTGTGACAGAGAGGGGAGAGCACAGGGATTATACCTGGGACCGGGGCTTCGGCACAGCACCGTAGGCAGGGGGCACGAGCCTGGGACACAATCTCGAGTGGGAGGAGGTGTGGACAGAGCCCCCACCACTCATCGCAGGCATCGGCCGAGCGCTCCGCTTTGAAATGACGCCCGATGGGTTTCTGCTGCGGCGGGGCTGTTGTGCAAACCGCGAGCGTGCCAAAGGACGAGATGGGAACCATGTCAGTGCTCAGCCCAGGCTCCGGCAGGGAGAAACTCGTGGAGCAGGAGGGGAAAGGCAGAGCACTGGGAAGAGGGGAGCGCTGGGGCTGCTGGAGAGCGAGCAGACGTGTGATGAAGAGGATAAATGGGTAAGAACACCAGATTGGATGGGGAAAGCGGAGCCGGCAGGGGTTATAAGGCAAATTAACCTTCTCATGGTAAGAGCTGGGGGGGAGAAGGGAGGCCAGGTAATGAGAGCCCGTGAAGGGCCGTCCCAGAAGGGAGCTGGGCAGCGGGCAGGGGCAGCTGAGGCCGTGGAAGGTGGCTGTAACAACAGCCCAAGGAGCACAGGGGTCTCGATGATCCTTGATGTGTCCTGCAAGAGCGCACAGGACTCAACGGCCCCTCTGCACAGAACTGGGACTTCCATGAGGGACAAGACCGAGCAGGAGAGGTTTCACCTCCTCGGCGCATGGATCGAGCTCTGTCCGCAGGGATCGCCTCGACTCACAGACCACGAAAACGCGAGCCAGCACAGGTTTTCCTCTGGACAGAACCACTGAGGTGCCCCAGAGCAGTAACCAAGGCGGCGTGGGAAAGCAAATCATTAACACGGCTGGGTGTCTCCTGATGAATGAATTGGGAGGAGTCGCAAACCGCTTTTGGCTACTCTGCGCATGGAAAAAGGAGATGCTCTTGGGCGAGAGTTACTCACTCTGCTCCAGTTACCTTACAATTCTTCAAGCGAAATTTCATCCCACCATCAATATGTTGGCAGCCAGCTGGAGATCCTCACAACCCTGCGCTCGTGCTAATTCGAGGCAAGACCCAGCTCTGGGGTTGGAGGTAATGGGACCGCTCCCCGCGCCGCCTGCGGCCGCTCCAAAAGGCCCCGAGTCTCGCTCCACCCGCACGCTATTCCCATCCTCCTTCGGCGCGCGGGTATTTGACAAACATTGCCTCCCTTGCTGATCCTGGGAACACCCACCAGGGACTCCCATCCGCGCTGCAGAGCAGCCACCAGTTGGGCCACCTCCTCTTGAATGGGTTTACTCCTTCCGAGGATTGTTCCTCTTCCCAGATCAGCTAATTTTCAAGAAGCTTAAGAACATTTAAAAAATGCAGGTTAATGATGTTGCTGCCTCCCTTTCCACATCCTTTCAATGGCCTAACAGAGTCGGAGAAGCTCCTTTCTCTGGCAGGGACCTCATCCTTTTGGCACCAGGTCCGTCATCCCAGGGTACATCCATACGGATCCGCAGTGGCCAGGCAGCGCCCGCGCAGCCTCCCCACGCACCGCCCTGCCTCCGGCAGCACAGTCCCACTCGATTTCCTCCTGCGGGGGCTTGGCTTTTGGTGCCTGTTTGCTGCTGCCCTCGTGAGCCGGGGCGGAAGGCTTGAAGCACCTTGCAGGGACGGTGCTGCCTGCAGAGTGTCAGGAACCGCCTCACCCGCCTGACCCAGGCAGCCGGCATCCCCTCGGGGGGCTCACGACAGCCCCAAGAGCTCCTGAAACGTGTCTGGGAAAGCCTCTGGGTGGAAAAGGAGAGGGCAAAGGTGGCCGCAGGCATCAAAACGCCATCCCAGCGCAATCCTGACCCCAAAACGCGCCCAGGAGTTTGGAAACTGTTTGACGCTCGAGATCTCAGGCTGATGGGGGGAAACGCAGCCCCCAGGACAGCTTCAGCTGCGGACACAGACCCAGGTGAGCAGAACTCACGCCCTCAGCCTGGACATCTGGAGCACAGCAGAGATGAGTCACGAGGCTGGGAACCCACCAGTAACGCACTGCTGGGCGGCCACAGCCCCTGAACCACCTCGGCAGGGAAGATTTGCGGCACTGGGCTGGCAGGCACGCAGCAAGCCGCAGGGCCTGCTGAAGGCAAATGGAGAAGTTAGTCAGAGCGACTGCTTCAAACGGGACAAGTTGAAGTAAGAAACACGAGGCAGGACAGAAAGGAACTTCAGGGAACAGGCATCTGCTGGGATGCTGGGTAGGACCAGGCGAGTTGGAGGGCAAAGCCAGCAAGGAGAGGTGCGCAGCACTGGCACCGAGGTGCAGTGCCACGGCCTGCTGCTGCTCTGCTGGCAGGCCCCACGTGCTGGAATCAGGGGATAGCGACCACCTCTAGACAACAGATGTGCTCCCACCACCGCAAGCTGGAAGTCGGGGATCCTCCTCACCCAACCCGATGGGCGTGTTGCTCTGCCAGCACCCTGGTGCCGCTCACCCGGAGGGGCAGCTCAGGAGCTGGAGGCAGGGCACGGCACACAGGCAAGGGCAGAGTGAGCTGGACGTTGGATGGGGACAGCCAGACATGTCCAGATCTGCCTCAAACTTCCAGCTGCTCCGGTTTTCCAGGTGAAGCCCAATGGAGCTGCAAACCAAGGTGTGGAGACACAGCTGGCGCAGACTGGCCTTACCAAAACGCACTTCCCTGGCTCCAGGCTCCAGAGGGAACTCTCCGTGTTGATCTTGTGGGTGAGTTTCCCTTCCATGAGGACGCGCTGGCCGCTCCCCTCCAGCACCGCCACACGAATCGCGCCGCTGCTGATATCCACAGACACCTGGAAACACAGAGAGAGAGAAAATAATCGGGAAGGTTCCTGCTTGCCCTTTTGCTGTGCTAGTTGGGGTGTGGGGTCAAGAGCACTTGCTGGGGATGAGAGAGAGCGAAGAGCTTTCAGACCTGCATGTAGCAGGAGGGTGGGAATCCCGCTGTCATTTCAGACAAATAGCAACAGCTCGGAGGAGAAAGGAAACCTCTCCGGGGAAGGAAAGGCAGCAGGACCCAGCACACGGAGCCCTGGAAGGATTTGAGGAAGCTAATTCTGCCACCACGACTGCCCCGTGCCTCAGTTTCCCCACAGAGAGAACCAGCGATGCTACAGACCTCCTCCATACTGGGCTCAAAGGCTGGATGCCCACTTGCTGCGACCGAGCTGTTAGGAACACAGCGGGTGTCCGGCTGTCACCGTGATGAGCTGGGCATGGCAGTGTGTCTTCCTGGGGGCTGAGCGCTTCCCTACCAAGCGGGAGCAATCCGGGGATTTCTACACCGGTAAGGGCTGCAGTGGCTCGTCCCCCCCTTCTGCTGCACCACACTGAAAGCACGCTCCTTGGCTCTGTTTCCGCCACCAGAGCCAGTGCTGGGCTCAGCCCAGGCCTCCCGTCGGGCGTGCGAGGAGGGGCTGTGTGCGGGAGGGACGCTGCGGCACGGCTCCCCTTCTCCCTGCCGCGGGGGCGAGGGGACGAGGTAGCTCCGTCCCCAGGAACGGGGCCAGCTCCCGCCCGCAGCAGCCATATGGGGAACCCTGCTCCGACCTGCCGCGGAGGTGACATGGTTCTCCCCCGGGGAGACAGAGGCAGACTGCGACTTCGCTGCACGGCACGCAGTACCCTCGGTCTCCGGAGAGACCATATGCTCTCTTCTCCTTTCCCCTTTGGCCCTGAGCTGCCGCCAGCAGAGAGCCTGAGCCGGGCAAGGGGGACTAAGGGAGGACCTGGCTGGGAAGGGGCAGGTTTATGGCCCTCAGCGCTGCCCCATCTCTGGCCTGAGAGGAGGAGACTGCGGTGAGATTTGCCTGCATTCTCTCCCAGAGTTCCCCCAGATCTTCCTCCCGCTCTGCAGATCTCATTTGAAATGTTATTACATTATCCATTACCTAGGAGATTTCCAGCAGCTCACTAGCTCCACGCAGGCAAGAGACAGGCAAAGCTGCTCCAGCCAGGGAGGGCACCACGGCTGCATCTGATCGATGTGCCCAGATAAAGCCCCCAAACCCTCTGCGTGCGACAGGGAGCTGCCAGGGCTTCGACAGGAGCAGAAGAGGCCCAGCACACACAGCGCAGGGTGACACCGGGACTGAGCTCCAACGCCGATGGCTGGGAGCAGGATGCGGTCGCGGGGGATTGGGAAAGCGACAAGAGGTCCCATCTCTTGCCAGACCGGAGAGGACACCCGGCTTTCGCCCGGCATGTGGCTGTGGACAGCCTCTGGGAAAGCAGCTCCTCCTGGATGGGAAACATCTCTGGAGAGGCTGCAGCATGGAGCAGCTTCCTCCAGCCCAGGGCTGAGGCCTCGCCGCAGGGACGAGGTGAGAGGCTGAGGCTCTGCTCTCTGCCACCACCGACTGCCCTGCTCCCTGGGTGCAAGGACAGGGTGGTTGATGCCGGGCTCTCAGCATGGCACAGGGCCCGCCCAGAAAGAGTCAAGGGGAAAAAAGCAAAGTGACCCCCAAGTTGCCTTCTGAGGGGGCTGCTTTGGGCGTGGAGGACCAGGGAGGCTGGAGATATGGAAGGCACAGACGCAGCATCATGGCTGTGGGATCCACGGGGACAGGAGCAATCAAATGTGAGAGGGGTTTTATTCCAAGGTGCCTCACAAGACAGCTGGTGGGGCTGAGGGACATCTTTGAGGTGGCTCTGGGAAAAGCAGGGTGTTAGGAGAGGGAGTGGAGAAACCCAAATGGAAGAAGAGATGCAAACCGGGCAGCCTAAATCCAGCCACTTTGCTGCGCAACCAGCCGGTGCGAGAAGTGATCGCAACACCCGCTTCTACCCGCAGCCAGCCAAAAAAAGGCCGCTCTTGGCACACCAGCCCACCGGGAGTGGTGACAGGGGCCAGGAGCAAAGCACGCACCGGTGGAGAGCCCTGACCCCCCTTGCATGGAGAGAAACGTCCGAGAGGACTCACATGTGCACGTGGTGGTGCCCAGTGAACGCAGGGTTTGGCGCACACGGGCAGCGGCTCCTGCTGGGGTGCCTTGGGGGAAAAATCGCCTCTGCTCAGCATCCCCGCTCCACCGAGGAGGGTGGCTGGGCTCTCTGAGGCGCTGCCCTTCCTCCCCCCACCCCCCGAACCATCCCACCGTGCCACGCTCGGGGCACGCACGGCCAGCAAAACCGGAGTTTGCCAGAACCGGGCACGGACAGCCCACACCTGACCCCAGGCGGCTGGGGCAAAAAAAAAACCAAGGGCGATCCCGTGGGAAACACGCTGTCCCGGCAGCACAGCCGTGAGAAGGGGCATCCCGGTGGCTCCGAGGCTGCCCGTCCCCCACCACACGCTCCCCACGAGCACTTCTGCCCCCTAAAACACTTGGCTTTCCCCGAGCTTGTGAGGAAAGCCAGATCTCGGCTCTCTGCCGTGGCTTTCCACCACAGTAATTTCTGTGCACACTAAAACGCCCGCACCCGCCCACGCAAATCAAACAAGCAAACACAAACCTATGAAGGAATCTAGCTTGTCTCCTCCGAGCCAGGCAAAAAGAGAGGCTCGTTGTCATTATCTCTATTTAAGTGCTCGAGAAGCGCTCAGATCCATGGGCCCCTGTTGCGCCTGTAAGTAGATCAGAGAGGTGGAGACCGCAGAGGAAGATGCTCCCACCTACCCCATCGCCCATTCCTGCTCCATGGACACTTTTTTGGAGCTCCATACAAGGAAACCTTAAGCTCGCCTGAGCGAAAATGTGCCATAGCAACAGCCTGAATCCAAAAAAGTGTCATAAGGAAGATTTTGAGCAGCATTAGAGCTGGGCGCGCTCTGAGCCCAGGGACCAAACGGGGGAGATTTTTAATCTTGCTTTGGCAGGCAGAAGCCAAAAAACCTGATAATTTTTTAAAAAGATGAAGCTGTGTGGTGAAAGCAGGGGAAACGCTTCTGTTTTGCAGGAACCCATCAGCAACGCGTCCGAAGTCCATCGAGCTTTAAAATGGCTCTGAACCATCCTGCTTTGGCCCGTCACCCAGCCTATCTGCTTCCAGTCCCCCGAGGCTGGAAGAGATGTAAATAATCACTTTAAAATGAAAAGTCAGCTGCCAAGAGGATCCCCAAGAGGGATGTGCGAACCAAATACCAAGAGACGCCTCACAAGGATAAGGAAAATCTGACATCTGAACAATCGATTGCCCTGAGAGGGCAGCGCAGGCAGAAACCGGGGCCAGGGCAGGCAGAGCCATGCCACAGGCAACAGCGCGGGAAGGGGCTGCTCCGGGAATCACCCCCTCTGACATGCAGGGGCTCTACCGCAGTGATGGCACAGTCTCGAGATGAGGAAAAGTCCCATCCCAGCTCCTCCGAGCACCTGCAAGGCCCCCGCGCCTGTCAGCAGCAAAGGATGGGGTAGAAAAAGCCTGATGCTCTTTTTTTTTTTTTTTTTTTTGCAAGGAAACAACCCCCCTGGCCCGAAGGGAAGGGGGAGGGNAACTCCCCTGGCACGAAGGGCACTTCCCTGGGCAGGGAGAGGCATCATGATCGCAATACGATTGCAAAGGGATGGAACATCCGTCTGGATGCCCCCGAATCCTTCCAAGAAACAGCCTGGCTTTGTTTTAGAGAGCCACTGGGAGAGATGCATCTCCCGGCCCCCCTGCGGTCCCTGTGGCAGCCGTTTGCTCCCTCACCCCTCCGGTCCAGGTTGCTGCTGCCAATTACACTCTTTTGGCATGATCAGGAGCTGTGTAGGCTGGAGCCGGTGAACAAACCCAAGTGTGCTCATTTCAGCCGCCCTGGAAGCAGAGGAGAACGGGAGGTGGAGGAGCGTGGAGTTCCCAAATGGAAAAATACAGAATAAACCGTGGGGAGGGCAGCACTCCGGGAAAGACAGGGGAGTTCAAACGTCTGGGTCCAACTAAGCCCAGCCGTGTGCACGCGCCTCTCGAGTCCCTCACCAGGAGGAAACAGAAGTGGTGAAGGAAAACAGACGTGATTGCTTGTGGCCACAAGCAGAGAAGGAAAGTTCCTGCCTGCCATGAGACCTCCCTGCCCACACAGGCAGCCAGGGAGAGGGTCTGGCCACTCAGCCTGCACCCTTGCCTCAGCTCCCTTCTGCCCAGAGCAGATCAAGTCCCACATGGGCTGTGCCTGCTCCAGTTCCCGAGAGCCAGAAGAGCCGTTCCAGCAGCTCCCACTTGCAAACGAAAGGCAGGAGATGCTCCAACCCAGAGGGAGTGACTGGGGAGAGAGCGTCCATCCCCAGCCAGGCTCAGAAACCCACGTGCGAGTTTGCAGTCTGTGGAAACAGAGAGCAAAAGCGCAGAAAGTGCCATGCGGTGCCAGGGAACCTCGTTGGGGCTCGAGCAACAGGACACTGAGTCACAACAGGGACGTGGCCAGACTGGGACTGTTGGTCCCCATCAGCCACACACTCAGCACCAGAGAAAAGGGCACAACTGCATCCTGTTCCTCGAGTACAAAGGACAAGGAGCCTTCCTGCTCCAAACACAGCTTCCCAGAAAAGCTGGGCACCTTGGGGGAAAGGGAAATGCTGAAAGACCCACCATGACCACCACTTTACCTGTTTGCCTTTCACAATGTGCTTGGGCACGGGGACTTTTATCTCCAGGTCACTGTAGTCTTGGGACCAGGCGTAATTCTCTCGCACAGCTCCATTGTAGCTGTCGGGGTTTGTCTGGAACTGCTCCTGTCTCCTGGAGGGGAAGAAAAGGGCAACATGCTAAGTGTCAGAGGGATCAGAGCCCAGAGAGAGCAAGGTACGAGAAGCAGAAAGGGCGGGCAGAGCCTCTGCTTGGCCATCCTGCAAGCATCCCTAACGCTTCAGGCTGCTGCCCAGCCTCTCCCCCACTGCCGGCCCTGTCTAGGAAGGGACAAGGTTCAGGCTGGCAGCCTCGGGACACGGAGAGACCCCAACAACCCTGCCCGCTGCAGGAGACTCGCACACCCCTCTCCCCAGCGTGCTGCGACGGAAGTTGGGCTGCTAATGGGACAGCTGGCGAGACACAGTAATTTGGCTGCCCAAAAGGTGCAGAGCTGGCCCCTGGCTGGCTCGGGGCACCTCGCCGGCTAACTCTGCTCGAACACGGAGCTCCTCTTCCCCTCCGCCTCCCTGCTGCACCCACCGCACCTATTGCAGCTGGAGCTGGGGACACCATCACACGCCGGAGGGTGTGTGCTGTCTCCTGAGCCACTGCCGCGGCTGCAGAGGTGGTGGCACATCACCGTGACCTGGGTTCGCCACGAAAAAACAGCCGGTTGTCTTCCTCCCAGTTTTAGTGTGTTTGGGAAAACAATCCGCTGTCGTGAGCAGGGCAGCTGCTGACACAGAGGTGGCGGAGCTGCGGAGCAGGACGCCTGAAGAGCCAGCCCAGCACCGCGCTGGGAGGGCACAACTGGACAAGTGGATCGCAAGCAACGCTCTGAGCAAAGCACAGCTGCTTCCAGCTGCAGAAATCTCCAGAGATGGCTGGGGAGGCAGTTGTGAGGGTAGGACGGGATTTATCAGATCGATAAGCAATAATCAATACAGTGTTTCCAGCCAAGAAAGGAGATCTCTGTCACACCCATCTCCCTTTAAACTGCTGGCAGGCTGAGGATCCATTCCATTGAAACCTCCCAGAGAGGGCTTTCAAATAAAATAAAATCTTTTCTAAAGATAGCTGCGGTGCTAACAAAAGGCAGAGTTATTTTAAAATGTTTTGATACGCACCTAGTCCTCAATCTGGAGCTGTATAAACACGGGGCTGCAGTGACTTACGTAAGGGGGGGGGGGGCTGGTGATGAGTGGCCCCGGGGGGACAGCCGGCCCCAGGGGACCGTGGCTCCCCACGCCCCGCCGTCTTCCTGACACCCCCACACCGAGGGCCCCTCGCCAGCACCAGGCGGGGGTGGCTTCCAGCAGCACGGCGCCCTGAGGATTACGTAAGATCCATCGATTTTAATTAAATTAGGCTCTAAGACCGTCGGAGGGTATTGTCGAAGGGGCTGTGTGTACAGACACACACTCCTTCCTTTTTTTTTTTTTTTTTCTTGATGGTTTCACGGGGTTTTACCTGCCCCGTTACAACCACCCGCTCCCCCCCGGGGTGGTTTTGATTCACTTCTCTGGGCAGCACCAGGGACTGGCAGCGGCTGCAGGCTCAGGCTGGCGATTTTGGGCTTACGGCATCACTTTTTTTGGGCATCTTGGCCTTGCCTGGCGGTTGCCCATTGGGTACCCATTGCCATGGAAACGGGGTTGGCATGGCAGCGCCGAACCGGCGCTGGCGCGGGTTGGCTCCAGCTGTCGGTTTCCCAACCGCCCCCGGATTGTAGGAGTCAAAACAGGCTGGAGGGCGAGAGGGGGAACGGTGCGGGCGACCGGGGTTTGCAGGGCCCTGCTCTCACCCGTGGGAAGCACACGGGTTCAAACGAGGTGGTGCGGCTCCGAGCATCGTCTCGTGTGTCCCCAAGTCCTCACCTAGAGCTGGCGTCCCGCTCTCGGGGCACGATTGTCCCAGAGACCATCCTGCACAAGCTGCAGGCAGAGAGGAGGGACGTTTCTCTCCCGGGTGAAGATCTGGGTGCCACCCAGGGCAGCCTGGCTGGTTAAGTGTCCTTGCAGGACGTGTCCCTGCACGGCAGGGTCTGCGAAGGCACGGCCCCGGTCCGTGACGCTCCCGCCCTCCGCCGTGACTCCCTCGGGCAAGCATGTATGTGGCCGCACAGTGAACCAGAGGACAAACCCGATCGGGGTTTAAATTCTGCTGGGTTTTTTCCTCCTAAATGAGTGTTTCCTTTCTAATCAGCGCGGACCTGAGCTGCGAGGCAGAGCTCCCCATGCTGCTGCCAAACCTACCAGTGACAAACCAGAGAGAAGGCATGTCGGCTCGGACTTGCCATCCCAAGCATCATCAACTCCCTGAGAGCGAGCAAAGAGTCAGCAAATGGCTATTTTCTTCAGGCCGTTCCCCTCCTGGCCTTTCCTGGGAAAAGGCTAAAGGGGGAGGCAGTGAGCCCGTGCTCAGGCCAAGGTTTGTCTGAGCAATGCAGAGCATCAAAGATGGGAGAAAACCCATTAGTGCAAAGGCAAGCGTGGGTAGGACAGCCACAGCACGGATATGTATGATCCTGCCGCTTGCTGCCACAAAGCCACCAGGTCTGTCCTTGATGTGTCTCTTCTTCCTCAGGATGGAAGCGTTGGGGCTGAGCAGACCCTGGCCAGGAGCATTCTGGCTGTTTTAGCCCTCCTGACAGCTCACTGAGCATGATTTCAGTGCCCCATGAGGGAGTGAGTGACTTCACGGCGGCCCTGGGAGAAGTCAGTGCTAATTGGGTTACTTCCACAGGGAAACTGAGGCAGGACTTGCTCCGCAATGACGCTGTCAAACTTCTCTTTGCACAGCACTGCTACCGAACAAGAAAAAGCAGTCTCCCTCCCAGCCCCGGCCGTCCCCCACGGGAAGGCTCTGTCCTCACTCCCTCCGTGCTGTAACTAGAGCAGTGCACCAGGTGACGGAGGGACGTTTCACCGCCATCTCTGCCTCCACGTGCAGCTTGCCGGGATGAGCCCGGCCCGCTGCCTTGTCCTCACAGCCCTCCCAGGCTGGTCGGGTGACACGTGCCCCAGGCGAACCATCCCCATGCTCAGCCGGCTTCAGGGGGAAGAAGTTTCCCCTTGTGCCTAAACCTCCCTCCAGCCGTGGCTGCTCGTCCCGGGGGTGCAGGGACTGGCACCGTCGCTTCTCGGCTCCTCTGCTTCCTAACAGCCAGCCTGAACCCCGCCACCCTTTCTGCAAGTCACCACCATCGATCTCTGCCCCAGCTCCGCTCCCGACCTACAAAATCCTTGGATGTGAAACTAATGGGGAGACTTTTTGCCCCAGAACAGGATCACAGGGAGAACTCACAAAGGCTTCAGTAAATTCCCCTGCACGTTTAACTGCTGACTCTTGAGCAAATGAGGATTCGGGATGGTGAACACAGGCCTCAGCCTCATTAGGTGCCTCTGACGAACGGCTGACAGCTCTACCATCTCCTGGAGCAACTCTTTCTTTTCTGGAGGTTTTCCAGCCAGATCCTTGCCTGGTCCAACTGTGCTTAGCACATGCCACCCTTCACGCTGACGGCACTCAAGAAATTGGACCCAGCTCCTCGGTTGGGAAGCAGCTTCCCTCGCCGTCCGCAGGAGACAGCCCCAGCTCACAGCGAGCTGGGCCGAGCTGTGCCTCTCCAGGCCAAAGCCATCCCTCGCGTCGCTTCAACAGCACCACCGTGCAGCGGGCGAGAGAATTTCCGAACACCATCGCCAGGAGACGTCCCCAACCCCAGGACCCATCAGGTGAAGATCGAGGCCAGATCCAAAACACGGTGTGGGTCGGACAGTGATCCTCCCGGCAAACTGGTGACAGCACAGTGGCTCCCGGTGCGATGGTCAGCTCAGCGGGATGCTGAACTGCCTGCCAGGCTGGGGCAGGTGGTGGCAGGGCTGAGGAGAGGGAGGGTGAAAAAGCATCGGCTTTTAAAACCAAGGGTTTGGCACTGCGTGCACTTGGCTGCCGGGTGGTGGGGATGGTGTGGGTGGGTCTGTGTGTTCTGTCTTGTTCTATTTTTGCTCGCAATGTGTCATTTTGGGGGAGGTGAAACCTTTAACAATGCACCGTCAAGAAGCAGCCGATCTGTTTTCCACTCCTAGGAGCTGCGCTGCACGGCTGCACTGTCACTGGTATCGGAGCCGTTCCCCTCGTGCGGGGTCAGACCCCCGATGGCAGCGAGAGGGGGCCGGGACCCGAGGGGAGGTGGCGGTGTCACCAGGAGGTGCCACTCCAGTGAGGCTGGCCGAGGCAGAGCTGGATGCCCGAGGGTCAAGCTGTACACTGGGTCTCGTATACAGATTTCCGGGTATTTCTTTTTCCGGGATTTCCAGCTCCGTGGGTTGGTGATGCATGATGAGCCCAGTGATGCGGAAACAGCGACAAAGCAATCCTCTCCTCTGCGGACACTCAGCTGAATGCATTTCTGTCCTCAGAGCGCAACAGCTCCAGCACCGGCTTTGTAAAAGCAGCGCCGGACACAAAGCCAAGAGCAGAAACCAAATGCTGAAGGATTTGGTTAAATGTCTTAGACCATGAGTAGGGCAGCTGACCAAGTTCCTCTTCAACGAGGAGTTTTGAGAACGCAAAAACTTGAGGAATAGGTACCGCAGCATGGGAGCAGCTGTCCAACAGCCCGATGCTGCAGGCTGAGGGGGGGCGGGGGGGGGGGCAAAGCATCACAGGAAGGGGTTAGTATGGGCCTAATCCCAACGGACTTCTTTTTTCTCCATGAAAAGAAAAGAAAAGAAAAAAAACCCCAAGGATTTTCAGAACTACTTAAGGAAAACAATCCTCTCAGCCTGGAGCACCTCAGCTTTCCAACGCAGGATCCCCGCCTTCTCGGGAAGCAGCCGATGGAAGTCCGGGATACTTGGTTTTTGCAGACTCAGGCGTGCTCGACGGCTCAATGTCCACCGCTGAGGGACCGGGGACCTGCCTCAGCCAGCGCTGGTTCCTCGGCCAAGCAGAATCCTGAGCTCTGAGGGCCTGCACCTTGCCAGCAGTGCCGCCGCCGAGGGCCAGTACTGCAGAGACCCTCCAGTCACTTGGCATTCACAGAAAGTTTCCTCCGGGGCTGGCGCTGCTGTTTGCTCTTAGTCAAGGTGAATTATTTAGGCAGCTTTAAGGAAAACGTGTCAAGCCAGTTAAGTGATGCAGATGTGGAGGCGGGTGGAGAAGAGAAACAACCGTGACAGCCGAAGCTGTCCAAGGCCGAACAGGATGATGTGGGGAGAAAGCTGGGCCGGCACAGCAAAGCAACCAATCCTGCATACGCAGAAATGGAGACCTGGACCTGCTCCCTTCTGCAAAGCTGCTCCTGAAAGAGGTATTTCTAACAGTCCCACCTTACCTGTGCTCTGCCATCAGGTCCCACAAGCACAACCCAGCAGCAAAAACAAGCCTCTCCCCTCCACGATACCCTCCTCCTTTAGAGTGGGGAAAACAGAGGGGAATGGTGCTGTACAGAGTCGCCCTGCCAGCAAACAGCAGAGAAAAACCACCCCAGCTCTGTATTTTAACCACTGTCAGAGGCCCCGTGCGATGCATGAAACCTTCTTCAAGCTCAAGAGGTTGCCAAGAATGGAAAGATCTCATTAAGTAATAATGAAGTTCCGAGCAAGTAGGAAAAGAGAAAATCAGGCACAATGCGTCCATGTGCCTAACCCAAATAAGCATGCAGCGAGCGGGGCCTTCCAGGGAGATGCACTGCACGCCGTCCATCCAGCCAGCATTTATTGCAATGATCAGACGTTTGGATCAAGGCTGCTGCTCCGTGACAGCAGCCTAGAGCGAGTGGCGTCCATCAACATAATTAATCCCACGTCCCCGGCACTGCGATGACTCGAGGAGGCACTGGCAAATTCAGGAAGAGAAGCTGCTGCTGACATGCAAGTGCCTCGGGCAGACTGTCGCCGCTGCAAGACACCCAGCACCGCAGCAAGGCTGTAGCCGAAGGCTTTGCCCCTCTGACTCGGTTGGAAACGCCTGCCCCGAGGTGGGATTCTCCGAGCCAGAAGCCTCTGTCGCAGCTCCTAGTGCCGGCAGGACCCGAGGTGCGGTGGAAGAAGGGCCCTACCTCCTGCACACCGCGGCCCCACCGCCTGCCCAAGGCGGCAGCGTTCCGATCTTCCTGTAGCGCACGACCGGCATTGCTTGGCATCTCGCTGGGCTTCCCAGCAAGCAGGGAGGATGATGTAGAGGAGGATGAGAGGAGCATTCGCTGTCCGTCCCCCTGAAACCGCTGCAATATGCTCAGCCGCGCTGCTGCGGATCGCACAGGGCTGCTGGGAACCAGCACTGCGTCAGCAGCCCTTCGTCCTCCTGCCCCGGCAGCCTCCTTGTCCCATCAGAGCCCTGGCAGCTTCCAGGCCTTCACACCATCATAAATCCCCTCGCCCTCCTGGGGAAGCGCCTTGGCCCACACCTGCATCCAGCCTTCCCAGTGCTGACGGGGCTGCACGCAGCCCACTGGGGTGGAAAAAGAGAGAAGAGAGAGAGAGAAGCGGGAGAAGCTGGGCAAGGGCCGGCCGAGCTGGGCAGGCAGCAGGGGGATGACGGCAGGGCCCTCTCCGCATTGCTACGTAAAGGCCACGTTTGCTCGACGGCACCAACACGCACACCGGAATACAGATTTCCAGAGCTCCTGGCTCCCAGCCCCCCAGATGAAAACTCAAAGCCATCTCGAGCCACGGGAAGGTCTGTCCACCCTGGACAGCTTCTGTCAAGCCCCAGCTCAAGCTGGATTACAGCCAGAGGGAAAAAGCCACGTTTTTTAAGATGAATTTGAAGAGGGTCAAATGCCTCTTCTGCTCCTTGGGGTGCCAACACGGGTGCTGGAGCAGCCGAGAACCAGGTAGAGGAGCCAGATGTTTAACCTCTTCGGAAAGCTGCGTTTCCAAAGCTGCAGGGATTGTGTGCATGGAAAATACCAGGTTTGTGCTCCTTCTGCAAGCAAGCTGCGAAGGAGCCTCCCCCCCCCTCCAGATTTAACATCTTTTGGCATCAAAACATCAGGACCATTGCACTTTGTCTCTTGGTTTTGCCCAAGAAGCGCCGAGGCAGGAGGAACACTTACTGCGGGCTCTCAGCGCCTTCGCTGAGGTCCTGGAGGCACCCAGTGTTTCATAAAGGCTCCCTTTGTACAGAACACTTCAGTTAATTAGGTCTCCGGCAAAGCGTTAAGCCAGCTGAATACCAAACCCTTCCCTCTTACAGCTCAATTCACACCCGCAGTCAACAAGCCTGGGGATCCACTCTGATCCTCCCCACCGCTCTCCAGCTCTCAGCAAGCTCCAGTCCTGAGCGCAGCAGTGGCCCGGGGCCGGTCCCGGGGCCATCCCGACCCTCAGGGTTTCTTCCAGCTCAGGTGTGTTTGGGTTGCTGGGGGAGAACACCCCAAATCCCATTTTGGAAGGTCTCCTTCACCCCTGAGGTGGACAGAAGTTCATTGGTGGCTCCTCAGGTGCCCTCTACCCCGTTCCTTGCGCTCCCGAGCACACACCTCCAAGGCTGAAAGGTGCACCAAGGTGCAGCCTTGGTGGTCCTGCTCTCAAAAAAAAAAGACTGAAAAACAGAAGCCAATGCCTTCCTCCTCACCCCCAAAACTCAGGCACGCCATGGCCAAGCCGTGCAGCCCGGGCTCCAGCCTGTGGTGCCCACCATCAGCTCACAGGTCTCCTCACCTTTGGGAAACCTCAGAGCTCTAACTCACCACTAGGATGGGATCCACCGACCAAAAACAGAGCACATCAAGACGCCTTCCCCCATATCACTTTGTATCATCAAGCGCAGATGATGCTGTGGAGGCCAAGGCTCTGCTGCACGAGGTGCCCAACCACCTGCACAAGACGATGCCTTTACTGCCCAGCCCAGCAACCAAACGGTGAATCCACCCAACCCACAGCAGCTGGAATCCCACCAGTCCCACCACACAGCACCAAGACACCCTGCCCCTCTCCCTGCCAGGT
Source organism: Aramus guarauna (assembly GCA_013400195.1). NCBI lineage: Eukaryota > Metazoa > Chordata > Aves > Gruiformes > Aramidae > Aramus > Aramus guarauna. The sequence continues at coordinate 12,539 of VXBL01000854.1, read as the reverse complement.
GAGGTTCTTGCTCTTTTCCAAGCTCGTACTCTTCAGCGGAGCTTTTAGCCTTCCCTTTCGGTTTCTGAGTTATTTACGGAGCTGTTCGACAGAGCCAACTTACTGACATTAGGCGAGTTTAAATGCCACTGCCAGCTCACAGGAGAGCTTTGGAGCGTCGTCACCAGAGGGCTAGATTTCACTACTGCTGGGATATTTAGGTCAAGGACAGCAGGACACGCCACTGTTCGGAAAAGTCTCCTGGGATCTTCATTGTTTGCACAAAGCTTATACAACCTTGGGTTTCAGAGGTCTCCTCTGGGAGACCTATGCACAGCCAAACCGGGCTGGATTCAATTATCGTTCCCCTGGAAAAAAGGGGATAAGGCCAAAGAAATCCATTGGAATCAAACTGCGGGAGCACAGGACAAGGTGGCCTCTCAGACTGCCCCACCACCGACATGACCTGGCCCAATCTCTCCCAGCACCTGACGGCACCACAGGGCTGTGCCAGACCCGCACGCTCGAGGCGGTTTTCCGCATTAGGTCACTCCTTTCGGTGAACGACGCGATATTAAAACAAGCAAACAGATATTGCTTTTTTAAATAAGAATCAGGCACACGCTGTCCCTCGGCCTCCAGCCCTGGGATTTTCTGCTTGTTAAGAGAAAAATTTATAGGTTTTAATTTAGTTATTTTTGGTCCCAGGACCTAATTTTGGAGCTCAGTACCCTGGTAGGGCAACCAAAGCCCTAAGCGATTCAGTGCGTGACAGGGGAACTGGCACTCCACTGCTGATCTCAGCAACCCAACCGGAGGAGTCCGATTCTCCATGAAAGTGCTGGAAAATTGGGCCCCAACTGATTCCTCCTCAGCTGCAAAAGGCTCGGTACAGTCAAGAGCTGCACCAGACAGGGCTGGGGGGGGGGAATCTCATCCTCGGCTCAAGCATATCAGCCCTTTGAAAAGATGCTTCCTGAGCAGTTGAGTTTCCACTGCTATGGGAGAAGGCTTATGTATTAAAATAATTCTCCCAGCAGGAAGCCACGGCCTCTCTCCGCTGCAAGAAGATAGACTCTGTTTCCAGGGAGGACTCAAAGAGAAGTTTCCTTGCTTCCCCCAGTATAACCTGGACACATCCCTCCTAGAAACCAAATATGACAGCACCGCAAGTCCAGCGCTGCAGCTCCCAAGAACGAAACAGCCTTTGTGTTACACAACGAGCCGAGGACGTGCTGCCTTTCCTCTCCTGGCCGCATCGGAGGAGAGAGGTCTGGCAAACACGGGGGTTTTGGAGCGATGAGGCTTTTGTGAAGCTCCCAGCCAGGACAGGCTGCAGCTTGTGGAAAAGGGTTTGAGCAATGCCCCTTGAGTTGGGGGGGGACGACCATGTGGCTAGAAGAAGGTTTCTTGGCCTCACTGGGACAGTGGGACGGCCCAGGAGCAAAGACACGGGATAGGAAGTGGAGGACCCCGATGGGTTCACACATACACAGAGCACAGGGACAGCCCTCGCCGCCCCAGCAAGGAGCAACGGAGGATCGTGTAGGACCAGAGGATGCTTAAGTGAGAAACAACCGAGCAAATGAGGACCCTTCAGCCTAAAAAGCAGGCTGAAGGAGGAGAAGAACACGATGGGAAACCCCCACCCAGGGTGGAGAAGGGTGATGGGGAAGTGCTCGGTGCCTCTCCACCTGCATGGAGGGGTTGGAAAGCCACACGCAGCAGCGGACCTGCTGCAGGACGGTGCTGCGGAAACCCCAGGTGTGCGAGGGATGAAATTCAGAGACAAAAGGGAAAAAAATAATCCACCAAGAGACAGGAAAGACCAAGTGCTCGCTATGGCTCAGAAAACCACTGAGCCGCAATGTGCCGGCAGCAGGGGGAAAACACTGAGGAAGTATCACTGCACGCTCGTTCTGTTCTTCTCCTCTTCCCCAAGCGTCTGCCGCTGTTGGAGACAGGATATGGGGCCAGATGGAGCTCGGCTGTACCAGGTCAGGCCGTTCTCCAGAGGTCTGTCTGGCTCCTGCTCATGCCGGGCCCCAGCCGCGCCGGGGGAATTCCTCGTGTGCGGCCCCTCTGCGCAGCTCAGGCACGCGAAAGAAATCAGAACCAGGACAGACTCTCCCTTAAATATGGATCAGGATCAGCTCCATCTTTCTGGGTCAGGCTGGAAGAACAGCATGGACCCTGCGGTGAGCTCACCAGGAAATCCCACAGGGACACCGGGGAAGGAAACCAGTTTAACTGGCTTCTGGTCTGGATGGTCCCAGACAGAGTCTGCTAAACAGGAGCATCCATGGGCTCCACTCCCTTCCCCTGCCTGTTCTCCTGGAAAAGGTTTGAGAGAAGAAAGCTTGGGATAAGGCTGCCTCAGCGTCAAACAAAACTGGCCTCAAAGCCAGCAGCATGCAGCGATACCTCCTCTCCACAGCCCTGCTCCTCCGCTGAGGGTGACCAGCAGTGAAATTCCCCTCCCCGGCACCCTGAGGAGAATGAAGTCACGCCAGAAAGCCCATCCTGCAAGCACCTCGCAACAAAAAAAATATCCATCTGGGCTTCCGGCAAAGCCAAGCCGTTGCTAAGTCGAATTAGATTCACACAGGAGCCTCATGGAAATTTCCCAGAGCATTGCTGTGTCATCTCAAGGATGTTCCCCAGCGTGCCCCGCAAAGGGTTAACCCCAAGCCAGGCTTCAGGAATGGAAGCGGCAGCTCTTGGGAGAGAGCCGGAGCGTCAGAGGAGTCAGCTCACCAGATTAACACATTTCAGTTCAATTTTGTTCTGCCTCTCACTAGGGACAGCGAGCCGGAAAGTACACAAGTGATTTTTGTAGGTCACTGCCGAGCCCTGCCACCCGCTTACGGGGACAGCAGAGCAGCGGGTGGCCGGCCCCGAGGCAGAGCTCACCTGGACAGGGTGGTCAGGGTGGCCGGGGCTCCGCTGGCCAGCAAGAGCTAGGACCGGGCGAAGGTGACACCGCTGCCTGTTCATCTTCTTCCCTGACACAATCACACTGCACGCACAGGGAGTCTCTTCCCCAGGTCACACATGGTAAAAGATGGACAGTGTCTCCTTCATGGCCTGACCAAGGTGGCGGTGGAGCTGCCAACAGACCCTGCTCACCACAGTCCCCTCTTCTTCCCTCTCCATGCCACAGGAGATGAACAGTCGGGCCCCAGAGGGTTTCGTTCTGCTCTGGCTCAGCACTGTCACTGTGCCGGGTCCCCCGGCAGCAGCCGCAAACTTTCCCCATGGACGAGGTGCTGCACATCCTCCTCGGCCCACCCAGTGCTCGCTGGTGCCCCGCTGGTCCTGTTCCAAGCCCTGGGTGCACCGTGCACAGCAAGGCAGCCCAACCCGGGGCATGTGGGTGCCGCAGCTCCACGCCAGCCTGCTCCGACCCAAGCTGTGGCCCTACACAGGTGAGGGGCAGAGGAACCAGCAGCTCCCACCACCCCCCGCTGCCCGGGGGGAGGCAAGAGCCAGGCTGGAGTCACCTGGGGAGAATCATCATCTTTTGGGGGAACCCTTCAACATCTGTCCACCCCTAAAGATCCTTCTCTAGGAGACCTCCCTGGCCTGACAAACTGCTCTTTCCAGCATGTTGTTCTCCCAAGATCCAAGACGGTCTCTGACAGAGCACCCCAACAGCCCCGTCCTGAGCGCGCCTGGCCGGAGCACCTGGGAGAGGCGTGAAGGCCGGATGGAGAAATACATGAAGGTGAGGCATTCACCATCATGCACAGGCTTCTAGAGCTGCTGCTCCCAACCTCTTGCCCACACACAGAGCAAACCCCGGGATGGGGCTCACGGGACAGGGGGAGGAGAGCTTCCCCCCCTTCATAGTCGGAGAAAGAAAGGAGCAGAGGGGAGCCGGGAGCCAGAGTCGGAAAGCACAAGCCCAGGCCGGGCTGCGCAGTGCCACACGTGGGCTGCCGGGCTCTATTTTAAATGCTGTGTGGCAAATATATGCAGGATGAAATCCAAGCTGGGGGAAGGGGAGGGTGCTGGGCGGCAGAGGTGTTCAAAATTAGGAGCTGAGCTCAGGCGGGGATGGCTTCTGGGAGCAGATGGGGGAAGAGCCGGGGCCTGCGTGAGACTTGCAGCTGCAACACCGGCCCCGGCCGCGCGCTCCTGGGATGCACAGCCCCATGGCGGGGGGTGCAAGGGGGGCACGCTCCCCTCTGCCCTCTCGGCGAGGTGGGGAAAGCATGAGAGCCATGACGGCCAGGGAAGGATGGCGAGGACGCCAGGGGAGCTGCAAGCCAGGCTGAGGAGCTGGCTTCTCCAGCAGCACGAAGGAGACCTCTGGTCCCCCTCGGCACAGCTCCTGGCACGTGGGTCACCCCAAAGACACCCCAGTCCTCAGCACGTTTACAGGGCAGCCTTCCCAGCGAAGAGGAACTGCATCACCTGCGTTTCACAGGCGGGGAAGGCAAGGGACACAGGGAGACCGGACCGAGGCCCGGAGCCCTGCTACCTTCCTCGCCAGCAGGCGATCCTCCGCACCTGCAAAAGCAGGCTTGATTCCGCTCACCCCTTCCGGATCGACCCTGAAAAAGCTGCTACCATCTCGCTGCGCTTCGCAAGATGCTCACGAACAGCACCCCAGCACCCGCACACGTAGCGAGGCTCTGATGAGAGCTGGCAGATCTGGGATGGTACCTGCCCTACATTTATGGAGCAGTCAGGTTGACAGAATGAGCGAGTTTTTATATAGATTTTGGTGGCAGCGGTTTTCTTCACTGGCAGTGGGGGAAGGTGGGGGGAAAGGAAGGGAGATGGAAAATATTTTTGTTTAAGCTTTTTCTGCATTCTTGCTGCTGGAGTCGCACATTATTCATGCACCCCTCGTAACCAGGCTGGTGGCTCTGGGTTTTGCTCAGAAGGGGCTGTGCAGAATTAAGCAGCCGGTTAAATTATTAATAGTCTGTCGGGGGGTGCCCAGGACGCCTGCTCCTGGTTCCCGCTGCCTTTCGGGGGGCTCCAGTGCCCCCCAGAGGCACAGAAACCAACTACAACCGTTTGACAAACCTGTTGGCTGTTCTGCCCTACTTAGAGCCCGCAGACACCCTGTTCTGGCCTGGAAACTGCCTCTCCGGGCAGGTCCTCCTGCACCCGGTCTCACCCACCGTGTACCCAAACCGGGCAGGAGCCAAGGGAGCTGCAAGTGCTTTACCGTGCCAGGGTGCTCGGGGCAGCTGGAGCAGGCGCAGGCAGGAAGAGGAAAGGGAGAAAAGCCTGCCAGGCAGGGCAGAAGCCGCAGACACAACTCTATTCAGCTGAAGGCACCTTCTTTTCACGGCTAGACCGGTGGGAGAGCTGCCACGCAGGGCTTTGCGTTCGATGCCGCATCTGCAGGCTGCAAAACAGCCTCCGAGTGTCGAAAGTCTGCCAGGGACCATTCTCCAGCAGTGCCAGGACAAACGCTCAAAGGCTGGGGATGCGAGGGCTGGGCTCTCCCCAAAGCAAGAACTCTCCCCATCAGACACGTCCCGCCCCCACACTGGTCCTCAGCTTCCTTCCTAATCCCTCCAGTTTCCTTCCCGCAGCCTTGACATCTGTTTTCAGACAGCTAAATACCACTTGAAACAGCTGCTGCCCCCACAACAAAAGGCCGGAGTCGAAATTTCGTGTGGCAGAACGCAACAAACACGGACTGCAAGGGGGCACAAGCAGCCGGCACTCAGGCCAGCCCCAGCTCCCTCCTGCTCACGGCAGGCTCGAGTCTCTCCCTCCCCTTTCCATTTAGGATAAAGCCGGGCTGGAAACACACAGGTCAGTGCCGTGGCCGCACAGCCCGGCCGCAGAGACCTACCAGCTCTAACAGGGGTTTTTTTTGGCTCCTTAATTTTGCGCTGGGAGAGGTGTCAGACTGACAGCCCTGGGGACAATCTTTCTTTCGCAGGACGGCTCCGGCACAGGCAGCAGAACGTGGCTTTTCAGGTGATTTCATTTTTGGCTTCTGGCTTATTTTTATCCTACGAGATGTGTGTCAGACCAGTCGAGTTAATCACGAGTCCTTCTCCTGCTCCCCACTGAATCAAGTTACTTGCCAGACACTTTGCCCAGGTGCCGCCGGCACCCTTCCCCTTCCGCACAAGGGCTCAGGCCCCCCGATCACCGCTGCCTGGAGCCAAGGCTGCAGGCTCTGACTCTGCCACGGTCCTATCACTCACTTATCATTCCACTGCTCCCCAAAGTTTTGGGCAGGCGACCATCCCTTCCATGCACCAAGGGCCAACAGCCCCTGAAGTCTGGGCTCCGAAGCCTCTCTGCCCCTCAGGGGCCTCGGCTGTCCCACTCCTCCCAGGACTTGGGGCTCTCCCAGCAGAGCCCGCTTCCCTCCGGCAGCTCGCTCTCACCGCTGATGTGTCTCCAGCTGGCTCGGAGGACAGGGATCACTGGCACAAGCTGTTCTCCTCACCAGTGGGACAGCAGGTACAGACCACAGCAAAGCCACACATATGACCCAGAAGGAGGAGATGGCGGCTTGCCACGGCCTGCTCGTGGCATCCCTCCCCGAGGCAAGGCAAAGCACTGACTCAGGTAGCGAGGAGACACAGGAGCTTGAAACTCAAAAGCGTGAGGCCCTGAGCGAGGGCTGCGCAGCTTTGTCTCGGCTTGGGGAGCAAGGTGATGCCCAGGGAAGGATGAGCAAACTTTGCACAGGACCCCGCGCTCAGGTAAGCAGTTCACAAAAGCCACGCCGGCCCACTGGAGCTCATCTCCTGCTGCTCAGCAGACACAGCCGAGCTGGAAGAGTCACAGATACCCTGGAAGGAGTTTGAAACAAGGACATTTTTGTAAAAAACAAGGTTGCTTAGCCCTGCTTGAAAGTGACTGAGCCTGGCAAAAGAACACAGCTAAAGAGACAACTCTGCAGCACTTGATTGATCTTCAAAAGCGGCCCTGCTCTGAGCAAGGGGTCGGGCCAGAGACCTCTGGATGTCTCCGAACCCGGTTTTTGCCGTGTGTATTTGATGCTGTACCTGGTCTCGCTGCCTGCCACGCAGCCAGGCCTGCCCGCACCAACGCATGTGTATTGCGGATATCTGTGCAAGCTCCTGCCTGCCTGCCGGGATGTCTCTCAGCACACCAGGGGAGTCTGACACTGAATTTCTGTGAGAAAGGGGTTACGGGATGGCACCAGGGTTTCCCAGAGCTCTGACAGTCCAACAGGACCATCAGCCCAGCTGCAAACGGACCAGCCCAGCTCTATGGGGCTGTGTACAGGGATGGGCCACCTTCCCTGCTCGAAGCGGAGGGAGAGATTCCAAGCCACCCATAGAACACACCCCTGCCCTCCCACGGGGAATTACGCGACATCTCCAGCCACAGGAACCCTCAAGGGAAATCCTCGCAGCCTCCCGAAGGGCTGAGTGCCCGCAGAGGAGGGCCACCCCTCCCGAAAAGCGTTGGATGGCAGGACAGCGAATACCACCTCGGTGGTTTTGCCTCCCCCCTGCCAGGAGCACGAAGAAAGCAAGAGACCCTTACGTGGGCAGTTCTGCGGGCTGGGGCTCTGCCGGGGCAGCGGCTCGCAGGGGCTCCGCTGACACAGGGTTGGGGGCTGCGTCCTGGGCTACGGCCGAATCCTGTGTCCCCGCAGCTCCCTCGGCATCCGGCGCTGGGACGTGCTCTGTTGTCTCTACTTCAACCTCCTGAGCTGCAGGGGACAGCTTCACAGCCTCCTCTTCCTCCTTCTTCTTTAGCTTCGCCTCCAGCTCTCGGTGCCTCTTCTCGTCATCCTGCCGGGCCATCCGCTCAAAGACTTTGAATGCCTGAAAGATAAAAAGCAAACCGAGCGGGTAGTCAAGCTGCCAAGCTCTGCCTGAGAAGCTGGGAGAGTAGGAGAGGAGAAGCATCGCACGCTTGGGGCACTTATTGCTGCCCTCCCTCTCCAGACACCAAGCACCCCCCCACTCCCTACACCACGTTGGTTCAATCCCCAAGAAAAACAGTCACTGACTAATTCCAAACTCACACGGCCACGTTAAACATGTCACAGCTTGAGTTCCTGGGTGCCACTTTAAAATCATGGAAAGCCCTTTGCCACTGGGAACAGGGCTGGTTACTGCTGGGAAAAGCAATGAGCTCACTCTAGGCTGGGAAGGGGCTTCGAGGGAGCCATTGCCCCTCCAGCCTCCCCTCGCCCTGCGTTCCAGCGCTCACCGAGGGGCCCTTTGGAAGCCCAAAACTCAGACCAAACCTCTGAGGTGCGAATGGGATGAGCTGCCCCAGGAAAAGCTGAAGGACAGCTTACCTGGTGCTCGCTGAGCCCAAACAGGCTCAGAGCTCTCTTAGCCTGCAGAGGAAAAGGAACAGAGTGACCTCGTGTGGAGTTTTGAGCCAGAACTGACTAGTTCAGGCCAAAAAAAATGCACTTGCTCAGTGAGAAGCCATCCCTCCTCACTCCCAGAGGTGCGGCGGGCGAGAAAGTCGCTGCCCAAGCCAGCGGCAGCAGAAGGTGTAATCCCACTCTGGAGTTTGCTTCTAGCCATACCCATCTAGCACAACGTCATGGTTTAACCTGGCAGGCAGCTAAAACAACCGCGCAGCCGTTCGCTCACTCTTCACCCCCAGTGGGATGGGGGAGAGAATCGAAAAGAAAAAGGTAAAACTTGTGGCTTAAGATAAAGACAGTTTAATAAGACAGAAAAGGAAGACAATAACAATAATAGAACATACAAAACAATTGATGCACAGCACAATTTCTCATCAGCCGGGACCAAAGCTCAGCTAGTTCCTGAGCCGCACCACCTCCCGGCCAACTCCCCCAGTCACATACAGAACATGACGTCATACGGTACAGAATGTCCCTTTGGCCGGTCTGGGTCAGCCCTCCCGGCTTCCTGGGCCCCCCCCCACCTTCTCGTTGGCAGGGCAGCGTGAGAAGCTGAAAAGCCTTTGACTGTTTGGCAACAACTAAGAACGTCAGCGTGTTATCAACATTATTCTCACCCTGAATCCAAAACACAGCACTGTACCAGCTGTCAGAATGAAAATTAACTTTTATTCTCCTGCCTGCGTGTCCTGGTTTTGGCTGGGTTAAAGTTAAACCCACAACTGCGGGACAGAGCCAAAGGAGGCCCAGCCACCCAGGACCTGCGTCCACTCCTTGAAGGAGCTGAAGCTTCTCCCACCCAGGACAGTTGTCACTGTAAAGACGTGCTGGAAAACGAGCAAACCTCAAACGCAGCCGGGCCTCGCTTCCCAGGAATATTTCAGAGCCAGCTCCAGTGCTTCCAGCAGGACACTGACCCTAAGCCGCTCACTGGCTCGCAGTGCCACTCGATTGCATCTTCTCCAGGCAAGGATGTGTAAGGCAGAGGATGCAGCGCCAGGAGGGCTCCCGCCAGCGCAGCAGGACAGCGGCAGCTTTACCGTGGTGCGTGCTCATGCTCTTCACTTGGGGACCAGCCCGTGGGATGAGGATGCAGGAGACACAAGTGCCGGATATCGACCCCGCTCCGTTTGCCTCTTTCTTTGTAATTGCCTTGACTCTGTGCGAAGCCGCAGTGCCCGTCCCTGGCTCCTTCCCCCCAGCCAAAGCCTGAGCTCAAGCCACCCCCGCGCGGATCGTGCGGAGTGACGCCTTGAAACCACGTCCTCCCCCTGGGCTGCAGCCAAGCCGGGATGGGGGACGGGTCCCTTCCGACCTGCCCCCCACGCTCTCCCTTCGCTCTGGCTCCTGGTGGCTGCTGCTGCTGTGGGGCTGCCCTGGCCAACATTTTTCTGGGCAACAAATGCTGTGGCCGCAGCGCTGCGCCTCCCTCCTTGTGCCCAGGCCCGAAACGGCCCCGAGGGGAACATGAGACAGGTCTCACTGTCGCTGCCCTGCTGCCGAGTGCCTTGGGCTCTGCGCTCTCCCCTCTGCAGCCTGAGCCATCCCTGGGCTCCCTGTTTGTTCACAGAGCCCAGTGCGCTCCCACCGTGGGGGGTAACCCTGGGACATGGGGGCTGGAGGGTGACGAGGAACCCCTTGAGCCGTGGGCCACCACAGGGAGAGGGGCAGGGATCTCCAGTTAGCCTTCTCACATCACCCCCGGCCGGCAAGGCCTGCGAAGGGAAAGTCACCCGGTCTGAGCAGATGAACACCCCAAATCCAGCCTCACCCCTGTTTTTATGAGCTCATTTTCCTCCCTGCTAATAAAAATTAATGACAGACCAGAACAGCCCTGAGTCAGAGACCTCCAGCGCTGCCCCAGCACCCAGCCCAGCCTGGCAGTGAAAACAGCAGGTCAGGGCCTTCGCCCATCTCTCACCCACAACCGAGGCGAGCCCGGCGCTGGCCACGAGCTCCTTGCTGAGCGGAGCCCAAACCAGCCCCCCGCATGGCTCCCAGGGCCCCCGCCTGCCTGCGGCCACTCTCCATGCTCCCTGCTCCCACGGCTCATGGGGCAGCTCCCCACGAGCCCCACCACGAGCCCATCCTGGCCCTGTGCCGCTGGCAGCCGTCCTCAACTGGGGCCAAGCTCCGAGCAGGGTATCACACCGCGGCTCCTTCCGTGAGGGTCTCGCAGTCCTCGTCTGTCCCTGGGGCTCCTCGTCCTCTTACAAGGGTGACACTTCCCACCCACACCAGCAGCCACCCCCCACCCGGCCTGCCAGGACACCCCCGCCTGCTCCCCGTCCCCCGGGCAGGGTCGGTTACCCGCGGGCTGCTGTGCTGCCCCGTCCCCGCTCCCGGTCTCCCCCACCCTGCCCGGATCTCCACGGCAGCCGTCCCAGAGCAGACCCAGCCGTCCCGCTGACAGACATCCGCCCAGCCCCGGGGGGGGGACAGGGCCTGCTCGGCTCGAAGGGGACAACCACGGCTGCTGAGGCCCAGCCACGGGGACAACACCGGCCACCGGGGCCTCCCCTTCCCACCCGACAAGCCAGCACGGCCGGGCCTCGTCACCGCCACAGCCCGCCGAAGACCACCGGCCCCGGGAAGGCCCTCAGGGCTGGGAGGGCCCACCAGAGCCGGACGCCCCGCCGGTACCTGGAGGGCCATGGCCTGCGCCGCGCCAGGCGGGAAGCCCAGGCGGTCCCCGGGCCGCAGAAGGAGGCGGTAAAAGTCGGTCTTGCGGTAGATGAAGCCGAAGAGGACGCGCAAAAACTCCTCCACGTGCCCGACGTGCTGCAGGATCCCCAGCAGCGCCTGGTCGTACATGTCGGTGAGCGCGGCCGCGGCCTCCATGGCGGCTCCGGGCCCGCTGTCACGGCAACAGCGCCCTGCCGCGCTTCCGGTCCGCCCCGCGCCGTCCCCCGCACTTCCGGTCCCGGACCCC
>VXBL01000852.1:0-11390 GCA_013400195.1 Aramus guarauna | reverse complement strand
CACTCCTCTCTTCCAGCCACTGTGTCACAGCAGTCTTTCCNCTGACCTTGGTGTCTGCAGAGTTGTTTCTCCCTCATATTCTCACTCCTCTCTTCCAGCCACTGTGTCACAGCAGTCTTTCCCTGTTCTTAAATATGTTATCACAGAGGCGCTACCACTGTCGCTGATTGGCTCTGCCTTGGCCAGCAGTGGGTCCGTCTTGGAGCCGGCTGGCATTGTGGCATTGGCTCTATGGGACCTAGGGGAAGCTTCTAGCAGCTTCTTGCAGAAGCCACTCCTGCAGTCTTCCCCTCCCCCTTCCCCCAAACCTTGCCATACAAACCCAATGCAGGATCTTATGAGAGAGTGTGAAAGGCCTTCCTGAAGTCCAGGTAGACAATATCCACTGCTCTCCCCTCTTCTACCAGGCCAGTCATTTCATTGCAGAAGGTTATTAAGTTGGTCAAGCATGACTTCCCCTTGGTGAATCCATGCTGACCACTGCTCATGATTTCCTTGTCCTCCATGTGCCTGGAAATGATTCCAAGGATTAGCTGCTCTATCACCTTCTCAGGGATCAAGATGAGGCTGACCAGCCTGTAGTTCCCTGAGTTCTCCTTCCTGCCCTTCTTGAACATAGTAGTGACATTTGCTTTCCTCCAGTCCTCAGGCAGTTCTCCCAATCACCATGGTTGATCAAAGATTATGAAGAGTGGTCTTGCAATGACATCTGCCAGCTCCCTCAGCACTCGTGAGTGCATCCCATCAGGGATCATGGACTTATGCATGTCAATTTTGCTTAAGTATTCCCTGACCTGATCCTCTTCCACCAACGGTACATCTTCCTTGCTCTAGCTTTCCCCCCTTGTCTCTGGGACCTGGGATTCCTGAAGGCTGGTCTTTCTAGTAAAAACTGAGATGAAGAAGGTATTTAGTACCTCAGCCTTTTCCATTTTCTGTGCCAAACAAGATGGAGGTCCTGGTTACAATGATCCCACATTTTCCCTAGTCTTTCTTTTGTCGCCTATGTACTTAGTGTAGCCCCTCTTGTTGCCTTTGACATCCCTGGCCAGATTCAATTCCAGGTGGGCTTTGGCTTTCCTAACCTCATCCCTGGATGCTTGGACAACATCTCTGTATTACCCATCCTTGCTTCCACCCTCTGCATACTTCCTTTTTGTGCTTGAGTTTGGCCAGGAGCTCCTTGTTCATTCATGCAGGCATCTTGGCATTTTTGCCTGACTTCCTGCTTATTGAGATGGACCGCTCTTGAGCTTGAAGGAGGTGAACCTTGAATATCAAACAGCTTTCTTGGGCCCTTCTTCCCTTCAGGGCCTTATCCCATGAGACTCTTCCAAGCATGTCTTTGAAGAAGTCAAAGTCTGTTCTCCTGAAGTCCAGGGTTGCGATCTTGTTTTTTGCCCTGCTTCCTCCACTCAGGATCTTGAACTCCACCATTTCATGGTCACTGCAGCCAAGGCTGCCCTCGAGCTTCACACTCCTAGTGAGCCTCTCCTTGTTGGTGAGTGTGAGGTCCAGCAGAGCACCTCTTCTCATTGGCTCCCCTGTCACTCAGAGGAGGAAGTTATCATCAATGCACTCCAGGAACCTCCTGGATTGCATCTGCCCTGCTGTGTTGTCCCTCCAGCAGATATCGGGGTGGTTGAAGTCCCCCATGAGGACCCGGGCCTGAGAATGTGAGGCTGTTCCCATCTGTCTGTAGAGGGCCTCATCTACTTTTTTTTCCTGGTCAGTTGGCCTATAGCAGACACCCACTACAATGTCACCTTTACCTGCCTTCTCTTTAATCCTAACCTATAAGCTCTCCGTCAGCTCCTCATCCATCTCCAGGTAGAGCTCCATGCATTCCAGCTGTTCTCTCACATAAAGGGCAACTCCCTCTCCTCATCTTCCCAGCCCATTCTTCCTGAAGAGCCTGTACACATCCATGCAATACTCCAGTCATGGGAGCCATCCCATCCCATCTCCGTGATCCCAAAAAGATTGTAGCCCTGCAGGCATGCACACATCTCTAACTCCTCTCGTCTCCTCACACAGACTTCTAACTCCTCATGCTTATTCCCCATGCTACATGCATTAGCATACAGGCACTTCAGAGAGGCACGCCAGCATGTTGAGTTCCTGGGGGATTTCTCCATAATGGTACCTCATAGGCAAGGTGCCTTGTTTCCTCTTACACCAGGATGAAACAAGGTTCACAAACCCACAAAAAGCCAACAGTCTTAGATACTAGGATCAAAAAGCTTACATAAGGATGTGCAAGAACCGCAGGAGCCTGCGCAACAAAATTATGCACATCAGTCCCAGAGGAGAAAAGGGAGATGTAATCCCTCATTCTCTCCACAAGATATCCCAGCCAGCACAGGAATGGCATCAATGCCAGGACCAAGCACATAGTCATTGTTTTTATCAAACTGTTCCCAGGCACAGCAAAATAGAGAGATAAGCAGTGCAGCAAATGGCAAGAGCTAAAAGCAGCCACTAACAAGCCCTAGACTCTATTATAGAGTAAAGCAAGCAAGCTTTGTGACCTGCACAAAAGCCTGCCAATTAAACAACTATGAGCCCTACACTGGGTGGCAAAAAGGGCTATAGTAGCTTGACCCCCATCTGGCAGCCAAACACCCACCCTGCCTCTCACCCACTCTACTCTCCTACGGGATGGAGAGAAAATAGAAGGAAGGTGAGAAGACCCATGAATCTAGATAATGACAGTTTAATAGGGAATGTAAAAGCTGCATGCACTAGAAAAGCAAAAAAAGGAATTAATCTCCTACTTCCCATTGGCAAGCCTGGAAAACAGGCCTCAGCACACATAATGGTTGCTTGGGAAGACAAACACCATAACCATGAATGTCCCCACTTCTTCCTCCTTTCCCTGAGCTTTTACTGCTGAGCATGATGTTATATGATATGGAGAGGGACTGTTTACAAGGGCAAGTAGTGACAGGACAAGGGGTAATGGCTTTAAACTAAAAGAGGGTAGATTTAGATTAGATGTTAGGAAGAAATTCTTTACTGTGAGGGTGGTGAGGCACTGGCACAGGTTGCCCAGAGAGGTTGTGGAGGCCCCCTCCCTGGAAGTGTTCAAGGCCAGGTTGGATGGAGCTTTGGGCAACTTGGTCTAGTGGAGGGTGTCCCTGCCCATGGCAGGGGGGTTGGAACTCGATGATCTTTGAGGTCCCTTCCAACCCAAACCATTCTATGATTCTATGAATATCCTTTTGGTCAGTTTGGGTCAGCTGTCTTGGCTATGTCCCCTCCCAACTTTTTTCCCCACCTTCAGACTTTTGGGGGGAAGAGAGAGAGAAAGGATTGGCATTGTGCAAGCCCAGTTCAGCAGTAGCCAAAACACTGGTGTGTTATCAACACTGTTTTAGATACAAATGCAAAGTACAGCATCATACCAGCCACTATGAGGAAAGTTAACTCCATCACAGCCAGAACCAGTACACAATGCAAGGTCAAAGGACCTGCACAGGAGATCCAGTATTTGGGAATAAAATGGCAGGGTGGACATCGGCACATCCCTGTGTATGTGATCAACAAGATAATAGCCATGTCCTGACCAGTTCATAAAAAGAAACACAAGATTTCCTAGGCATTGTGGCTTTCTGGAAATAGGCATTCCGAGTTATAGTTAGCTTGTGAGCCCTCTCTATCTAGGGACCCGAAAGAAGAACTATTTCAACTGGGGCCCTCAACAGATCAAACAGGGAATAGCTCATGTGGTAGCCCTTGATCTGGTCCAGTAAGGAACAGCTGTGAGAAACATGTTCTACACAGAAGCCATGGATCATGGCCTCACCTGGAGCCTCTGGCAGAAAACAGCAGGAGAAACCTGAGGTCAACCTCTAGGGTTGACCATTGGTAGTTATGTTGTCAAGTAAGTCTTCTTGATTTGTGAGCAGTAAATCTAGCAATGTGCCATTCCTAGTCGGCATGTCCAGCATCTGTAGCAGGAAGCAGTCCTCAGTGCATTCCAGGAACCTGATGGACGACTTGTGTTGTTTTCCCAACAAATGTCCAAGTAATTTACATCACCAATGAATAACAGGTTCTGTTGGCCCAAGACTTCCTTGAACAGCCGAAGTAAGGTTTTGTCAGCCTCATCAGCCTCATTGGGAGATCGGTAACAGATATCTAACACAAGATCCCCCTTGGTGATGATCCCTCCAATCTTGATCCAAAGGCATTTGATAGAATGTTCGTAGACTCCGTAGCCTACCTCCATACACTCAATTCTCTTTTACATAAAGTACAACTCCACCTCCTCCTTCTTCCCTTCTTATCTTCCCACAAGAGTCAGTACCTAACAGTTCCTCTCTGCTGTGCTCCTATGTCCTCATACTTTTTCCATGCTCCAGTGTGGGTTCATCATGGGCTGCAATTACTTCAGGAAGTATCCCACTGCTCCAGTGTGGAGTCCTCCTCAGGCTGCCTTCTGTGCCGGACACATCCAGTTCCAGATAGCTCCGTAATGGACCTACTACATGCCAAAGTTGAGCCCATCAGCGAAGTTGGTGGCACCTCTGTGAAAACATATTTAAGAAAGGGCAAAAACGCTGGACAGGCAGAGGATTGGGGGAGGAAAGATGTGAGAAACAGTAGTGCTAACACCAAGGTCAGAGAAGGAGCAGGAGCAGGTGATCCAGGCACCAGAGCAGATATTCCCCTGTAGCCCGTGGAAGAACCTATGCCAGAGCAGATATTCACACTGCAGGCCCTAGAAGGCCCCGCACTGAAATGACTGCATGCCAAATTTCAATATCATTACACTTGCAAAATAGAGAAATTTCTAAATTGTTCCTTTGTGTGACTTGCATAACTTCTTAGGTTGACCAGCTTGTAAAGGTATTGTGCAAATTTACAAGTAATTGAGCATGTACTAGCCCAGGGACAGAAGACAGTCAGATTTTCTATGTGGTAATTGCCCACCTCTGCTCTAGACAGATAAGGCCAGATACTGTAACAGAGACTCTGTTTACTAGAGGAAAGGAGTCTATCAAGAGTACTGTTTTACAAAAATGGAACTGGATTGTCTAGGAGAGATACTAGAACTCACTGGGGTAAGGAAATCAAAGGAAAAATGATAGTCTCAAGTTAAACATTACTTTTGAGAAGGAAATTCTATCCCAATCTCCATTAATAGCTTTATATCTTAGGTAAGTTACTCAAACCAAGCTTTTATAAAACATTAATTTCTTTTATAGAAATACAACAGACATTCCTCATTTCTGAGGAGCAATTTGGCACTCCAGGTCTGATTTGTAGAAGTGCTGGATGCTCACAGATAGTATGAGGCCAATGGAAGTTGTGCTTCAAATTTAAGATGACCTTTGATAATATTGGAAGCCAGCTGCCCAAAACCCAAGGATATTATTTTGTGCTATATATTAGAGAAGTCTAATGACATGTTACATAAATATAATCTTTATCATCCAAACTTGTAAGGCACTGAAGGACACATTTACTGTCAACACACTATCCAATATCATGGAAGGGAAAAATTAGACCACATCACAAAAAAACTATAAATCTACTAAATACTAAAGAATATTTAATATTTCAACGGTACAATTTAATTAATTTATCTTGGAAAAGTAGCAACAAACAGGATTAGAATACCTTACCAAATATAAAAAAACCTTCTAGGTATTTCAAACCCAGTTTTCTAATGAATACACCATTTGGAATATAAAAGCAAATGATACTAGGCAACTGAACAGCAGTTGATAATCAAATGCTCTCTTTCCTAACTTCTTTTGTTAACTCCCAGTTCTGAATTGATCCAGAAGAAATAATAATAATTTAAAAAATTGTAAGGAAAAGAGAAAAAAATAACAAAGAGAGAGGAAAATAAAACCCAATAAAGACAAGTGATGCAAATGAAAACAATTGCTCACTACCAACTGACTGATGTCCAGCCAGTCCCCAAGCAGCAGCCCCCCTGCCAACCTTCCCCCTAATTTTACATGATGTCATATGGTATGGAATATCCCTTTGGTCAGTTGGGGTCAGCTGTCCCAGCTGTGTCCCCTCCCAGCTTCTTGTGAACCCCCAGCCTACTCACTGGTGGGGTGGGGTGAGAAGCAGAAAAGGCCTTGACTCTGCGTAAGCACTGCTCAGCAGTAACTAAAACATCCCTCTGTTATCAACATTGTTTTCAGCACAAATCCAAAACATAGCCCCATACTAGCTACTATGAAGAAATGTAACTCTATCCCAGCCAAAACCAATACAGTTGTGTTTTGTGGTTGTTTTTTTAAATATTAATTCACTTGTATCAGTTTTACATGGCAAGGTTTTGGTAGTGGGGGGCTGCAGGGGTGGTTCTGTGAGAAGACACCAGGAGATGCCTCTGTGCTGGACAGACCCAGTTCCAGATGNGCTCCGGGGACGGGCTGAGCATTCGGTCAGCCGTGGGATCGGTAAATTGCTTTCTGTTATCACCTATTGTGTATATTTGTTATTGGTACTGTTGTTGATTGTTTCCCTCTCCCTTGCTGTCCCAGTAAACTGTCCTTACCGCAACCCACCAGGCTTTGCCTTTGTTTTTCCGTTCTCATTCTCTTCCCCACCCCGCCGGGGGAGGGGTGAGCGAGCGGCTGCATGGTGCTTGGCTGGGCCTAAACTACATCAAATACCAGGTGGTTCTGCCAAGACTAATTTGTCAAGGAACAAATAAATTGTGGGTACAAGGAGTCTCATGCTTAGCTTATATGGAATTTGACTACGAGCCAAGCACTTTATTCTATAAATATGACAGCCTGAGCGAGCTTTTTTTGAGCTCTCCCTGCTAAGCAGTTGGCTGCACAGTGGTGATCTCCCCTTGAGCTGGGACATCTCTCAAGGTTACTCTTCGAGGTTGAGACCACCCTTACCAACTGCAGATCTTTGGTAAGTGACCAACATCATGCATAACCTTGTATTATAGCGCACTAAGATTTTGTATTGGTAACTTTGAATTATTATTACATCCTCTTTGTAGTAAGTAATAGAGTGAACCTTTCCATCAGACTTTGTTAAGTCTCACTTTTACAACATCTTACTTCAATAAAACCACCTTTGCTGATACCTTTTGCGGTGGTTCTTTAAGCAGTCTAAAATCTCCCCAGGGAATAGGCATATTGGGGCAAGAGCAGAGATTCCCCTGCTGCCCATGGTGAAGCAAGTTGTCCTCCTGCAGCGCATGGAGGATGACATTGGAGCAGATATCCACACTGCAGCCCGTGGAAGACCCCATGCCGGAGCAGGTTGATATGCCCTGAAGGAAGCTGCAGCTCATGGAGGGCCCACACCGGTGCAGGCTCCTGCCAGGAGCTGCAGCCTGTGGAGAGGAGTCTATTCTGGAGCAGGTTTTCTGGCAGGAACTGTGGCCTGTGGGGAACTCACACTGGAGAAGTCCGTTCCTGAAGGACTGTACCCTATGGAAAGGGCAGTTCTTGAAGAAATGCAGCCCATGGGAAGGACCCACATTGGAGCAGTTCATGAAGGACTGTAACCTGTGGGAGGTACTCCAGGCTGGAACAGGGAAAGAGCATGAGGAGGAAGGAGCAGCAGAGACAAACTGTTAGGGACTGATGGCAACCCCTATTCCCCATCCACCCTGCACTGCTCAGGGGAGGGCAGAAGAGTTGGGAACAAAGAAGTGAAGTTGAGCCTGGGAAGAAGAGGGATGTGGGAGGAAGCTGTTTTTAGTTTTGTCTTTGCTTCTCACTATCCTACTCCGTTATTAATTGGAAATAAATTAAATTAATCATCCCAGAGGTGAGCCTGTTTTGCCCATGACTCTAATTGGTAAGGGATCTCCCTGTCCTTTTCTCAACCCACGAGCTTTTTTGATCTTATTTTCTCCCCCTGTCCTATTGAGGAGAGGGAGTGAGGGCAGATTAGTGGAAACCTGGAAACCATCTAAGGTTAACCCACCACATCAGTTAATCAGGAAAACATCAAAACATTGCAGTTCCTGAATAGCCAAAACACTTTGATTTCAATGGGAAAGTTTGCTGCATAAGGAATGACCAGAACTAGAACAGAAAGAAGGAATAAAAAGAACATATTAGATCACAACACCCTGTTATAAATTTGATATTATGTATTATAAGTTCCCATGTTATGTAGTTACTTGGGGATAAACTTCAAATTAAAGCAACATAGATGATAGATAGGGAACTAGAGGAAATTAACAACTGAGTATATATTTACATTTTTAAATGAACTTGAACACCAGTTATAAAAAATAAGCTAAAGAACGTTAAGTATAATTTCTCTTATCTGATGCCATTTTGTCTTTACATGCTGTAAAGGTATATGGAAGGAGAGTGTCTGCTCCTTTAAGGGTATCTGGTCAAAGGAGCCATAAACAAAAACAGAGACAAACCTGAGGGACAAATGATAAGGGAGGTTCTGATAGGAACAAACCTGGCAAGTCACACTAATTGATTAGGATATGTGGAGTATATTTCTTTAGCTGGTAGGATAAGGAAAAGGAGGGAGACAAACACACAGAGACATAAAACCTGACCAATTAGCCTTAACAAAGACAATAACCAGAAACAAACCTGGTCAGTCACACTAATTGAGAGGCTATCAAGAAACTGTAGGCAAATTATCAAAGGAGCTGGTCGCAGGTAGAATGGGGCCAGTCAGTATGCTTGTCTGGCAGAGCCCTGCACTTGATCACCACAGTCTAACTTCTTATATCTTCTTATTAAATTAACTACCTCTCTGTGTAATCTCACTCTGACTCATATGTCTGTGTGTTGCAAGGACTAAACACCAGCTACTGGTGAGACCTCTGTGTGTGTGAGTGGAATTTGGTGCCAGCTACTGGGATCAGACAGGGGGTGTAGGTGCCCTGCAGCCTGTGCTGTCAGCTACTAGAGCGAGTGAGGATTCTAGCGTCAATAATTGGATGGGGCCATAGATCTCTCAATCTAGTTTGGGTCCTACAGACTTCGTGCCTGGAATGCCAGCTACTGGGTGGGATCAGCGTGACTAGATTTGGTGCCAGCTACTGGAGTCGAACCAGGGGTGTAGGCACCCCATGGCCTCTGGTGTCAGCTACTGCATAGAGTGGAGGTCTTTAAACTCTAACCAGTGGGACAGGAACAATGTTTGTCCTGAAAACCAGCTACTGGGAGGGACCAGTATGAGTGAGGGGCTCAGTGTCAGCAGCTGGGGTGAGACTGCATGTCACAGCCCACATGCCTGGTGCCGGCTGCTGGTGGGGGCCAAGTGTCTGTATGGTCCCTAAACCTAGCATGCATATGTATTCACTAGCAAACTTCAAGCTGGACTAGCTGGCAAGTAGGAGACTCTGGGTCTGAGCAGGGGTATCAGACAGGGAAGGGTCTGTGCTGGTATACCTAGGGGGACTTGCAAATACAGAATGCCTATGGGATAAGTGCATGCATGCTTGCTAGTGAGCATCAAGCTGGACTAGCCAGCAAGTAGGGGACCCATGAAGCAGGTAAGAGGGCCCAGGATCTGGGCAGGGGTACCTGACAGACAGAGGAGCTATGCCAGTACTTGACGGATCTGCAAATGTGGATGTGCTTGTGAACCTAAAGTGTTGCATACTACTTTTGCTAGTGAACTGCTATCTCTACCAGCTACATAGGAGGAAGCAGACTTGTCTGTCTATATTTATGTTTTATGAGACTACTATATGTAGGAGCTGTTGAAGGCAGTGCCTCATCTGTGGCAATCTGTGTAACTGGTCATGTCAGTGTCCTCTGCCTGTACGTGCACCTCTGTCTCTGGGATACATGCTCAGCTTTGCTACTGATTGAACCAGCACATGAGAAAGTGGCAACCATGTCCTTCAGCCTGGGCAGTTAGACCCCAGGTCCCAGGGAAAACTGGGCTGGGCTCCAGGAGCCAGACTGGAGGGAGTCTTGGGCCAGAGCAGCTGGAAGAGGAAACCAAATATGAGAGGAACAAGTCTGCAGACACCAAGGTCAGTGCAGAAGGAGGGGGAGGAGGTGGTCCAGGCGCCAGAGCAGAGATTCCCCTGCAGCCCGTGGTGAAGACCATGGTGAGGCAGGCTGTCCCCCTGCAGCCCATGGAGGATGATGGGGAGCAGAGATTCCCCTGCAGCCCATGGAGGACCCCATGCTAGAGTAGGTGGAGGCACCCGAAGGAGGCTGTGACCCTGTGGGAAGCCCGCACTGGAGCAGGCTCCTGGCAGGACCTGTGTAACTGTTGAGAGAGGAACCCACGCCAGAGCAGATTTGCTGGCAGGACTTGTGACCCTGTGGGGGACCCACGCTGGAGCAGTCTGCTCCTGAAGGTCTGCATCCCGTGGGAGGGAAGAGTGTGAGGAGTCCTCCCCTTAAGGAGGAAGGAGCAGCAGAGACAACATGTGATGAACTGGCCGCAACCCCCATTCCACATCCCCCTGTGCCACTTGGGGGGAGGAGGTAGAGAAAATTGTGAGTGAAGTTACCCCGGGAAGAAGGGAGGGGTGGAGGGAAGGTGTTATTAAGATTTGGCTTTATTTCTCGTTATCCTACTCTGATTTGATTGGTAATAAATTAAATTAATTTTCCCAAGTTGAGTCTGTTTTGCCCATGATGGTAATTGGTGAGTGATCTCTCCCTGTCCTGATATCAACCCAGAAGCCTTTCATTAGGTTTTATCTTGCCTGTCCAGCTGAGGAGGTGGTGTGATAGAGCGGCTTTGGTAGGCACCCAGAATTTTGGAGAAATTTGGAAAGAAGCAATCTTTCTCTCAGCACTGATTACTATACAGAACTATGAATTACAGTACAACAGAACCAAGGGCAATAAATATTATTTTAGGCAGTCATACAAAAAGTAAAGATGGATCTTGGAATTATATTTACACACTGCCGTCCAATTAATTTTCTCTAAAAAAAAAGAAATCTTAGAAAGGCATGTAAAAACAATTAATCATTAACAAGATATTTCAACAGACAATAAAACAAAGGATCTCATTTACCTAATCATTAGTACAAATCAACAAGAACCAAAAAACATACAATTTAGACACACTATTCCCTTAAAAGCTTTAAAACATCCCAGCGTTCCAATGAATTCTCTTCCCCCTTTTGCTTAAGGTTAAACAATTTGGATCCATTCTACTAAGTGTCAAGAACTGATGTCACTGCCACTGCAGCAACCATAAAAGATCACAGGATGCAAATAGGCTGCAACTACAATGTCGATGAGACAGAGCTGCAACCTGCTTAACACTATTACAGATGATTTGAATAGTTTTAGATTCCAAATATGTCCACTGAAGCAATGATGAGTTTAAAAGAACAGAGCTATCATTTATTTTAAATAAAGGCTATGATTTGTTTTGATTTTCATAAAACAGTACCATCAAGTAGATGGTAGATAGGAGCAGCCTCCCATTCA
>VXBL01000851.1:9218-24748 GCA_013400195.1 Aramus guarauna | reverse complement strand
CCTGCGCCTGCCTGCGCCTGCCAGGCCCCACGCGTCCCCGGCCCCACCGTAGGCACCGGTGGTGAATCTTTGAAAGAGAACGCCAGTCTCTGCCGACGGTAAGCCGGGAAACCGGCTGCCGTCCCGGGAAGCGCCGGGGAAGCGGGTGTGAGGGAGAGAGCGCAGCACCCCAGCGCGGCGGCGGTTTGGGCGGTTCTGGGGTCGCGCGCCGTGCTGGGAGCTGCCCCGATAGGTGCCGCGCCATGGGTCTGCGGTCTCACCGGCATTCCCAGCTGGCCGCGGGAGATGCCGATGGGGCATCTGTGCCATTGTCATGGATTTCAGCCGATTCCTCCTCTGAAATCCTCCTGTTTATTCCGGCCACCTTGAAACTGGCTGCGTGATGTGGGGACGTCTAAATTTAGGATATCGACCCCTTGCCGCTTCCCCTCCTCCCCCGAGCCCGGTGTTAACCAAACTCCTTCTCCTGGCAGCACCCGCTTCCCGCGGCTCTTTGGAGAAATTCTTCGGCCTCGGGACGTGGGGGGGGACGATGCCAAAACTCTGCGGGCGACTCGTGCGGCTCCGGTTCCTTGAGGACGGGAGGGGGGTTTGTATCGCCGCGGCTGTTGGGCGCGTGGAATTGCGGTTGAAAACGCGGCAGGGAGAGACGTGAGGATGAGGAGGCAGAGGCGATCGGCCCCACGCCGGTTCCTGCCTGCCTGCCTGTACTCCTGCCTGCTGCCATCTGGCATTGGAGCCTTTTTCCCTGCTTTCCCACCCGAAGCAGAATGGCTTTGGGTGCTGGGTGCGTGGCCAGAGAAGGGCAACGGAGTGGGGAAGGGTCTGGAGCACAAGTCTGGTGGGGGAACTGGAACAGGCCGGGAGGAAACGGCCTCCAGTTGTGCCGGGGGAGGTTTCGATGGGAGCTCAGGAAACATTCCTTCACCCCCAGGGCTGCCAAGCGCTGGAACAGGCTGCCCAGGGAAGTGGTGGAGTCACCGTCCCGGGGGGGATTGAAAAGACGCGTCGATGTGGTGCTTGGGGACGTGGGGTAGTGGTGGGCTGGGCAGGGTCCCTCCTCTCAAAGCCCTTTTCCAGCCCCAGCGACTCCACGGTTCCACGGGCCTGCGGGAGAGGGGACACGGTTCCTCGTCAGCAACGGGCTGGTGACGAGGTTTGTGTGCGGAGTCGGTGGGGCCCACCCTGTGCCGGCAAACGAGCCCTTTCACCCTAAAGCGCTGCCTTCCCGGCTGCCTTCCCGGCTGCCTTCCCGGCTGCCTTCCCGGCTGCCTTCCCGGCTGCCTTCCCGGCTGCCTTCCCGGCTGCCTTCCCGGCTGCCTTCCCGGCTCTTCGCTGCTCTGGGTTTGGATGTAACGGAGCGATGGGAGCGATTTAATTGAATAAGTACGTTATCGAGTGCCTGGCTCAAGAGGCTTCCCTGGCGGAGGATGACTAAGGGCACGGCTGCCCGGGCACGCAGGAATGTCGGGTCCGTCTCTCCGTGCGCTTGTGCCAGCGCCGGGATTTCAGGCTGGAAACCTGAGCCGGCCACGGTCGTCCAGCTCGGCTGCGGAAACGATTTCAAGGCCAGACTGCGCCCAGACCCACATCCCAGTCCAACCAAACCGCACCCAGACCCCCATCCCAGTCCCACCAAACCCCGGTCCAGATGGACCCTGGGTGAAGATGCAGGCAATACCCGGGCAGGGCTCTCTGCCCGCACCGCGCCTTCAGCGTAGACGCATTAGCGGCGGGTTCGAGGGAGGGGACGTGCCCGTCCTCGCAGCCGCGGGGCTGGTTTCTGCCTGTGGCAAAAAATTTTGTCACCGCCAGACTGAAAGCTCTAGCCTGGCAAACTCGTTCTGGGACAAGGGGAAGGGAGCCGAAGGGGGGGGACAGACAACAGGCCGGGGGGCCTGAATTTTAGAATAATTTGGGCTAAACCAGGGCTCTGAGGCCGCAGCCCCCGCGGTCGGTCCTTTAGGGACGGGACTCACTTGTCCCCATGGACTTCAGATTTGGAGTAGGGTGTCCCGGCCGTGTCCCTGTCATGGGCCAGGCCGGTGGGGGGTTACAAACGGGGGGGTCAGGTACGCTGTTTGCAGAGGTGACGAGCTCTGGTCGGCCGCTGAGCTTCCCAAGGTGGGGGGTTACGGTCTTGTCCTGCCGCGGGGGTTCAAATTGCCCAGCGAGGGTTTGCCCCGTACCCCCGAACCCCCCGGTGCCGAGGAGAAGCTTCGGCTTGCCTGGCCACAGGTCTGCCCTGCTTCCTCTGCCCACCTCGTCCCGCTACGGATTTCAGCCTTAGCCAGGCTGCTCCCGCAGCGCTGAGCGCTTGCCGGGCTTTTCCAGGGATGCCAGCCCGGTCCCCACGTGCCATCCCTCCCATCAGCGCGGAACTCGGGCCCTGCCATCCCCTGGCAAGGGAGTGCCGAACCTCAGGGACAGGAATTATACCTGGAATTTCCTGTAATAGTCGATTTTTAAAAAAGAAAAAAAAGCCGTGGCCATTTTCCATGTATTTACTTGCCCAGAGATCCCTTTACGTGGGAGAAGTGGGACATGTCAGCCCAGCGTGGCGGCTGGGAACGGGAGGGAAATCGTCGTCTGTCCCCGCCGGCTGGATCTGGTGCGGATCCCTCACTCTTGTGTTGGGTATCGGCCCCAGATCTGTCTGACGAGCAAAGGCACTTCTCCGTTTGCAGGTCACCTTCCATTTCCCGAACCACTGGGCAGGGATTTCCCTGCTCTTCCCTGCTCCGTACCCCGCCGGGGAGCCGGAGAGGAGTTGGGAGCCGGAGCAATGGGCCCCATCAGAGAGGCCGCATCTCTCCTGCAAACGTCTGTCCTTGCTTTCCCTCTGTCGCTGCCTAAAGCAGATGTTCGGCAGTGCCCTCGGCATCCGGAAGCATCCACAGCCCGGGGGTCTCCTTCCGGATTTCCCTGGAAGGCCCGGGCTCTCTGCGACGCTCCTGGCTCCCCGGCCAAGCTGACGTTCCCACTCATGCCCTCGTCGTTCCTCCGCCGTGTTTCCATCCTCGGCCTGTTCCCAAATTGCTGTTTTCCTGCTTTCTCCCCTACGCGGTGTGTGGATGACGCCCCTGAGAGCACCCCTAACATGTCGCTGAGTTTAAAGGAAGACGTGGAGTTGATTTCTTTCCCTCTGTGCTTATTAAAATCCCCCCGGAGAGTGGCCCCGACGCCTCCTGCCCCTTACTAAATCAGAGAAATCCCTGGTTACGGGCGGTTTTTTCACCTGCAGCTCCTCAGGATGTTTTCAGCCTCCGCAGCCTGTGGGTTTACACCGCGTGACGGTGAAGGTGCTGCCGAGCTCCGGCCGGAGCCCAGCGTTAGCTGCCCCCGATCCTCTGTATCCAGCGGGATGCCAGCCGTCTGGATAACCCCGTGCCGGAGAGGGGGTGCCGGCAGCACGGCCAGGCTGTGCCGTGCGGAGTTCCTTGGAGCGGATGGAAAGTAGGAGCACGCTTTGGAGGATAACCGGCTGAAATAGGAGGTGGCAGCGGGTTTTCCTCCATTCTCCCCTCTGCCGGCAGCCTGCCCTGGGGCCGAGCGGAGAAGCCGGGACACTGGGGTTGGATGTGGAGCTGCGTCCAGCCTGGCTCTCGTTTCCAGGCTGCTTCTGTCCTCTCGCTCGGGAGCTTTCTCGTTTCGGTTCACTGCGTTGCTCCGGGTTCGTACCCAGAGCTGGAAGTTTGGGTATTAAGCTCTTGCTCTCCGTGTCTGCGTGCTCAGTTTGCTTTTTCTCTGCTGCCTTCTCCCGGAATCCCAATGGCTGCGAGTTCCTCGAGGGCCGCGAAGGCGTGTGGCTTTTCCCAGAGCCCAAAAGCCACGGTGCTGGCCGAGGAGTCTTACCGGTGGGAAGAGCCCAGAAAATAGGGATTCGGAGAGGGGACGCCACCTCTGAGGAGCGCAGGGGGGTTGCCGCGGGCCGAGGGGACCGGTGCCACGCTGGGGGTGGCTTCTGGCTTCCTTGGAGGTGACGGTGGCCTCGGCCTCGCCTGGGGGTACGGGCTTCTGGCTGGGGGCTGTGGGGCGGCGGCGGGGTCCCCGTGGAAGCGTGGGCACGGGGGGATGCCGTGGGGGATGCCGGTGGTCCGTGGGACCATGGCTGGCGCGGGGTTTCTCCCGCCCGGGTCTGTTTCTGAGCCGTGTTACTCGATGGGGTGGTGCGGCGCGGGGACACGCACACGGCGAGCCTCACCCCCTTGTCCTAAGGGATTCGGGGGGACAGTGGGGGGCCGTGTCTGTGCTGAGGGGAAGGGGCCTGTCCAGGCAGGGACGCTGCCTGTTCTGCCCGCGTTTCGTCAGAGGGCGGTTTAACCAGCGTCGGGGGGGGCCTTTCATCTCGGCACCCCTCCCATAACGCTCTTACGTTCCGGTAGCGCTGCGGAGAAGAAGAGGGAGGAGGGATGGTGCCGAACGCTCCCAAAAAAAGATGAAGGGCGAGCGTCACCCTGTTAGAGAGAGACCAAACGCTCCGTCCCACTTGCAGTTGTTATTTCAGTTTAAAAATCCTCAACCGATTGCTTCCTGCGGAGAGGAGCCGGGAGCGAACTCCGCGGTGGGGAAACACAGGGAGCCGGCGAGCTGCCGCCGGTGGTTTTGAGTTCCAATCGGTAAAACCAGGAAGCCCGAGAAGCTCCCGACTGCGGTTGACATCTCTGAGACCCAGGATGCACGGAGCTGAAAGCTGCCTGAGAGCACGCTGCTTCCGTTAAAGCCTTTAGAGGGGGAAAAAAAAACCCCAAAACCCTGAAATTAGCACAGAACAGAGGTTGGGTTTTTTTTTCCTGAGCTTTTCAGGTTAAAAATATGTGAAAAGTGGGGCAGGATGACGGGATTCCTGCCTTATTTCCCCGACCTCACGTGTTGAAAGCCTCAGGCTCTGGGAGAACGTGCCACGGGAATCAGCCTGCTTCGGCCGGAGGGGAGCTCACCAGTGCCGGCACGTAAGCGATGTCGCAGCGGATGGGAGCGGGGAGACGCTCCCCGTGGAGCCTCCTCCTGCCCCGGGCTCATTAGTCGCCTGTCTGATCGCTTTCCACGCGTCACGGGTGGGTTTCCCCTGCGTGGAGCCGAGGGGCGCGCCGAGCCTGCGGTGCTGTGACCGAAAGCTTGGCCGCTGCCTCCTGCCCCGAGGAAGGTTCCTGCTATTTTTTTTCTCCCTCTCTAATGTCTCTGCGGTCGTTCTCTCCTCCCCGTCAGCACTTTTCACCCCGATTTCACAACGCCAGCGATGCCGCAGCAGAAATGTCACCTCTCCGCTGGCGTTGGCCTTGCCAGCGGGCCCGATCCTGCCCGCTGCCGGCCTCGAGAGTGCCGCGTTCACCCTGGCGCTACGGGAGGATAAATGGGAACGGCGTGTCTGCCGACGGCGCGTTCCCTTTGAAGTCATCGGCCTTGGCTTATTCCTTCGCCCCGGCCTCCCGCTCTGCTCTGTTGGGAGCGCGTGCTCTTCCCGCTCTCCCGGGATGTCTGCTGGATGCGGCGGCAGAACACCAGGATACTCTTTCTACCTCCAGATAACTTTCTTTTCGCTCTTTCCTGAGCAGAGCGTCTTTGTTTTCGCCGCCAGGATCTACGTGCGCGCCATTTCACTGCCTGGTTGCAGATGGGACCTGGTGGTTTTTTTCCGTTTTCAGTTTCTGAGCAGTTTTTTTACCTCCCCGCCCTCCCCAAACCCTGCTCGGGGCTGCAGGGCCCTGGCTGGGCTGGTGGAGCCCCTTAACCTGGCAGAAATCTCCCTTTTTCCCCGGTCGATGAGCTCCGCTCGCCCCCGTCGTGTTGGGCAGCGGAGGACAGCAGCCCTTGCAGCGGCGGAGGGGCCCAATCCTGTCCGTCCGAGCCCCAGCTCCACTCGCAGCTCGCAGGCAGCTGCCTCCCCGCTGGCTCTGTACCAGCTGGGCAGCACCTACCTTTGGAGCTGCTTTATTAGTCCTCGCAGAGGGTATTAAAAATGCAAAAGCGCCGTCTAAATGCACGGCGCTCCTTGCTGGCCAGAGCTCGTATTGATTTATGGGCTCGCCGGCCGTGCTGCCACGGGGCTCGCGGCTGATTTTGCCTCAGCAAGAACAGAGCGCGGGCTGCTGTGTCAGAATATTTTCTATTTTGGGTACAAGGCTGACTGCAAGGCTCAGTTTCCCGCTGCCGTAGGAGGACGGGGGACAGCGAGAGGACTGCCGGGCGTCTGACAGCTCAGCGCCGTGTCCTGCCGTCTCTTGGCAGGGGGAGAGCCGGGGTTTCAGTACCTGCCCATGTTCTTCAGCCAAAATATTTCCTCCACGGCTGCGTATCCCCTTTCCCCGGGTGCTGCCCGAGGAGGGGGAGCAGCTGCCTGGCTCGCAGCCGGACTCGTGACCCTCTCCTCCACGGCACCTTTCACCGCCCGGTTGTGCCCAGAGGGTTCCGGCTCGCCGGCACGTAGCGGGAGCTGCCCCGCTGCGGGTACCGGAGGGGCCGCCGGCAAGAGGAGAGCGGGCGGTCTCGCCGGGGCCGGCGGTCTCACGTGGGGTCTCACTGGGACCAGCGGGCTCCTGGAGAGCTGCTGGTGTAGCGCATTGGGGTCTCGCTGCGGGATCCACGCGGCTCCTGTTGTCCCCGATCGTCGGGGGACGGAAGATCTCTGTCCCCCGCGTCCCTGGGGAGGTGACAGGGTTTGGTGTGGAGCTCCTCAGCCTCTGCCGGGGCCGGCTCTGGCCTCTGCTCATGCCGGGCGCCCGGGGAGAGGCCCGGTGCAGCCGGAGGAAGGAGTTGAGCCGATGCTGTTGCTGTTGAGGTGAATGTGGGGAAATTCCCAGGGGATTTGAGAGCCAGGCCGGCCGTCTTGACGGCTGCTCCTTCGGCAAAGCCGGCGCTGCGTTTTGGGTCTGCGCTGCCTTCCTGGCGGGCTGAGCTCCCTTCCCCATCCCGGACAGACCCGCTGCCTCCGTGTGCGCGTGTATCCCGGCGTCGTGGAGTTCGGCGCTGCCGACGTTTCCTGTCGGCATCTCCATTTGACCGTTTTCCTCCCGTTGGGGACATGGGCTCAGGCCAAAACCGGCGGGCTGAGGACCTGGTGGTGCTCGCTCCTAACTGCGGCAGGGCTGCCGGAGAGCAGAGGGAGGTTTCTGCCCCTGGCTGAAGCGTCCCCCGGGGTGGGCAGAGAGGTTTTGGGGAGGGGGGGAAGAGGCGGGAAGGAGAACCCCGGATCCTGCTTCCCAGCAGGTCGGCAGCCGCCTCCCGCCCGCCCTCGCTTTCCGCAGCCCCCGCTCCGCTCGGGATCGCTCGGCAGCCCCGACACGCTCCCCCTCTCTCCCCTGTTCCTCTGACAAGTGCCTTGGTCTCACCCCAACTCATGTGTGTTTGTATTTTTAGGGTGATTGAGGTACTGCGCCTCTGGCCGTGGAAGCATGTCGGGGCCAGTGCCGAGTCGGGCCAGGGTCTATGCAGACGTGAACACTCAGAGACCCCGCGAGTACTGGGACTACGAGTCGCACGTCGTGGAATGGGGGTACGCCTGGGAGATAGGAGGGGGACCTACGCCAGGGCCCGTGCGGGGAGGAACGCCCGGCCGAAGGCAGGAGGGCAGGTCGCGCAACCTCCGTTCCCGCCGCGGTGCGAAGGGCCGGCGCCCGGCGGAGCGGGGAACCGGCGGTTTGGTTTTTCCCGGTGGGAAACGGGGGCCCGATTTCCCGGGGAGCCCTGGGCTCGAGCCTGCGGCTCCTCGGCAGCTTGGCAAGTAGAGACGCTTCTGTTTAAGCGGTTAAAATAGACCTGGGTGCCTGGCTTAATTAAGCAAGTGCTTAATTAAAGAAGCATGATGAGGGTTTGGGGTTTTTTTTATCGCTGGGAAGGAAGGATAAGCGGCAAAAGCGAGCTGTCTGTCCCCGGGGCGCCGATGGGAATAACGGGGAGCAACGTCGGGAAGCTCGGGAACGGTCCTGGAGCGTTTGAAAGGCCAAAGGCGAAAGTCTCGTGACTTTTTTTTTTTTTTTTTGGAGTTCCCCTGAGGATTTGAATCTCTGAGAACTCGAAACGAAGACGACCAGTTGATTGTTTTATACGGCGATGGGCTGGGCAAAGGGGCCAGCTTTGACTTCTCAGGTATTAATGTAGCGCTCGTCAGCAAGAAACGCTCCCCTGCTCGAGAGCGTCTTCCTTCCCGAGCCGTACGCCCGGCTCTTCGGGCCGAAGGAACGCTGCCCGCCAGGGAAGGGAGCCCGCTGCTTGTGCGGTAGTTGTGGTTAACGTCCATAAAATAAGTCCTTTATCTGAGGCCGCCGAGCCAGCCGGTGCCCGGGCACCGGGGAGGCTGCTGGGGGCTGCGGGCGGCAGCCGTCGGGGGGGTCGCTGCCGGATTAGGACCCCTTCCCCCGGTGCTCGCCCTCCTCTCCGCTCTAACGCCGGTCGCTGGTACCGGTGACCTCAAAAGGAAAAGCTTTTTATCTGCTTCTGAATCCCCAGCAGAGCCCTGGGGAACCTTCAGGCTCCTTCAGACGGGAATTCCACGTCTTCTGCAAGCATCTTGGGCTGGTGGTTTGGCTTTTCTCCACCCAAGCGACCCTCACGGTCGCTGTTCTCCCTCACGCTTACCCCGAGCCCTCCCGCCCGGTTCCTAGCGAGGACGAATTAATCCTCCCCGCCCGTAACGCGTGCTTCACCACGCTCCCTTTATTCGCGTTTGCCGAGCGTAACCTTAGGTTAAGGAGCGAAGCAGCCCGGCGCGGTCGGGGTTCTTTTCCTCGAGGTGCTGACAAGTCACCTCCCGTATCGTCTCTGGTAATTAGCAATTTGTGAAGTCAAGCTTTCCAGCCTGTAATTCCCTTTCTTTCCTTGACTTGTTTATCCTTATCAAATCGCCGGGGGCCCTCTGCCTTCCTCAGCATAGCAGAAATAATTGCTGATACTTCTTCGGTCCCCTCAGGTGACTTTGGTTAGACTTTAGCGGATTTAGATACCTGCTGGGGGGTGTTTATGGGCAAGAGTTGGTTTGTTTTCTTCTGATTTCTCGTCCAGAATATTTATTTTTACAAATCCTTGGGCGTGCGAGATCCTTTACGCCTCTGTACGAAGGAGGGGCCGTGGGGGAATCTTTGCGCCGGGTATTTTGCTGCAAACGAACTGCTGGTGGGCCCTGGAGTTCCAGGGAACTAGTCCTTGCAGCCCACCGCCTCCGCTTCCCGACGGAGGAGAGGAAAGGTGGAAAGGCAGCGTCTCCGTGCGACCCGGAGCAGAGCTAAGGCTGGGAGGGAGCGTACCGGCCAGCGGTGGGAGGCGGCAGAAGCGTTTTTGGCGTGCCAGAAGGGTTTACCCGCAGGACGTGCAAGTGGTTTGGAGGGGGGGGGTCTCTCCCCGAGCTCCCCGTAACGCCTGCGAGGTCTGGTGCCCACCTCCACGTGGAAGGTGCTGAGCCAGCGCTCTGCTGCCCGGGCTGCCGGCAGTGCAGCGGTGCTCGCCGGTCGGTTCGCACGCCGCTCTGCGGTGGCAGCTGCTTCTCTCCGGCCCTGGGCACGGCGGTACGCTGCTAGCGCTCGGTTTTGAGCCAGGCATAATCTCTTCATCTCGCGTTTCTCTGTTTCCCTGACAGCAACCAAGATGACTATCAGCTTGTGCGGAAACTCGGCCGCGGCAAATACAGCGAAGTCTTTGAAGCCATCAACATCACCAACAACGAGAAAGTGGTTGTGAAGATCCTCAAGGTGGGTGTGTTTGCTCACCCTTTTCTTCCTCTGCCGATGCTTCTGCGTCTTCCGGGGACTGCGGACGCTTTGGGGTGTTTTGGGATGCTTTTTGTCCCGGGACGGAGCGAGCTCCCCAGAGCTAACGGCATCCCGACAGCAGGCAGCTGGCGGTCCTGCTTCTCCGGCCTCGTTATGCTCACGGAACGTGTTTAGGCTCGTCGGCTTGCGGCAGCGAGCTAATTTCTGTGGTGTTGCCAAGCCATGTGTAATTAGAGCCTGCAGGATACACGAATTGTAATGTGTGGGGACGATCTTCAGGATATTGTGAGAGAAACAGCGAAGGTGGAAGGAGCCCCACGGAAATACAGGCTAAGAAAAGCTCGGGGCGGGTTACGAGCGGGAACGGGAGGAATGTCCTCGTTACTGTTCCTGCCCGGGGTCTCGCCCAGCCGGTGGCGCAGAGGCAGAAAGCTGCCGGGAAGGCAGAAGGAGCGTCCCGTCGTCAGGGGTGGGAGACAGACCCAGGGCAGCTTCAGGCTCTCCGCACGCATCCAGAGCTGGCTCTGCGGGCGCGGGGGGCTTCTCCGGGCTGGGGGCTGCAGGTCCAGCAGCGCCGAGGAGTCACACAGACACGGAGGGAGCTAGAGCCGTTTCCCCGGGCTGCGCTTTTCTTGGGTAACTGTTTCCAAAGTTTCCATCAAAAGATTTAACCCGGGACCTGAAGAGAGGAAGCTCGCTCTTTAAACCCTTTCATTTTCTTCGCCGTGTACAGCCCCTCGTGCCGGAGCGGCCAGAGAGGTCTGTCTGCTGGTAACCGGCTCTGGTTTTCTCTGTTCTCAGCCTGTGAAAAAAAAGAAGATCAAACGTGAGATTAAGATCCTGGAGAATCTCCGAGGAGGCCCCAATATCATCAGCCTGCTGGACATAGTGAAGGACCCCGTGGTGAGGACGGGGAAGGGGCAGCTCTGACACCCAGGGTGCGACGGAAAGTCCTCGGGGGTCCTTAAAAGTCTCTCTCCGAGCTCTGAAATCAGCCCGGGGGTCTCTCTGCGCGCGTTCCCCGGTCAGAGCGCTGCTGAGACGGTAGGAATGGGAAGGAGATACTGCTGGCCGATGCGGCAGGCGGAGGAGGGCTGTGCCTCCAGCGCTGTCTTCTCCCAGTCCCGAAAAAGCGGCCGGGAGCAAAGGATGTCTTCTCCCCGGTGGGTCGCCTGGCTTTGCAACCGCCTCGGTCCTGCGCAGCGCCAGGTCGCTTCCTCGTGGCCTGTGCGAAGGGCGAGGAGGAGGAGGAGGACGGGCGGCAGCAAACAGGGGGGAGCCCAGCGCCCGAGTGACGGTTGTGCCGTCATCAAACCGGTCAGGCACAAGGAGGTTTTCCTCCGCCGTCGTGCCTGGCCGCTCCACACCCCCAAAATCCTCGAGGGGACAGAACGATGTTTCCTTCGTGGCGTTTCCCAGTTCTCTCCCAGGAGCGGCTTTTCCTTCCGTTGTCCCTGTGGAGCCGGGGTGTCCCGCTGCCCCTGACAGTTCCTCATCTGGCCGGGGTGATCCGGGCAGGACCGCCGGTTCGGGGCTGCCAGGCAGGGGACAGGCAGCGACTTCTAGCTCGCACCGCTCATAACCCAGCCCCGGAGAGCTCCCTGGCCGCCACCTCCCTGGCCGCAGCCAGCTCTGCTGGTCCCCGCTGCGCTCTGCCGCCGTGAGGAAGGCTAAACCGCTCTCTTTTCTCTCCCTCTCCGGACCCGCCGTTGCCGTCCTGCAGTCCCGCACGCCTGCCCTGGTTTTCGAGCATGTCAACAACACAGATTTCAAGGT
Organism: Aramus guarauna; assembly: GCA_013400195.1. Lineage (NCBI taxonomy): Eukaryota > Metazoa > Chordata > Aves > Gruiformes > Aramidae > Aramus > Aramus guarauna. The sequence continues at coordinate 13,271 of VXBL01000851.1, read as the reverse complement.
GAGCGACCGCCGCCGTTGCAGACGCCCGCTGATGGTGTGTCTGGGAGGGCAGAGCAGGCACCCTGCCTGCCGGAGGGATTCCCGACCCGCTCCAACGCCTTCTCGCGGCGGGGAGGGAACGGCTCTCTATTTCAGAGGCACGCGGCGGCACAGAAAGGGCCGGCATCGCCGTCTCAGAGGGGCCGGGGGAGCTGGGGCCGTGGCCAGCTGGGTTTTTCCTACGTTTCGCAGTGACGGGCGAGAGCCAAGGGCAGAGCGCTCGTGTCAGGGACCGTCCCCGAGTCTCCTCTCTGCCACGCCGCTCCAGCGCTGGCCGTCACGGGCTCGTATTCACAATCTGGCGTTGGCCAATTTTCAGGCTGAAACGTCGGATTAGCTGAGCCTCGCCTCGCCGGAGCCTGGGCTGAGACGAGGAGGGGTGTGGAGATGGGCTGTAGGAGTTGGGAAACGGGCAGCTGCTCTGCCGGCAGCTGCTCGGTTGTTTTCAGCGAGCAGTGAACGTGCCCTGAGTCCCGGTGTCACCCTTTTCCCACCCGATCCTTGTCCCCAGGGCTTGTCTTCGGGCCATCTTGGGGAATTGCTCTCTGCTCTTGGGGTTTTGCAAGGGCGGCGAGGCGTGCTCTCTAATCCTCATCCCCCGTCCTCGGGACGGGAAACAGAATCCTTCCCGGGTGCTGCTGGGTCTCGGTGGGGCCGTGGAGCTCCCTGGTCCCCTCCTGGGTGGGAGCGGGGAGGGCACGCGCCCGCTCCGAGGGCCGGGGAGCCGGACTGAGACTCTGGTTCCCCCCTGCGCTGTGCCGGTGGTTCCAGCCGAGGAAATTCGGGGTGCAACGCTGCCTCTTGGTGCCGCTGGGCCCCAGTTTCGGCTCCACGAGTGTTCTGCACTGGCGCAGGTGGCTGGTGCCGGTGGATAAACGTGTTGTGTTTTGTCAACTTCTCTCATCTGCCTTCTTGCAGCAATTGTACCAGACGCTCTCCGATTTTGACATACGGTTCTACATGTACGAAATCCTAAAGGTGAGCTCCTGGGGAGGGCTGGCAAATCCGCCGTCCCTAAAAAAACAATCCTCGCTCCAGCAGAGACCTGCTGCTAAATCTGCCCCGGGGAATCTGCGCGTAGGAGCGGGAGGCAGAGAGCGGAGCTTGTTTGGCTACTAAACCCTGCTGGACCGTTGCCCGGCTGTCCGCACGGGATGGCTTCTTCTTGGGCCGTCGCACGAGGGGAGGCTCCGAGTGCGAGGGCACCGTGTCCTTGAGAAGCAGAAGCCATTTTATTTCTTTATTATTTATCGATGGCAGCGTCCCATCTGCAGGGTTTGGGTCAGAGCAGGCGCCGCGGGGAGACGACGAACCTTTGCAACGAGGTTTCCGTCGGCACGACGTCTCCTCCGGTGGGGCTGGAGAGGGAGATGGGATTTGCCTCCCTTCTCTGCCCGATCCTGCTGCCTCCTCGCGTCTGACGGCCTCCGTTCTGTCCGCAGGCGCTGGATTACTGTCACAGCATGGGCGTCATGCATCGAGACGTCAAGCCGCACAATGTCATGATTGATCACGAGCACAGAAAGGTACGGCGAGCATCCCGCTCCGTGGGGAAAAGGGAGATGCCGCGGGGGCAGCGCCGGGACGCTTCTCTCTGCCCGGATCTGCCTCTCGGAGGGGAGGGGATCCGCCACGCTGTGCCGGTTAGCTGCTGCGGTTAATGCCGTGTGGTTCTGCCCGTCTCCAGCAGCGCCGGCATTCCCGAGCCCGTATGAAGGCAGGAGAACGTCGCCTTTAAATCCCGGTCCACCCCGGTTAGACGTGGGCCCTGGCAGACCCTGGCACGGGGCGGGGGGGCGGCGCTGAATTTGCAGCTGTTTGTTTGGAAATACAGGCGGCCGTAAAACCCCCCACCTGCATCCAGTAAACTCCTTTTATTTGCCACCTGCTTGGGGCTTGTAAATGTAACGCCAGATTTTTTCCAGCACCTCTGTAACAGCTGGGACCTCAAATAAAACGCACTTCAAAAAGGCGCCTGCTCGCACGGGCGGGGAGGCCGGGCCTCTCCCGGTGGCACCGGCAAAGCCGGTGGACGCCCCCATTATCGGAGCGGAAAGGGGCTGAACCCCCCCCCCCCCCCCGGTGCTCTTTGCTTTTGCTCTTCGTCGCAGCCTGGCATGGCCCTGCACCTGACCGGCTGCCTTTTGTTGTAACCGCCACGCTCGCAGGCGTCGCGGCTCAGCCAGCCTCTCCTTTGCCCGGATTAACAGCAGCACCCCTGGCGAGGCTCTCTGGGGACGGCAGATACACCACAGATACCCCGATTTTCATCCCATTTCTGGCGTAAGCCAAGCAGGGAGCTGTGTCTTAGGCGGGTTTCCCGTACGGTAGCTGTGAAGCAGCCTGAAAGCCGTAACTAGAGAGGACTTTCCCCGGTTTGCTGACAGAGAGGAAGGCAGCGCTGCCCAGGTTCCACAGGGATTGTCCTAGGCCTGGCATTGCTCGGTATTAACGACCCGGCGCGTCATCCGCAAGTTTAATGAGCGGAGCTGGGGCGGGAGGGGGCTGCGCGTCCCCTGGAGTTCAAAGTTTGAGACAAAGACCTGAAAAACGGGGTAAAATTCTGCCCCCACCCCCACCCCCGAGATGCTCCCGTCGTTTTCTCCCCCTCGACCCTGGTGCAGCCACCGCCGCGGCACGGCACCGCCGCGGCCGAGAGCCGGCGCAGCCGGGGGCGGATGAAAGAGGCGAGTTGGGGGTTGCGAAGGGGTGGGGGGGCGGCTGTGGGTCCTTCTTGGACGTGTCCTCTGTCCCCGTCTCCTCCAGCTGCGCCTGATCGACTGGGGGCTGGCGGAGTTCTACCACCCCGGGCAGGAGTACAACGTGCGGGTGGCGTCGCGGTACTTCAAGGGACCGGAGCTCTTGGTGGATTACCAGGTACGTCCCGGCACGGCCGACAGCGGAACCTGGCTGTGGGGACGCGGGCGGGTGGCTGCGGCATCCCCGGCTTCTCTCCTGGCCGTTGGGTTTTTCCAGGGACGGCCCGGCCGTCTTGGTGGCTGCTCGGCGTCGTTTTCCTGCCCGTGCGCGATGGGACCGCGTGCAGCTCAGGCTCTGACCCCGCAGCCTGCCTTAGAGGCGGTGGAGCTTCCAGCTGCGGTGCCAGGATCCCGCCGGCTCTCCGCCGTTCCCCTCGGCGCGTATTTCCCCCGGGCTGGCGGTTCCTGGCGCTTCCCTGAGCTCCCCCCTCTCCCCCCTCTCGCCCTTTCCAGATGTACGACTACAGCTTGGACATGTGGAGCTTAGGCTGCATGCTGGCCAGCATGATCTTCCGGAAAGAGCCCTTCTTCCACGGCCACGACAACTACGATCAGGTGAGCCGCAGGGCAGGGGAGCCAAGCACTGGTTTGTACTGGGAGGCGCTGACGGGAGCCGTCACCTGCCCGAGGGGAGGGGGATGTAGCCACGGTGCAGTGCGGGAGCCGTTTCGGTTACTCCAGACGTTGCTGCTGCCACGGTGGGGTTGATGGGATGTGGGTTTGGAGCTGGCCGGTGGTTCCCAGTTGTACCAGCAGCAAACGCAGCCGTGCCCGGCCGGCCCTGAGCCCCACCGCAGCCCGGGGAAGGGCCTGCAGCGTCCTGGGCTGGAGGGTCCTGCGGCTGGGGGGTCCTGCGGCTGGGGGGGCCTGCGGCTGTGGGGTNCGGCTGGGGGGTCCTGCGGCTGTGGGGTCCTGCGGCTGTGGGGTCCTGCGGCTGTGGGAGCCAGGTGCTCCCCGCTGCCCCTGCCTTTGGGGCGAGGTGGAGGAATCGGGCTCCACTCCAGCTCCAGCTCGGGAATGCCGGGCCTGGTGGCTCCGGTACAGCTCCACGCGCCTTCCGGCTGCCCCAGGGAAAGGGTACGAGGCCGTGCCTTCGCTTTCCACCCTGGAGAGGGCCGGGACCGCATCCGTCCCCGGCCGCGGAGCTCCGCTGAGCTGTGTCCTCGCTGGGGGACCCCAGGGCCCGCGGGGGTGCGGCAGGAACCCCGTCCTGCCATCGCCCTCAGCGTTGCTGCCCCGCCCCCCCCCCCCCACT
>VXBL01000850.1:988829-1097853 GCA_013400195.1 Aramus guarauna | reverse complement strand
TGGGCCTAAACCACGTCATCAGCCCACCTTCAAATACTTGCAAGTAGCCCTCATCTTCACATCTAATGACATAAATACCTGAACTCTCTCATTCTGAGGCTATTTGTGCCTGATACGCTTTCTGCTGGGGAGGGGTGTGTGTGGTGCTGGTGGTAAAAGTAAAAAGGCCTTGTATCTTTTCATTCCTTCTTCGTTTGTTTAGTGGTGACTGGGCAATCCTTTCATCTGAAACCTTGTGTGTTTTCTTTTTCTCCACAAAACTGTGGGGTCAAATAAAACCCTAATGTGAGTATGAAGGTACTTTACATGCACTAACAAACATCATACAGAACGAAGGCTGTTTGTCCTGACTTCCTCTGTCAAAAAGGAAAGGATGATGAGTAAAAGTGAAAGGCAGTGCTTTTAAACCTGATTAAAAGGTATTTTTTTAAACATCAGTTAACTAGGGAAGGTGGCACTGACAGAATCTGAGGATTTGTTTTGTGTGTTGGCAGATTTTGGTATGATGAGGACAAAATTGAGCTACTGAGAAATTTTTCTTCTTTTAGTGCCATCCAGCTGCTCCTGCTACAGGAAGATGAGTTAGCACTTGTTTGCTGCCTTCATCAGGTTGCCAACCCATCTCTCCTAAATAATTTCTCGTGAAATTTCCAATGCTTTTAATACTAGAACACTGGCAGCTAAAAAAATTAAGAATAAACTGCCTCTACCCTTATCTTTTCTGTCAGGGATAAACAAGAGTGAGCATAAAGTACCCTGATATCACTTTCACAGAGTCACTTTTTAGACTGTAGCCTGCTTTTAAAGTCAGCATTGCACTTGGCTCAAATGATGAGATACTGACATTAAATGCTACTCAGGCAGAGCCAGTGTTAATATTTTCAATGCCTTAGAAAAAAGGAAAGAATGTAAACTAATTCTACTTCTGTTATTTTGAAGTTCCTTCATAACATCTGAGCAAAATCAAAGCTGTTTGAGGACTTAGGCAAAGTATAATTTTTCTGCTGTTTATTTGGGGCAGGTGGGGGAAGGGAATGATTTTTAAAATGCTTACTGAGAGTCAGCTTCCTTGCCTCATCCCTGTTTGAAAGTTTCCAAAAAAGGGAGGATAAAGAAATCAGGTTGACTCCCATGGTCAACAGCAGCCAATGCCAATGAATACATGTACTGTCGGTTAGTGAAATTCATTATCTCCATGTGCCAAAACTGAGACAATGAAGACAAAAGCCACAACCTTTCAACTCCAAATATATCACTGGGCTAAATTCGCCTGACATGGTGAAGAAAATTATTGGTCTAAAGAAATAACTATGAAGGAAAAAAACCTCCTTGTCTAGTACCAATCTCTTGTCCCCTCCAGCATCTGGCACTGGCTAGCTAGTCAGTGTGCAGGGCACTTAACTATGTGCTATTATTTAGCAACAGAAAAGACATAATTTCTGCAGCAGCTGAGCACTTATGAACATTAATGCAGTAATTCTTGTAACCCCACTGTAAAGTACTGACGTGTTAGTCATATCCATTTTACAGATGAAGAAAAGAGGCACTTGGTAGTGTGGCACCTTCACTTCCGCGTTAATTTGGTCTGCCTTGAGTCCTACCTGTGTCTGTATAGTAGACTGACATATTTTAATCCTAGCACACACGTTTCTGCCACATGCCTGCTCTGTAGCCTGAGCTGATCTAACTCCTCCATTCTGTGCTGCTAAAGCAATACCCCGCGCAGCTCATGCATTAGCTCAGAGCGTGATCACCCTCTGTTCTAACTTCTAACCATAGCAAGCTAGCAGCTCTCAAACATTAGGGACACTGTACTTCATCTGAAGAAGGCTCCTTTTGTGAAAATCTGGAAATGAAGACTGCTGACTGGGAAGTGAGCACCAGACTGTCTGAGAACTAGACTATCCAATGAACTTTATCAGCCTGTTGGGATAAAACAGGATAAACCAGTATCATTCCATCACCACAGCTTATCATCTAGAGTCCCTCTGTAGCTTACAGTGACTGATCTTATGAATTACAACTGCTTACCAAATACTCCATGAAAAAATATTGGTCCCAGTTGGTGATAAATAACATCAGTGAGCTAAAGCAATGTTGGGCAGTTCAATGCTTTGCATTCTATAGGAGTTAATAAATATTTCTTGCAGTTCTCTTTTTACTCTTTGGATGACAGTGAATTCCTGGAGGGTGGATAAGAATATCAAGTCTGGAAAGATTAAAGTGGTAATTCTTGCTGTCCCTGGTAGGTGAGAAAGAAAGTGAAAAAGATTGTGAACTAGAACCAATGGCATACATAGAGATTGCATGCTTCTTGTCAAAGTATGCCAGCTGAACATTTCTGTGTCATGACCCAAGGTTTTGTCTGGTACCAGCTTAGCTGTAATTCAGCCAGCTCAATCACTAAAGCAAGGTGGACTTAAAGATAAGAAATTTATCCTAGTCAGTTTCCCAGTGCTGGGAAAAAAACCTCATGCTTCTGCAGCTGAGGAAGCAGCATGATAAACAGATATGTTAAACAGAGATGGAAACCAAAGGAGAGCTATGTGCCTGTGGTGAATAAGTGAGGCACTAAGAAGATATTTCTACTGGAAGAGACATATGGGTAGTTTTCACTCTTCCTCTCCTCTGTAAGTAAAGAAGTTACACTAAAAAATGCCTTTATCTATGTTCCTAACTCCTTCAAAAGGAATTTGACTAGGTCCAAAGATTCACCAAACTTGGCTCTGCTAAGAAACAAAAGCAGTAAAGATGTGAAGAAATAATTTAATTTTAGTTTTTAAGCTGTTGCCTTTCACATTCACTGTAGTCTACTCAATTTCTGCTACAGTGGGAAAGGGAGATCTCTTTTCCCCACCCTGGACATCACAGTCTAATCAGTTCTTTTTATTTTACTTCTCTCTTAGCTCAACAGCCAATTGCATATTGCCCAAATTCTCATTTTAAAGTCTTTCTTAGACTCTGGGCATTTTTGCTGCCAATCTCAAGAATCCATCTACTTGGTTTTGCTACAGACTTGTGTCAGCTTAGGCAAGCTGCATTTGGCCAGACTGCAGTGCTCTTGCCTGTGGTAAACACTGCCTTGATACACAAACAACCCTGCTGTCATAAGCAGTACTGCTCAGCAGAGGAGGCATGAGCTAGCTGCAGTAAAAACTGTTGACTTCATATAAAAATCTTTTCTGTGATAAGAATCTTCACATCTGGATGACGAAAATCTGCTTCTTCCTTCCTTTGCTGAGCATGTTGAGCCCTACAGATGAAAACCTGTCTATACACGCTAAATGTATCTGAGTATTTATAGGCATTTCTGTGGTACCCTGAGTCAACAGTGTTGTGAAAGAACCTGTCAGGAAGTGGAGAAATTATCTCTGAGAAGCTGGAGATATTTTTTAATAGCCAGAGGGAATGACATAACCAAAATTTTGCCAGGGAACGATTTTTTAAAACATTTGATCTGATGATTTGCTAGTTCCTAGACATATTAGTTGAAATCTGTCTTCTGTGTATTAGAAATAACTGCACTGTACTTAGGGGAATATTTATAGAAAAGCCAAGCCCTGCTCCTAGAGCTTGTATCTGCTTTTCTTTTTTTAAAGCTTGATATTTATATCATCTAACCATAGCATAGTGTTGGTTGCAAAACTGTGGCTGACCAAAGTCCTGAGGGGCTGCCACAAGAAAGATGACTTCTCCACTGGTTAAAAACCATCAAAAACAACTTTTCCACTGGTTGTGCTGGGAAGCATCTTACTGAATAAAGCAACTTTTCTAAAGAGGGGACAACTTTGTGGCATAATTCTGCTGACTACACTGAACTTCTGCCTTGGAAGGATTCTGAGCCTTGCTTCTTCCCTTTGCTATTATAAAAACTTCTGCTTTTTAATGGATAATTGGATCTTCATGAGTTTCTTCTGAGTGATCTTACTCGGAGATAAGACTGCAACAAGATCTTCTACATGGCAGCAAATTGCAAAGAATATATCACTAAAATATTTTTGATACAAGCAAAGAAGAGAAACCAATCGTTATATACTCTCTGCTGTTTGAAAAGCCTGTTAAGGTTAATGTAAAAAGCAGAGACTATAGCTCCTATTTCAGAACATCAGAAGTGTGAGATCCTCAAGCTCTTTTTGACAAACTCTACCACTTCAGTAGCCAACATTAGCGTCATTTAAGGTAAAAGGCCATTGCCAGTTTCATATGTATTTTATAAACAGATACTACCTAAAACTGGAATTTTACCGTCTTACGCATCCAACCACTGAGGTTTAGTTATAAAAAAACACTGGTATGAGCCATCCCATGCATGAACTCATGGAACAATACCAAAGCCGGTGAAGTTTTGTGACACCAAACTAAACCTACTACTCATAGCAGAGATAAGAATAAATAAAAACTTTTTATCTGAGTCCCAAACTGTGGTGGTTTGGATGAACAGGGACCAGAAGCCAGGCTATCTACAGAAGGTGGAATGCAACCATCCAGGTCCGAGTCTGGTCCCAACAGTAGAGGTGATTTCTTGTAGTGTCTGAAAAGAGACCTGGAGTATCTCTCATGACCAGAAGGCTGGATTTCTGCTCAGAGGAACCCTAAGTGTTGACATCATGATACCAAGCTGCAACCATTACATCTGCAGAACAAGCTCTTTCCTTTGCCAGTCACAGCTGGGCACCGTAGCTAGCTGGTTTTGGAAGCAATAGCCTCATCCATAATTAGTGGCTGAGTGGCTACACAAACAAAATACTCTTGTAATATTCTCTCCTTGCATGAATTCTCTTCCTGCAGACACAAGGATAAGTGACCTTCAGGTTTCATTTGGATTTATTCATCCCATGACCACCTGTGGCCTCAGAATGATGCTTGGCACATCTCACCTGGCCACTTGATGACATCACTGTTTACTCAAGTAGTGCTATGTTTTTCATCTCCATGTTCCAGATTAGTTTGCTTGGCATCCATTAATCTTCCATTAAACATGATGTTTCTCTTAAAGGTTTAGATAACCTTTCTTAGACCACCATGCTTCAGCTCTCTTTCTGCTAATCCTTCAGCTACCTGGAGCATTCTTTCTTCCCCTCCCCCAATAAATATACAGTTATATTAAAGCTTAAATGTGAAAATGGATCTGTTAAGATGGTATATATGAGAAAAACAAGGTTGGTTGGGTCAACCCAGTTGTCATTTAGTTTAGGGTCTCCTAGCCAACTGATCCATCTACCATACTTGAGGATGTGAACAAAGAGATGACTACAAGCACATGTGTTCTTGCAGAAATGAAACTGTTATGAGATACTCTTAGAAAAAAGTGGTGAGAGAAGACAACCCTTATTTTCATATTTGGTCAGATAGCTTGCCAGTAGATATTCATAAGATTAAAAGACTCTGATGAGATCTTGTTAGTATCTTATTTTTAAGGCTGGGACAAACAACGTGGTATCTATATCATAGGATTTAATTAAAGAAAATGCTCAGTCTGGTTCCATAAAAATGATGAAACTTGGATTTATGGTGTTTATGCAAGGTACAGTTTTTGATTGTCCTTTGTCAAAGGCACCTTGAAATGCTTTGTCAGCTGCCTCTCTCTAGCAGCAATGCTCTGTCATTTTCTAATTAAATCTGTGCAACTGTTCACACTAGAATTAAAACTCAGCAAAAGAGATGTAGAAGGTTGCAGAGGGCTATGTCTTAATGATCTGTTTTTCTCATCTCATGGCTCCTGCTGATTTGCATTCTGCTTAAATGAAGCAACATGATTCTTACTACTGAGAGCACAGGACTGCAAATACCATGCTAGTCCATGGTTCTGCTGTTTTTTCGTGCAGTACCAGCTGTTTTTTATTGAGGAAATTCTACTGTGTAGTTGAATAATTTTGGTCTCTAGAGGCCTTATTGTTCTGTGTTGGATGGGGTAAATAAGAGAGTACTAAATCCTTTGAAGAGTTAGAAAATGACAGTAACTGGTAGAGTATGTACTCCACAGCTGATGAAGAACCAGATGATCTTTCTCTTATTTTTTTTTTTTTGGTTACTGAAAGCACAAATTGACCCATGATGGGTTTACTGAGGGGAAAAAAAAAAGAAAAAAAAAAGAAGAAAAGGAACATTCTTCTGTTTCCCTTCTTCTGGTTTCAAAACAATTAGAACATAATACTGGTCTTCCAGAGATTTGTCAGCTGCTCCGAACTGTGCCACTATATTGCTGCCTAAACTGCTCATCTTTTTAGCATTATCTCAGTGTGCAGCAGTTTCCTCCTCTGTAAAATATCTTGATCTGTGAAAAAGACTTTCCCTTTTTATAAGTTGCTTTGAGATCTGAGGGTGAAAAAATGAAAGTCACACTGTAAGTACTCAACAGACTGGTCACTGGGCTACAGTGATGTTTCAGTTATGACACTAATGCTGATAGGTGTCAAATAAGGCATACATTTTCTTCTCTTGCATACACATTTCTCTGTGTGAGGGGGCACCTCAGTCTTTGCTCTGTAGATGAATTTGACACTGAAAAAAACTCTTTTGCACATGCTAGTGGAGAGTTTGTTTGGTACACTCAGTGAAATTTGTTGCTGTGTTGCTATCTACCCTTAGGTAGAACATGCAGGTTGCAAGCGGTGTCAAGCGTATTTCATGACATCCTTTGACAGCAGCCATGAGTTGAATGGACTTTGGGCTGCACCTCCCTACATGGAGAGCCTTTCTGTGAGTCAGGTCAGAGGGAGAGAATCAGCCTGGGAGATAGCACAGATACGAAATGTCATCTTCTTCTCTGCCAAGTCATTTTTTTGGGAGCATAGGACAGCTGTCTTGAATATCTCAAAGCAACAAATTGTATGAGATCAGAGTGCAGCTCTAGGCTTCATCACCCAGTTTTCTAGTGTGACTGTGCCAAAGCAGAAAGTTTGGCTTGCTTGAAAGGAACATCCTCATGGAATGGGGACACTTCTTTGAAATGAATGTGGCTGGATGAGGAAGAGTGGGGAGGAGTCAGTGCAGAATTTATCCTGTTGCGCATTTCACATGATGAAACTTCCCTTACTAAAGTAAACCAAGCCAAAAGAGAAGAGGAACAGAGAGAACTGAGTTTTTTGTGGTAGATATGTGCTCCACGTGCTGTTCTGCATTATGAAATGAATCCAACCATATCCAGCAGACTTTAATTAGCATTTTATTAGGAGGAAAAGAATTAGCTCTACAATATAGAATACTGTTTAAAAATGAAGTATCTTGGCTATTTTCAATCCCAAATGCACTAAAGAACCAGACTACAATGCATTCCAGTGGCTTGAAATACTTCAATTGGAACAAAATTGTGAAGCTAGGTTTGAGCCATGCAGGAAGACATTGCATCCTTGGGTTTCATTGCCTTTATTTGCACTGAAGTCAATTGAAATAATTTTGTTTTGAAATCATGAAGAAATTACTGCACCAAGGATGAGACCTTCACTGTGAATTTCAGCCTTGGGTGAAATATTTACAGCTAAATTGCTAACCTCTTTAAAAAATCCTTCGCTGAATGAGACAAGTCTGTGAAGCAGAATGCTGATTTTGGGCTTAATATCAGTAGTACATCTGTCCATGTCAGATATTATAGAAATACAGCTGGGAGTGTGGACTTGGAGGCCCTCATCATCTTGTTCCCTGTGCTTAGAAAATGGCTAAATTATTTGTGTGCTGTGGTTGATCTTCTAACCTACCCTCAGTCACTTTAATTTCCTCAGACAAATTCTCTCTGATATATTTTTTTCTTAATATGAAGTAAAAGGAGATTGGTTGGGTTTGTTTTTTTTTCATCTGATTTAGTAGGCTGTCTTTCCTAATCCCATTTTTCAGTTTCACCTAGTACACTTTTGAACCCAACCGAAATCTCAAAGATAATTATTTTCCTACCAGTTTTGTGCAGCTGAGAAGAGAAAAAAGGTCCAAAATAATGTCTTTATGAAAGAGAGACAGAAAGCAAGCAGTCTCTGTTTCATCAGCAATGCTATCTCTTATGCAGTGGAGTGCACCAAAGACCTTTCATAGAGTGGGAATTGGCTTTACTGAAGTGGGGGAAAGCAGAGGAAAAGAGTCTTACAAAGTCATTATACTAAGTAATTATTTTTATATAATTTTTGGGCAAAGTCAATCAAACAATTTTGGAAAAATACTAACACCTTCCTCTGCCTCCAAGAAAAGGTAGAGTATAGCATTTACCTAGTCCTTGTCTTGAGAGTTATGTGCTTCTGTCTCAGAACTGACAGACTAAATTTTGTTCAAATTCAGCTTTTTTTCTAGATGTATGGAAAAAAAACCCCAAGGAATAAATCAGATGAAAAACATTTGAAGGGATCTTTAAAGGTATAAGTTGGACCCAACTTCCTTCAGCTTTCAAGGAGATATGGCAAATAACTTGACATCCAGGATCCAGAGAATAAAAATATATAAACCAGTGCAAGCATGTCTTCTCTTGAACAATTATTCCTGAAGCTGAAGTATATTATATGATAGCAAATCTCTCTTTCTGAAGTCTGCTACTCCTGTGTATTGTTTATTAAGAAATAACAGATTCTGAGAGCCATCTTAACTTTTTCTTAATGAAGCCTAGAGGAAGACTGGGAAAAATTGCTTAAGAAGCTAAGCATTTGGCCCAATATTCATTATTTGTCACCCTGTCATAATTTTTAGGGATTGTTGTCCAGAATGAATCATAAATTTATGAAGTGCAAAACTGAATCCAAAAGCATTTCTAGTCCATGGAACAACCATATTGCCAAGGGGTATATTTTAAATTTTTAAATCCCTCTCCATTACCAAGTTCAGTGCTTCTAAAGCACAGAATTCAGTCCCTCTTCCCCACCAAAAAAGTAAACAAACATTTTGTGTCAGTGTTAGAACATCCATTGCATAAATAAATCACTCCTACATATTTTCTCTCGATCCGCCATGATCTAGTGTAGATATAAGCATGTAATATTTTTACAGCAAAATGGTACATCAGAATGTAGGGGGAGATTTTAGGCCATAAACAGAAAAAGGTCCGCAAATAAAGGTCTATAGCTGACGTATTAAAAACCCCTCATCTCCTTTTCAGTCTCAAAGGTTAATACTTTAAATTCTGACACTCATCCCTGTTGGGGAGTACAGTAATGTTTCCTACAGGACAGGAAGGCATGCTGCGGGGGGAGTGCAGTAATGTTTAGCGGCTGCACACTTTGGAAGGCTGGTTGTATTGGGGGGCATGTGCCCAAAGCAAGACACACAGCCTGAGACAAGGATCCCCAGGGCCTCTGGCATGGCTGGCTGACAAAAAGAGCCTTGCACGATTTGCCTGCGGCTCGTAACTTCCTCAGTATCATTTCCTGTGTGTCAATAAAGGCTGGGGAACATCAGTATAAGTAGACAAACTGAACTGCGGGAAAGGGAAACTGGAAACTCCTGGCTCCCAGCCCAGGCTTCAAACCATATAGCCATCCTATATATTTCTCTGTGTATTTGAGCTGCGGTTCTGTTTGGGGTCATCTTTAAGATCTGTGTATTCATCAAATGACCAGTTCTATATATAGCATGCTTACTTATCTTGCCCTGCTGTGTCAGAAGCCTTCTCTCCAGGAGATCTGCGTTGTTGACTTATTTCATCATTGTTCTTTCTCATCTCTTGCTGGTAAAGGGCTTAGCTGTTTCCAGCTGGTGCTCTACTGAATTTGCAATTCATTATATATCAAATAACTTTTAAAACAAATCTCATAGTTTGATCTTTCCAGTTGCACACAGTCTCCAGCTTTGTGCTCCTGTTTCATTCTCATTGTAAAATAAAGCTGACCTAAAGAGGAGGGGATTTCTTAAAAGAAAACCTGTGTGTGAAGGGAAATTGGAAGGAAATATCCCACAAGTAATTAACTGGGAGATATGTCTGGGACTGAGCCATTCAGATTCAACATGTTGCTTCATTTCCAGAACTTTTAGCTCTTACAACACCTGTGATCTATTGGTCATGTCATTGTAGAACTCTAGGGTTTCTGGTGATGTCACAGTGGTGGCACACTGGTCGCTGCAGCATCTTGTGCCATACAGAAGGCACAGGGCTGGGCACATAAGGAGTACCAGGATAATTCTGGTTTGGGGCAGCTAGACAGATTCAATCCTGTGGCTTACTGTGGTCCTCTAGTTTTCAGACTGTCCTCTTCATCCTCAGAAGGCAAGCCCAGAAAGGTGTGTGGCCACACTGAGGCAGCTCTGGGCCTCAGGATGAGGATGACAGCGTACATGGCAAAATAGTATGATGTTGACAGAGGTGTTGTCCGGCACTGATGTTATCAGGAGCTTTCAGCAAGCAGTTGCAATGAGGATGGCTTTACATGCTGAGCCTCAAGATACTGAAGAATTTGTTGATCTGCTTATCTGCTAGGGCTGCAGTAGTACTTACATTTCAGTACATTTCTTACTGTACGACTGTTTCTCTCTACCTCCGTAAATCTCCCTTGTTGAGCAGAAAAATTGGAGTGGAGCTGCAGCACAATAGTGGATAGTTAACAGTATTTTGGCGGGGAAGGGAAAATCAGGCTCACCGGTGGCGAAGGACTAGTGGCTTCGTTGCCTTCCCTGATTAACCTGTGCCTGTACATTGTGTGAACGTACACATGTGCAGCCGGGAACTAAGCTGCACTCAAGGCTGTATCCCAGGTGCTTGGGTTGGAAGGAGCAGACTCAGAGGGGTCTCAGCAGTCTCACAGGACATTTCACACAGAGGAATTAAAAAAATCTGCACATTTCTCTGGCAAGGAACATCAATTTAGGCAGGTGAAAAAGTTGCTGTGGTGAATAGCCTGCTGGAAAGGTCTGCAGAGCAAAGCAGCATCACAGTGCACATTTGGGAAAGTGGTATGTCCTGGGACAGACAGGAAAGCTGATGAATGGCTAAAGTTGTGAGGTTCAGACCTTGCTAGAAACAAGCTGTATCTATGCAAGGAGGTCCCTTGTGAAGATGTCGAATTCTGATCTGTTTCTGAACCAGAAGAATCAATGTCTGCTCATCCTGGCCCAGCTTCAGCAAAATCATTGTAGTAACTGTTCCTGTGTAGTCTGAGATGAAAAAATATCAGCTCAAAATGGTTTCCTGTTCGGATTCAGTTCAGCACCCTCTCCGAAATGGTCTTAATCTCTGGAGGAACTGCCCATTCTCACAGTGTATCAGTGTGCCTGGATGGTTAGAGCACGGGTTTTAATTACTCAGTTGATTTTGACCTCAATTTTGCCTGTGTTTGGTTGCACCTGCCGTTGCGTAAATCACTGTGTTGCTGCTCCTTAGTCACTCAGCAGCATCACTGGGATGAGCAGGTGAGCCACGTCTTGATTCCTAGTAGGTAAAAACCCCTTTTTGTGAAATCACCACTCTGCTTACACCTTCACAGCAGTGAAGAGGCCAGCGGCTGACTTAGCCATGGAAATGGGTTTCTTGGCCTTAAAAAGAAGCTTGGAAATTGAAGGTTGCGACACATCAGCATGTGCTGTGTTGGCAGTAGCCACTGCTATAGCTAATCTTTGAATACGTGGGAGATTATCAGGCTCCATGATCATCAATCATACACTCATTTATTTTAATGAAAGGAAGGAATGAAGGCTCCAGTCTCCCTGGAAAAGGATGAAGAAAAGCTTGACCTAATGCCAGACTCTAGTATGATTAAAGGGAGACGGTCCCTTTCCCCATCTCTATAGATAAGTGTGCTGCCAGCTCCTGGGCCCCAGTCACTGGAGCAAAAAAGCTGTCTTCTGCACTCTTCTCTGTGCAACCAAATGTAATATTTAGACCGAGGTCAGACTGGAATTAGTGTTTTTCCCCCTGAGGGACATCACTGTATTATGCCAGAACCAGCCTGCACTGGGTCAAGTTCCTTTACTGGATTATCCCTTCCCATCCTGTCTGCCTCCTCATCCTGTGACCGCCCTCCCCAGCCTATCCTCAGCAGTGTCCTTCAGGGCTCCTGCAGTGCTGGGATCCAGCTGGCAGCGTAACCCAGAGTTGCTCTGGTAAAGGTTTCAGTGGGCTATTCTGCTCTCCCTCACTCCCATCCTAAGCCATACGCTTTCTTACTTCATGTATACACAGACACAAGCACATATGTACTTGTACAACAATCTGCTTTATCAGCCAGGACCTTTTCATACAGCGGAGATTTACACTCACAGCTGCCATGGTTACAGCCTGACTTCACTGGCGAGGAATTAGACTACTGTATGGTCTCCTAAGCTGTGTAGGCATTTAAAAGGCAGCTGCTTTGCAGTGAGCAAATCTGTTTTGTGCAGAAGGAGGCAAAATGCTCAAGTCATCAGTTTTATCTTATTTTGGGCCAAATCTTAAAGCCCTAAAAATCATTGTACACATGTAACGAATGAAATATAATTTGGACCACAATATTCAGGGCTGTTGCTATAGATAGGGTTACACAGACTGCCTGGTAATGATGCAATGTACTATATAGCAGTTCCTTTCAGCTGTGTTTGGGTGGTAGAACACTGTTTTATTTTATAATCATAAAATCATAGAATGGCCTGGGTTGGAAGGGACCTTAAAGATCATCTAGTTCCAAGTCCCCTGCCATGGGCAGGGAGACCCTCCACGAGACCAGGTTGCCCAAAGCCCCATCCAACCAGGCCATTGTTGCCCACAGCTTCTCTGGGCAACCTGTTCCAGTGCCTCACCATGCTCATACTTTCTAATATCTAATCTAAATCTACCTTCCTTCAGCTTAAAACCATTACCCCTTGCCCTAGCACTACAAGCCTTTGTAACAGTTCCTCTCCAGCTTTGAAAGGAGAATTCCCATTTGAACTACAATAAAGATTCCCATTTGAACTACAGCTGAATTGGTTCCATTACTGTCAGTGAACTGTTCCAAAAGAGACTATTTTCCCTTGTAAAATGCATGCTGCAGTGTCTCTTCCTTTTCCTTTTGCTGGTAAAGTTTTAAAACATTTACTGAGAAGTGTGACAAGATGCAAATTTCGCTGGATGGGTTTATTTTCCATTCAGTCATACCTGTACCACAGGAGAAAGCAACAAGAAGAGAACAATAAAATAGTAACTGGTGTAACTGAGCACAGAATTTTACTTATCTGATTTCAGCAATTATCATAATGTCTTAAATTTTAGCCTATTTTAATTCTTACAAAATAACCTGTGAAATCATAGATAGTCCACTTGACAAATGCATTTCTTTCATCACTTGTACTTCATTTGGTCTTCTGTAAGCTATTTTTTATTTCAAAAAATATAAGAATTGCCACATGGGATTAGTTAAACCTGTGGTATTTTGTATCCAAATATAACCACTATTAATTGCTTCAGGAAAGCTGCTACAGTAGTCAATACTAAATAACTGGCTATTGATTGAAATTATGTCCTTCCACCTTTCCTTCTATTGGTGAGAAATTGGTTATGCCCAGCACAATATACTTCATAGCATTTTCTGTCAATCAGACTCTCTGCCCCTCTGTGTTTTTTTCCCCTTAGGAAATTACCAATTCCTCCCTGTATGCCACTGAATTCCCGGCCTCAGTGACCGCCTCAGTGACTGCCTGGATTCTTCTTTTCTTCTGAGATGTGAACTGGACTTGACCTCTTCAGAGTACGACTTAGCTTTTCAGTTTGATATTAATCGGGGCCAAATTCCACCCCCAATTTAACAGTCCTCAAAATCATTACACATATGTGACAGCAATAGAATTAGGTCTATAGTACACAAAGCCGATGCTACAGATTTACACAGCTTCTGTGGCAGTCATCCAGTATTCAGTAATGGTGCAAAGTTTTTGGATAATTTCCTGATTTTTCTTAAGCATCTTCATTCTGATCTCAATAGCCTCAGTCTCCCTCTGTACAGAAACCTTCTGCTCCTAGTCACATTTGTTACTTAACTCTGTAATGCCCTCTGTGGCTCTTTTGGAGGTGAACAGAGTATTACAGGCAAGTGTGTGCCATTGTTTCATGTAATGCTCCTGTAATGTTCAATGCATTATTTCTCAGTCTGATGTAATAAGCACGCTTTTTTAAATCTTAGGAAATGAGCAGGTAATGCAACACTTATTATCTTCTAGTCATCCATCACAGAAATTGTCATGCATAAGAGAAGCCCATATTTTCATTTGCAGTTCATCCAATCTGTTCTTCAGTCCCCTCAGGGCTTTTAGTGTGTCTGTTATCCAGCCTCAGCAGCTTGCTTCTCTTTTATTTGTTCATTCAGAGCTTCTAGTTTCTGACAGCATATTATCTTTATTGTCTGAAGACACCAACTCCAGAGTAGACTTCTCAGCACTCTTTGCTTTGCCAAAGGCAAACTATGCTGCATTTGATACACATGGGGTTGATCCAGCTGATTTCAGAAACACTACCAAAAAATAGATTATTGGAGCATTTTGTCAAAGGGAAGGAGTGATGAGGAAGGATTAGTGCTAACATATGGAGCCTTTCACCTTTAAGTCAGTACTTCAAATCTGTGATAAACAAAACTCGGTTTGTCTTTAGTCTCTTTGGTTGTTTTGTGCTCCCTCCAGTTCTAGCAGTCAGTTGTATAATAACAAGCACTAACAGCTCCAACTGCAGCGTATTCTGCAGCGAGGCAGACTGTGTGACCTATAGACAACTGAACCCTAGTTTAAAAGCTAGTTTTAAAAGTAGTGTTGAGATAGAGTTACACTGCCTCTGTACAGCTTTCATAATGGGGAAGAACCATATGGAAAACTGTCAATCTAGTGCTAAACAAAACTTTAAAGGAATGCATTTACTAATCACTTAGTTATTCAGGTGTGAGTTCTTGTCCTCATGTAAACACTGGAAAAACTCCCCTTGAATTCTTCTGGATTTAGCCACAGGCCTCTGGAAGATTCATGTCAATAAACACGGGATCTGTTACAGAAGGCCCCTGGCCAAGGTGATATGGGCCCCTGCCTTACAAAGTGGCTGTTAGGTTTTTCAGCTGAAGTTTTGACTTTTGGTATTTATCTAATATTTTTAAATTGCTTGGGAAGGGGAGGTCAGAAGAAGTAGATGGGGTTGTACCTTATCGGAATTGCTGTTCCACAGCTCTGATCAACACCATCGATTTACCATACTAACAAGGAGACACTGCTGTGGAATCTGTAATATTACCCCTGACCTCAGCCACAACCTCTCCCTGGGTATGAGCTCACGTATGTCTGTACGGTGCCTGGTCTGACTATTTGCAGGCTGGAACGGCAGTCTGAACCGCTCTCAAGCTGGAAGGGAGAGCCAAGGTGCATTACATCATATGTTAGTAATTCAACAAAGAGGCGTTCTATCAGCACTCACTGAATTTCTCTTTTTCTACCTCTTCTCCTGGGAAGAAAGCTAATTTCTATTATAACAGGTGCTAATCACATCTTATGGCTTTCCTGGAGTGCCCAAATGACCTGTTGGCCTAAGTGAGACAGGGAATAAAATATCATTAAATGAGTAAAAATTAATCACAGCATTGTAGTCAGAAGGATGATGTTTGATCAAATTTTTCCCCAATCCCCTGCACACAAATGATCCATGAATAGCTGTCTCACTGTTATATACAGTATTTTTGTGTGAATATCTGCATTTGTGTAGACCTTTGTAGACAGAATCTCTTAAGATTCTGTACAACCAGTGAGTTGCTATATAGGTAAATTGATGTTATGCTGAGAAAAAGCTATGATCACTACTTGTCTTCTAGTCTACGTGGCCTAAGATTTCACAATAATCTCTTCTTCAAATCCTTAACTCTCTCAGCTAGCACCTACCTTCAGGAAAGACTTCCTGACTGTCTTCAAGCAAAGGAGAGTCTATTATACATTCAGTCACTATTCAAAAGGTTGACATCCCTCATATTCATTTTTTCCATATTCTGTTTAACCTAAATTTGCTTCAACATTGATTTCTAGTAATAAGATCTCTTGAAGCTGCTGGGCTAGGATTATGCACATGCCTTTTTGGGCAGAAGCACATTGTTAAGTGCAGACCATAAATCTTGAATTTTCCTGAGATCTGCCTACAAATTCTTCATAGCACAGTGCTTAGCTGCTGGACACGCTGCAAGGAATTCTGAAGACAAGGGGTGTGCCCTGCAGTTCTTGGGAGCATGGTGTCAGTGACTACATTGGGAAGACTGAATAAACTGAGGATTTGTTTTGCTACAGCAATGCCATTAGGGAAGGCTTCGTGGAGAGTTAGAGGCAGCACGTGCTAATAGAGAAGGTGGACACTTGCTCAAATATCTGGCTCGTATCAAGTCATTTGTTTTGAGTAATGTAAGGTCTGATCTTTTTCCCTTTTTTAATCAGCGGATATTATAAGTTAATCCTGCTTTAGTGCTTGAGCTGTAGTGTATTGTAGAATTAGCACATCACTCCCTAGGAGACTAACACTACTTCTGACTCAGCATGTCTTATTTCCATTTGTGCAGGAATGTCTTTGAGGACAAGACATTTTAACATTCAGAGATGGGGAACAAAGGGAGGTAAAGCCAGTATCTGAATACCCCACAGCTTGGAGAGAAAGTGAGGGTGTTTGTAATTAGATCCTGTCTGACTGTTACATCTATTGTATTGCATTTACACTTTGTGATTTATCAAAGCACTATTACATTTGAATGTAGAAAAGGAGGTTCAAAATCTGAATCTGGATCCAAACTGTAAGTCACACTCAATGTCAGCGGAGATTTGCTTTTATCAAAGCTGATGGTTCACCTAGGTTTGGGTGAGGTAGCTTCTCTCTCAATTCATGTCCCTACAATGGCTCAAAATGAGTTTTAACATGCAGTCCTAATCAATTTAGTGAAAATAAAATACTTGGTTTTCTTCTGCTTTTTCAGTCTTCAACTTGGTGATGTTTGACATCTACACCTACATTGCCAAATGCACCTTTCACAATTCAAGTGGTGTAGTGTGGCTTATAGCTGTACTCCTCAAGGCTAACCTGCTCTAGAAAAGGCTGGCATTGTGCACACTGACTACCATTTCATCTGCCCTAGACCTCACATGTTTAGCCCTAGATATCATAAACAATATTTTTTCTTTCTATTCAAAATGCCTGCAACAATAAGGACTGTATTGCAGCTCACAGGGAGGATGTTTTCATCAGGTGAATTCAGTGGTATAAATTACACACCGAAGGTTTGTAAAGCATGAAGGTTTGTAGAATGCTTTAGAGTGGAAAGCATGCTGAGAGCGTGCTGTAAAGGTGGACCTGGGTTTGGTGTCATTTGTACCTACAGTTTATATCTATACCAGCTGTCTGGAGTGGACCATAGAATGAATCATCCTGTAAATAGTACCTGGCTTTCCTCTCGCAGAGACTCATTTTGAAAGAGCTTGAGGTATAATCTAATCTATGCACATCAGAGGTGGACAGGTGTTCCCACATTGGCTGGAAAGGAAGTTACTTGACAGTGAAGGCACACTCTTGGGAAACCTGTGTGTCAGTTCCAGCTCAGCCACAGGCTTTGTGTATGACCTGCAAGAAATCACTTAACCCACCTCACACCTTGGTTTTCCCATCTATAAAACTTATGATGTTTGTCTTACCAATGTAATGTTAGAACCACTAACAAGGGCTCTCCCTTTCCTTGTGTGTGTAGAGAATTTAGCACAGTAAGACAGCGTAGTTGCAGGTTGCAGGCTGTGCTATAATAGAGCCGATAGCTGTAATAAGAAAAGAAGACATTTCACATTTTACTTTTCTACATTATCACCATTTTAAAAGGCTTACTTATTTGGAGAGTATCTGGGTTTTTTTGTTGTGGTTTTGGTTTGGTTTTTTGTTGGTTTGTTTGGTGTTGGTTTTGTTAATGTTCTGGCCTTTTAGAAATATTTTGAGCTGGTGCAGAGGACAATCTCTTAATTATCTTCTTTCCCACATGAGTACATACATAAACCCTATGGAAAAAGGAAGCAACTTTTTCACACCCAGACCTCCCATCCGGTGCATTCCATGCCTGACAGATGAAGGAGGCAGACCCACTGAAGCTGTCTGTAGAGGCAGAGGCTTGCTTTGGTTGGTTGCCCAAATAAAATGATTCACATCTTTTCTGAGAGCTTTTGAAATCTCCAACAGAGCATCAGCCCTGGCAGCTGATCCGGAATTGCTGAAAGATGGCAGTAACACCTGAACTGCTGATACGGAACTGAGTCACTGATGCGTAAACCAAAATAGCGTAGAGGAAAAGAAGACCACAGAGCTGGATAAGATTTGCAGACTCTCTGGATCTAGCATTATCCCCTAGTTTTCCTAACACTGTTCATGAACTCATCAAATCCATCTTAAACCAGTTGTTTAGGAGTTTTTGCCATCACGAAAAGTGATGCACTACAACCTACTTTATCCACTTCTGTATATCATGCAACAATTAGGAGAACTTGGAATCAATCCCCTCCTCCATGTTTGGGGTACTGTAACTCACCTGGGCACTGTTGAAAGACATACTTAAATTGAAGTGAGTGCATTAATCAGTGAGTCCAGCAATGTTCTTCAAGATATGAAGGTACTCAACACATTGCTGAATTTATGTCCTTATTTAGACATGCAGACTCCCTTGTAACTAGTTCTGTACGGTTTTTCAGAACATGATTAACACTCCTAAGGATCCAAAGAGGTAGCAGAGAAGTTCTTTTGAGGTGACAGAAAAGGAGGGGAAATCCTTTGCAGCCTATGAGATGGTTTTACATTTTGAACAGCAGGCTGAATTGCTCATGCTGTGTGATTATGTAATGAAAGACCCTATTGTGACAACGTGATACACCGGGGGGGAAAGAGGTTAGAGCTGCTCTGGGAACCTTCAGTCTGAACTTCCTGGCCTTTCTGCAATTAAAATTTCAGACAGCCTTGCATGTACGCGTTCTTTTGACACTGCATTCCCTGAGAGGGCAGCTGTTTTGATTTTGGGCAAGAGACTTAAAAACACTGTTGGATAAATAAATGTAAATCAGCTGCAGATGCCATTGTGTGACTATCACTCCTCCCTAAAACTGCTGCAAATACTAAACGTCTGTGTAATGCACCGAGTGGTTTATGTTAATAAGGTAATTTGAAAGGTGTTAGGGTGAGGTAAGGAAAAACAAAGCAAAGAGTCAGTGAAGCGCTTATGAACTTGGGTCTGTTTTTCCTTTCACTGGCAGTGCAGCCAAGTGCTGCACAAAACATACAATTGTTGCCCTCTTCTTTAACTCATTTTCCTCTACAAATTCCAAGCAGGCCTAACACTTTTGAGTGTTAAGCACAGACCTGTTCTTCAGGCTGTTCAGCAACTGCCTTTCCAGTTAGAGTTCTCAGTCTCCTGTAACTTGTTAATTACATGCTACATACCTGAATACTGTGGATGACTGCGTGAACTTTCTATGACCTAATATTTACAGCTATGAGCTCCCTCATGCCCCATCTGAGTTTGGACTGGATAATGCAATGTAATTTCTGCCATGCGATGTACAAGCATGCCTTAAGAGTAATATGTTGGAGAGAGACCTGAGCCAGCTGTAAGTAACCTCAGTCCTGTGTATGAAGGAGTCTCATCTTCTCAGTGAGGTCAACTCTAGAGACAAGGCCTGAACCTGGGCTGCAGACTTCTCTGCCATCCTTCATACACATGCTTGTAAAAACCGCAAGCCTCATCTTTTTTAATGCTAAGGCACTTTCAATCTCTTAATGTAAGAGTGCAGGAATATGAGAGCAAGAGACAGTATAATTTTCTGCCTGAGCAGGGCTAGTGTAAATGACGATTAAGCTCTTTGATTCTGGATAATACAACATGATCAGTGATGCTTAAGTTCTTAGAATTCACGGAGGTGTTCTTTTCTTTCCCCCGAAACAAGAACAACCACCCTCCCAGGTCACTGGCTTCTGAAAGGGGAGTATTTCCAGATGGAAAATGGACTAAGCTCTGCTCATAGGGAGGCCTCTCTGGTATGGAAAGAATGAATAAACTATGATACATGTCCTCCAGTATACTGTAACTTTAGTACATTCCAAGCAAGCCAAGAGCTTTATTCTCTGCAGTACAGGGCACTGTATTCATTCACTGGGTTCACCTTCACATGTTCTTCTCCCCAACCTCTGTATGAGGATAAGAAGATTTTTAGAAAATATTCTGGTTATGAGTCATCCAAGTGTCATAATCAAGGCCTAGTAATACCACACAATAATCAGTCTCCCTCAAGCTGTAACACTGAGATGCTGAGCCATGCAGTGTTTCAGTCATACACTTTCCTGTCTAAATACATTTTTGCAGCCCAACTCAGGTCTAGACTACTGTAAGTCACAATCCAGAAAATCTACTTCATATTGCTAATTTTTTGTTGGGGGGGAGAGGGGGAGAAAGAATCAAACCTTACTTGGACATGGTCACTAGCACAAAATACAGCTGTTGTCTGCCTGAGGAAGATGTGGTCCTGGAGACAGTGCTCTTGCGGGCTGAATTACTCAGAACCTGCCTGTTGTGCTCTTTATAGAGCAAAGCAGGTCTTTTGCAAGTACCTAGAGCACCAACACCTTACTGAACTGCACAGGTAGAGTAGGGCAGGGATGGCATCTTAGTTTTCTTACAGAAGAAGAAACCAGTATCTCCCTCGACTCAGGAAGTTTAATTAGTATTTGGGGATCCTGTGGGAGAAAGGCAAGGAGTGAAGACACAGATAATCTACTGACAGTAACAGAAAGGTAATGTGGTGAATAAAACATAGTTTTCTAAAGAAAGATTATTTCACATCAGATTTCCCCTCAGGTAAATCCATGTGATCAGGTAATTGCAGTATCAGCAAGGATGTGTCACATCAAGGGATCAAGCAATTTTTTTAGCTCCATTCCAGTCCAGGTTTATTTGAACCAAAATTGTTCCTGTTCAGTTTCAGTTCAGGCCACTAATGGTTTATTAACCGTGTTGGTAACTTGGAACTGACTCACAACAGTCAGTTGCTGGAAAAGATCCAGTGGAAGAGAGCTTCAGGCACTGAAAATATTACCTCCCCTTGCTAGTTAACTAAAGTAAATTTTGAGAGGGTCTAGTTCCATCTGAGATTCCAAAAGGCTCCAAAACAACACTCCAGTTCTGGGTTAAAAGATAAGTGACTTTTGGTTGGGTTCATTTCTTTGGTTGCATTGCCAGCAAGTGTGCCCTTCTCTCACGTGTTGTAGTCACCTGCTGTAAGACATGATAAATGCTCCAAACAGAAAAGCCTTACTGACTCATTTACTCAGTGTCCTTGATGAGGTGGGTCTATTTGATTCCCTACATTTGCAGTTCCTTAGTTTAGTTTAGTTGTAGTTGAAACAGTCCACAAAGCTTCTGTTACTTAAGAAACTACTGTTCCGATCAACAGATTTTCCTGTCAGGAAGGTCTCTTAATTTTCTTACTATTTCTTCTAGCCTCACTGTAGATAATTCTTCCTCCAAGGAGGCCAGACCAATTAAAATTCGTGGTAGCTTTTTCTCCCTCTGTGTGACTCCATACAGAGGGCCAGATTTGCTCCACTCGTCCCCACTGATAACTTACTCACACGAGTAGTCCCACAGAAAGGAACACACTTGTATGACTAATCTGCTCAGCAGCATACAAAGTTCACCGTCTGGAGTAGAATTAAATGACTTTTCTATAGAGTGCTACAGAGGTTGCACAGGGGGTGGATTAAAACTCAGGAGTCCTTAGTGGCAAACGCCATACTTTGAGAACTAGACCGTTCTTCCTGTCTAGCTAAACTAGCTAGCTATTTTTTTCTCAGATTTTTTTTCCCCTGAAAAATAAATAAAATGCAAAGTTTTTAGTGTTTTACTAAACTGTGTATAAATTGGGACTTGTGTAAGGGTTCCCTCAGTTGTGCAACTCTCTCTCACTTGGATTACATGCCTGAAAATGTTGATGGTCTTGCTGCTCCCAGACATTTGCTTACCAGATTTGTTGTGCTAGAAAACATGTTGCTATATGTTGGCACATACATTACCTCAGTTTAAATTAATTTATGGGATGTAGCACCTCTGACACAGTTCCCCTGTTCCAAACAACAGTCTTAATCAGTCCCACTCAGAAACATGTATAATGCTGAGGAGCTGTAACTACTAGTAGTTTTTTTCTTGATTAGGGCTTTGGCACTGGTCCATTATTCAGCCCTCCATGAACAAACGCGTAAAGCAGCTCACTGAAGCAGAGATGGCAATGACAGACCAGTCAGTGTTTTTTTCTGTCAGGAAGAACAAAAATGTGGTGAGACAACTGGGGGACAGGGAAAGTCATACAAGAGAACCCAGCCTATTTCCTTCTTAAACAAAGATGACTGGAGTGAGACCACACCAGCCCCTCATAGCATTTAGTAATTTATAGAGAGATGCTAGATACAGTCAAGTATAATCCTCGGTCCATCTGTTTCTGCAGTTTGTCTCATAACTCAGGAAAAGATTTAAGGAAATTAGCTAAAGGAATTCACTTTAAAGAGTGGTCAACATTTGGAAGTGTTTTCCTTAAAATTTGCCAAAAATATTTTTTCCATTTAACTCAAAATTTCTCACTGCCTTTTCCATTATTCTGCAAATAAGTGAGCTGTTGTTTTAAAAAATACTTGCCTGTCCTTTAAAGGAATAAGGAGGAAAAAAGGGAGGAAGCTAAAAAAGTGGTCAACAAACCCAAATGAAACCTTGCTAGTTTCTGCTTTTTCACTAAATAACTTGAAACCACAAACCCCCAAATTTCTATAAAGTTTGGTTCAGTCTTTTTTTCATCCTAAAAGGTGTTGACACACAGTAAGACAGATGCCTCCCAAGGCGCTGGAGGAGGAGGCACCGAGCAAGGGCATGAGTACAGCCCCATGGCCCACCCCAAGAAATGGGCTCATGTTGAAGGGCCTGCTGGTGGATGTGAAACAAGCTTCTCGCTAAGCCACCATAACTCGCTGTCATGCTTAGCAATTTTACCCTACTCTGCCCTACCAAGGACACCCCGAAATACCGGGTGTTTCACCTGATCTTATTTGAGCCAAAAAGCAGTTTTAAAAAAAAAAAAAAAAAAAGAAAAACATTACAGTGTCCTTGGTTATTTTTGTCAGTCTGGGTAGAGCGGTGTTGCTAGCAGTATACCAGACACCACAGCTGGCAGTGCACTGCACTGAGCGGGGCAGTGAAAAAAAGAGAGCTGTTTTCAAGTGCTCTCAAGTTTCTGTGGCAAAACTGCCACTTCGCATTGCACTAAACCCTGCCTTGCCGCTCCTGCCACATGGAAGAGGCCATTCTGCCCCGCTCCAGGGTAATGATGCCACTGCACGAGGTTTCAACCCATTACTTAGGATGTGTGGGTTGGTTACTCTTGGGACAGCTGCAGAAGGTGCCCGAGTGTCGTAAGCCTGCTGCCGGCCGGCTGCCACTTGGCCTGTCGGGGCTGGGGCCTGCCTGCAGGAACAAATAGGGGAAGGCTGGAAAAGCCATGGTGGAGAGGTGCTGCAGTGGGGAGGTGAGCGGCTGGCGGTTGGCGGTTGGCAGTTGGACACGGAACATTCCAGCACCTCAGATGTGAGGGGAGGGGCGGGGCACCCCCTGGGCAGGGCAGGGGGGAGCAGCTGCGTGAGGGGAGGCAGCAGCAAGGGCTTAGGGGGCCGCTCCTGGGCAGCAGCAGGGAGGACTGGACCCTGTGCAGCCCTTGCTGAGGTAAGAGCTTGTGGCCATAGTTCCCTCGAGCTCTCCTGAAGGAGGGAGAGAGTTTGCGCTGTTTGTCTGGTCTTCTGTTTCAGCTGCTGCCATGCAGCTCCCTTGTACTCATTTCAATATTCCCTGCTGTGGGCTTCTTCCTCTTCTCTGCCTCCACCCCACTACTCCACCTTGCTTTTCCTCACAAATTCCTCTAGTGATTCCCCTCTTGTGTCCCCTAGCAAAGCAGCAGAGTGGGACCCAAGGGCTGTGATATACCCAGGGTCTCATTTGCTTTTCCTGTCTTACACAGTCATGGCAGGTCCACACTAATGCATTTTGGCCAAGCTGCCCTGCAGCCAGTCTGCATAGTCACTTAATGTGGAATTTAGGTAAGACTCAGGATGTTTGAGTGAGGAGAGAAGTCCTGGTTCATCCTTTTGCTTCTTTCCAAGCCCCATGTGCCTTAGCAGTGTTTTTATGTGTCTAACGAATACCCTAGTCTCATGTCACCTCCACCAAAGACTAATGGGATGTGTAAGTACCTGGAGCACTTCTTACTCATTTGTATCTCCTGTCTGCCTGAAATAAGGAGGTTTTTTTCACCCATCTATAATGAGGTAGGAGGAACAGTGTGGACAACATGTGATTTTTGAAAATGCAAATAGGCACAAATGAGTCAATTTTCCTCAGCAAATAGTGTCTTGTCATTTGAGAAATAAAAATTAAGAAAAAAGTGCAAGAAAAAGGATGCTTGGAGGAGAAATTGGAAGTACCTCTGGTGTTCTGGTTGTACCCCTGTAGAATTATATTCCCTTAACAATCTGCAACCACCCTTCCCATCCCTCTGATTTAATGGGTTTAAGGCAAATGCATTTGATTGTGTACTGAAGAAAACAAAAGACAAAAAGATGGTCAAAAGCCAAAAAGTTTGCCAAAAACCAAAACTGAAAAGTTTATAAGTCAAACTTTCCCCCAGGTTTTCCTCCATATGCCTAACTTCTGTGTGTTAAACTACATGGGAGTGTCTTCTCACTGGTAACTCTAAGGAGGACTAAGAGGCTCGGAACTTGCACCTCTAGGTTTTTTTCTTTCAGTACACCGTGCTCTCTGACTGCCAGCGTCCCATGAGCAGCAAATTGCCATGACTAATAAGTTCCATCTCACACTTCACATCAAGAGGGTTGGTGGCTTTTTCCAGAGCCTTAAATTGAATCAGGGATAAGCCAACAAAGAGATTACAGACATATCAAGAGTTTACTTTGCGTGATTGCCACATATTTGCTGCCAGATACAGTATCCTGTTTTCCCTCTACACTTCACTGGAGATCACATCAAATAAATCTCAACTTCTCAGTTATGTAGCAATAAAGCAAGCTGCCCTCTAGTTTTGAAATTCTTGTTATTTAGCAAGAAATTAAAAAACCAGGCAGTATGCTGAGGGAATTCACTGTGATTTGAGATCACCGTGAAAGTTTTTTTCAAGTCTTTTTTGGGAGATGACCTCTGAGCACAAATCATGACAAACAGGATTGGAGGAATGGGAGAGAAAAACAACTCACTGTGGGCTTTTTCACTTAAAAATACTTCGGTTATTTACTGAGCCCTGACCTATTTCCACCTGCTGCATGGCATCTGATGAAGCAAATTACTATAAATGAATCCATTATTACAGTTGGAAATAAATTTCCTCACTGGCAGAGGTTAGATTTTAGGATGCTTTTTACAGCCTTAGACCTTACAGTCAGCACATGTTTGGGTGGATGCTCAGGTTTCTGCAGTAGCTCCTAGTGCTGCCTCTCTTCTTAGGCCTTTTGATGTGACTGAGCACAAGTGGCCTTTCCTCTTTGATCTGCACAGACCACTGCTAGTCTCTGTAGCAAAGTCACTGCTTGTTAACCCAGCATTGGTAAGTCCATAAAAAACACTTCATTTTTATCTGTCACAATGAAGCCCATTGTGTTGAATTGCCAGTATAAAACCAGATTCGGGCTAATTATGCTGCAAGCATTGGTATATTTGGAAAGTGTAGCTGTCCTTAGTTGCAGTTAGCAAATAGGAGGACTAAAGTGATCCTAGTGCTGAATGGTCTTGCAATGGACAGGTGCTGGTGAATGCAGTCAGATCTGGCAAATAAGCATGTCTGAGTCTGTGGGAAAGACAACAGAGTAGCTCCAGTGCCTAGGTGAACCTGACTTGGAGAAAAATTCCTTCCCATCTCCCAGTCAGTTTATCTGTGAGCACGTGAGCCACAACTGCACAACTGACATGCCCACCAGACTCACCTGTTCTCTTTTGTACTATATATGCACTGCTCTGCTTACAACTTGAGCTAGGTCAGAACCTGGCTTCACTGGAAGTCAGCTAAATCTATTAGAAACCTGTCATTCAAACAGCCAGTTGTTAGTGAGGTAAATCCTTTCTAGGTGCTGGTGGAAAAAATCAGCTGATCCTATGAAATACAAATTTAGGCACTCCAAATGGTCTTACTAGATGAGGAGAAGTTGTGAAAACTGATATGGAGGATGAAGAGAGGTGCTGAGGAAATTCAGTTTGTTGTCTTCGATGGATGTGAAACGTTTGTATACATTTTGCCATGGATGTTTAGTGCAGGAACTCTGCAGACACTATAACTTCATTCATCCATCTTCTGTGAAAATCGGAGTCCTTAACTGTAGATTCTGAAGGGTTTACAGTCATTTTAAGTAAAATACATCTGTGTAGATGTATAAATATGCTCTGTACTTTACAGAATAAAAATAAGGCAGATTCTTGCCCCAGGAGTTCATCAATTAGCTCCCAAATGCCTATGTTCTATTCCAGCTTTTAGAATTGCAAGTACCAGGCAGGCATTCCACATGCCTTGAACTCAGGGGTTTGCTGGAGCCTCAACTCTGGCTACACGGCTCCAACCATTTCTTGTAATGGTTGGGCTGGATTAAGAGACTGTTGCACTGTGAGCTGAGAGAGAAACAAATGGTTCGCCAACCTAGTAATTCCAAGATTTTTAGGATTCTGAAATATGTACAGAACTGGGAAGTGACAAGTTTATCCCCTGGCACTTTCTCTGTAACCAGTCGAGCCTAATGGGTGTGAGCTGGGCACTCCTGTTGAAATACAGCACCCAAGTGCCATCCCTAGAAGAACCTGCAGTGGGTTAGGGACACCACACACTCAGGCAGAGGGAATGAGACTGAGGCAGCTGTCCTCACTGCCTTTGGTAACTGCGCTGTAGAAATATCTTCTCTGTCAGGACACTTGGTGCTTTCCTGATGATCCTCAAGGCCTGGCTTTGTCATTACTGATTAGAAACGTATGTGATCCATGTCTTCACATCCCAGAGTTTAGAGGCAAAGGTCGAAATTCAGTGATAATCTGAATTGTTTGACTCTAACCCAACTGTAATAGGATTAAAAGCCTTAATGGATATAAGTGAATATCAAACCTGCAGGAGAGGGGCTTGACAGGGTGGGATGGAGATCACTGTGACACACTAAGTAAGATTTCACCTGCTCTGAACTATCATTTTTGAGATGTGCTGCTTTTTCACTGATTGTATAACCAGATATTTTGACCATTCTCTTCAGGAGTTTATTTTCATGTTACTGAAGCTAATTCTATTCTACATGTCCTGATATCACTGGGAGAGGGAATCTCGTTACATGACCTTAAACCACATTCAGCTTTGTTTATTCTTGCCAACATGGTGCATGGATTGTTACCAGGGATCTGTTGATGGCAGGTAGTGATCTCAATGAACTACCTAGAGAATAGTTGTTGTCGTACTAAAGAAATCACCACAGCAACAGACTCCAGTTACTGTTTGTCAGTGGACTATGGACTCAGACATTGCTGTCTCTTAAAACCTTATCCCCTTACCAAGATTTCTCTGCATCCGGCAGGAGCTGATGAAGAGGACATAATGAGACAGACTATATTTTTCCTGATAGAAACTTCATTTTTAGAACTCTCAAGAAAGCATTAAGTTCATAAGAAAAGAATATTGACATTATCTTACAAATGCTTTTATTTATCTCCAGGCCAGAAAGCTGTTTTTCTGGAGCTGAAACTGTAGCCCTTGAATCATGTAGACTTTGTGAGCCTGTACTGTGTGGAGCAGAGAACAGGCTTGCCAGTGAAAGTAATAGGAATTTGCAGTTTATAAGTATGTAGTGCTTGCAATAACATCATAAATATTTCATTTCACATCACACTTACAGTTCCCAGCACTGTTAATATAGATGTATTGTCAGTCCCCAGCCACTGAGGAAGGTGAGCTTGTCTGGAAACTGGCTCATGCCTTTACTGGAAAGCCCATTCCCTCCAAAAGTCTGTAGTGAGCTGGTTGTAAAGTGTGGGCCCCTGGTTTTCCTTCTAAGGAAAATAATCTCCTTATTTTTGTTATTTCTTTCCCAGCAAAGACTCTGGGGTCTCTCAGCTGACTTCCTGACATGTTTGTTTACCCTGGGCTTGGATAAGTCCTCCAGCTTTTAAAGCCACAGACAGAAGAACCATGTCTCAGTGTAACATCTCAATTTCCTTAAATCTGTTGCTGGATAGACAGTGGAATCATTTTTGCTGCCAATTTGCTCAGTAATGCAGTGCGAACAGAACTGTAGCAGCAGTAAAACACCACTGAAAATTATGAATATTTTTCCCTTGCAAGGCAATGTCTATATATACACATTAGAATCGCAGCAAGGTTCCTTAATCCTTTTGTGTTTGTGTATTTCTTAATATTTTTAGAAGTGGTTAGCTATGAAATAATCTGAAAAATAAACTGAAATGTTTATCTGAGAAATGAGCACAATTTTACATCTTAAGATTGTTTTACATAACTCTGGTAATAAAAAATAAAAAATCTACTCTTTGCATTGAATCTGAGCAGAGAGTGAATATAAAAAATAAGCTGATCTTAACTTTAAAAGTTTGATGTGTCAGTGTGATGATATGTCAGAGGTGGATGGCAAGATCTGTGAGAATCCAGGTGCAGACATCAAGGCTATTTCTGCAAATTTAGAGAGATATGTCCCCCTGGAACTGCTCCATCATCATTTCCAACAGCTGGTTTGACACTTAAACCTGAGTGTCCAGCAATGAAGATTTTTACTATGATAAATTGTACTCTATGTCAGATAGTGGCCCAGAAATTTTAACTGTCATGGTCCAGCCCAGCAGCAGCTGTGACACCATGGCTGGTGGGGCTCAGCTTGAGCTGCATTTGCGTTGGCAAAGCTCCGTGTAAATGAAGAACAGAGATGGTGATGATGAGATGAGTTTTGCCAATAAGATGAAGACATAGCTTTAGGTTAATATTATAGAAACTCAGTAATTCCAAAATCTTTGAATAATCCTGAATGCAGACTTTGGAGCCTGCTGGATCGCTTTTTCAAGTGTAGCATTGAAGGAGCACCTTGGCTGTGCAGCTGTTACCTTGCAGAATTTCCATGTTTCGTAGGGTGGAGCCCTGCAGAGCTGCAGTTCTCACTGAGTACCCAAACTCTACCAAGGACTAAGAGCTTTAATGCATCAGTTTTTTGAAAACTGCAAGAGCAAAATCTTCAGTGGGACCCTGCAAAAGAGGATATCACAACATCTGGCTTTCTGCATGGAACTTAGATGCGTAAGATTTGACTGTCATAAGCTTTCACTGTCTCTCTGAAGAAAGCACCATGCTGTCTAATGACACAAAACTAATTGGATATCTTGATGTCATCTTGGATATTTACAAAGTAGGCAAATACAGGAACATATTCCCCTAAACACAGTAGGAATCAAGGTGTCTTTTTGTTTTCAGTTCTTAACATTTCAGTGACAGCATGGTGAAAGCTTCCTTTCTACACTTTTTCTGAGAGTTACCAGAGTTTCTACTGATATGTTGAATTTTGTTTGTTCTTTTTTCTTTGCTGTCACTTGCACATCTCCTTCCCCCCACTCTAATCCATATAAAAGCATGCATGGCCTTGTAAATGATATCTAATGAAGCTGTTTTGCTGATGTGTTTGCGGTTGCTGAATTGCTTTTCATTCATCCATGCTTTGGGTGGTTAAGGTACCTGTGGTTTGAGGTTACTATCAGCTGCTATTTTTACAGTTATCAGACTTTGGTAATTTGTTCTTTAATGACTTTGTGTTTAGTGTCTTTGTCCAAAGGACTCAGTTGGGCTTTAAACCAAATTTTAAGACCTCCATTAATTTCACTCTTTTCCAAATCCAGATACACAAATTAATGAGACAAATGCAGATCTTTCTGGAAACCCAGCTGGATTTTTTTCTATCCCTTCCCATACATTACCACTAATAAATACTCTGTTGAAAGTGAGACAATAGTTATTTTAGCAGTGGCCATTGCAGACTATACCCCACCTCATAATGGCAGGGTGGTTAGATGCGTAAATTTGCTTACCAGGACACAGAGCATTCAGCAATTGAGTCACACATGGAGTGAAAACTGTTCTTGCAAAAAAGCAGGAGAGAGCTGATGTGGCACCCAAAGTTGTCAGAGGGGCAAAACCATGTCAATTTACTTTGTTGCTTTTCTGCAAATAACCAGGTTTTGAAGGAGATTCTATTTCCTCTCCCAAAGTTTGTATATTCAGAGTAGTGTTTCCTAACACAGACTCTGTGCTCATCCTGTATTCTTTGTCCTTTCATCTCCAGCATTCCAATATTAATATTTTGGTTCTGCGGTTTCCTAATTGTACTGTGATATTACACATGGATGCCTCCAGTTTAGCTAACAACGTGTACTTTGAACTATCATCATTATTAATAATTACAATAAATAATGGCATTATTATTTCTCTCAGAAACACAAAGCCCCTAAGTATAATCAGAGCTCTACACCAATAGGTGTTTTATGCACAAATGCACTGTCTCTAGAGCACATCTAGTTTTCTATCTGTTTCAATATATTTCTGATTTACTAGCAAACCAGAAATCTTCAGTATTTCTTTAAGCAGACATTTTGTTGTCTTATATTATGAATCAGAACTTTTCACTGTTTATTTGCTTTGTAGGGGCTCCTTGTCACTGAGTTTGGCTTTTGTAAATTATCATCCTCATCTGCTTAAGCCTCATTGCATTTCTGTAGATGTATCTTGTCAGTATTGTCTTTAAACTTGTTTAGGGAGAAGACCAAATTGGAGGGAACGAAAGTATTCTCTGCATAATACCAAATACAACATTTGTCTCTGAGACTTTGCACTGGCTTTTGTGCACATGGCTGCTGATCCTTGCATCCAACAAAGTCCTTATATTTCATTGTCTAACACACAGACAAGCACCAGCTACATAAAATACTGTAATGAAATACAATGTAGTTTTGCCTTGTGTGAATCAAGTTAAGCTTAAAGCAAATGTCCAGTTCCTGTGAACCTAAACACTGGGGAAATTTTGGATCCGAATTCTGTAGCTCAAGCTGACCAATAGCAGTTTAATTACTGGATATTGCTAGGACCTGATTAGTACCTGTAGTTTCATATGCTGACAGTGATTCATTTCCTGCTTACTGCCCAATGAAATGTGCTTCAACATAAGGAAACAAGGAGGAAGAAAGGACAGGAAAAATTCAGCCCACTGCCATTTAATAAATGGCATTGGACTAAAATCTTTTGTTCTGGGAATTGTTTACAAGAATGCGAGATCTGTGAAAACTAAGCTGCAAAATCTTCATGTTGAATCTCTCCAGACCAGAGCAGACTGTAAAAGTTAACAACAAATAAACCACAAAGCCCATTTAACCAAAAAACCGGAAAGTCCACTCTGAGACTTGTAATGTAGCACAGAAAGTGCAAAATACATTGGATTGACTTTAAAAAATATAAAAAAGATTTATTCTAACTGGTTGCAGTGAACCATGAATTCTATCACTCCTGTGTTCTTCCAGTGAAGCAGTATAGATTTATATGTAGTTTTAGAAGGGAGAAAATGGCAGATTCTCTCTCAAACCAGTTTGGTTCAGAGCACAGTCTGATGTAGCTGTATTTCCTATCATCACTGGATGAAACAGCATTTCTTCTTCACACACAAAAATAAGAACTGCTAAAGGATGTTACTTTATTTTTTGAACGTTTCCAGTTGCTCTTTATATTCTTTTAGAATTCACTGTTCTTCCTGAAAGAGCATCCTGAAAGTGCTTATGCAGATCATAGGCAGCTCTTTATATCTTATGCCTGTAATAATAACAAAATATCCTTAGTGCATGATAGCTCATTTGCCCCTTGAAGTCAGCCAAAAAGGCTCTAATTTACTTTAGTGATCTTTGGCTCATACTCTGACCATTGATTTACTAATGTCACACTAACAAACATCACTTGAATTTTGTGAAAAACAGCTGAGGGCTGTATATTTATGCTCCTTAATTTGCTTTTCTTTTAAAAGAAGACACACACATCCTAGTTCAAGCCTCGCCCAAATTTACTGCTGTCAAAGAAAACCTGACAACAATAATGTTGTGTTAAAGCAGCTGCATTAAAGGGAAGAATTTTCTTACCCTCTTCATGTTCTCAAACTCAGACCTGCTATTTTAATAGGACCTTGTACATTTTGACTAAAGCATACTAAAAGGCTTCATCGATTAGCATTGTCCCGTTTGGTCTGTCACTGCTCACTGCTTCCATGCTTTCCTTCATTAGAACAAATATAACTGACTTATAGTCATACTTTTAAATATGCTTTCAGGTACTTCCTCTGCACATTACCAGACAGCCATCTTAAGATACAGCCACCCTTCATTCTTTAGAGGACCTTTAATGAGGGCAACTCAGAGCAGACAGCAGTTTTAAAAAATATTTAGGCTAAGACATAATAGTGGGTGACAATGTGCATATTGCTGTCATGAGCATTGAGCTGGCTCTTTGGCAAAAAATAACTGAGGTATGTTGGAGTTTGTCTTCAGGAGCTCCTTCTAGCAATTTTGATGCTGCTGCATCTCATGAAAATGGTTCTGTTTCACTGCCTCTATAGGAGCAAATTTAATGACAAGCTTCAGCAATGACAGAATCAGCACTTTTCCACTTAAAAACAGGACTTTGTATGCTAATCTACTTAATGAAAATACAGCCGGTTTGTCCATGCACAGATGTAAGGAAATGAAAAGCAATTGAAAAATATTCAAAAGCCATTCAAATGTAAGCACATTAAAATACTGCTAAATTAGTATGTAAGCATAAGGTTCTTTGTGTATCTCAGGCTCACAGTTTTGTGATAAGATTTCCTATTATGACTTTGTTACTTTTATGAAATAAAGAATGTTTACTGTAAGTTTAGAATATTATAATAACTTAGCAATGATTGCCAAAGCTCTTTTTGTAAAGGACCTAACTTGGTTTACATTCTTCTGTAATTTTTATGTAGTGAATATTTTTTTTAAATCACTCTTTGGATCTTTATCTTCCTGTCAATGTGGATTAATGAAACTCTGCTATATCATGGGGATTGTCATGTAGATTGTCATGGAGCTTCTGTTACAGGTATAGACTGAACAATTTACCTCTGCCTGTAATACCCAGCAATGGGTTTTATTCATGTTATTTATATTCCTTCTTCAAGAAGAACTTTTATTGGTAGTTGGTGGCTTTAACAGAATGTTAGGTACAGATGAAATACAGGGCTGTCATCCCCAATGAAATTGAGTTCTACAGCAGATTCAGGCATTTGGGTTTTATTCACTTTGTTAAGCAGTTTCTACAGAGAGTCTACATCTTGAATCTAACAAAACAAAATGCTAAAGGGAGAAGCATAAAGGTTTGTGAAGTGTTGGAATGATGTTTCAGCTGCCTTGAACTGAACAAAGTTCCTAACAGATGAAAAAACATTTTTGTTCACTTGAGATAACTGCAAGGCAGCCAAATGATTACATTCAAACTTTCCAAAGCTTGCAAAGATTTGTTTCTGAGTCAAAGCCAAACATCAATAACTGCTGCCCAGAAGGGATATTGTTGTTTGGAAAGAGAGAGACAGCTATAACTGATTGCAATGCTGAGCCTGGAAATTCCATCTCAGCCTTATCTTCAGCATCATGCTTTTGCAGTGCTTTCATGAGCTCCACCACTGCTGAAGCAGCAATCCAGGAGCAGCAGACCTACCTTTATGATGCAATGAACTGCCCCAACAAAAAAATGCATTGAATCCCTACATCAAGAAGGATGTGGTCTAGTAAACAGGTAGCCTAGAGAACAGAAAGTAGTCATCAGTGTTCCATCCAAAAAACATACAAATGCCTCATAATACTCAGCAACTAATCTTTTTTTTTATTTGAAACACCATGTGGCCAAACAAGATGTTCTGCCAGAATTTAATACAGGTTAGCCTTTATCAAATGACTGTGAATAGTTGGCTATTAACAGAGAATTTGGGACTTCAAATTGTGGCCTACAGCAATTTACTTTTGTGTGTTATGTTGTTAATGAGATTTCATCTGTTCTTTTAAAAATAGTTGCTCTTGGAGTCAGAACTAAACATTTCAAGAAGCTGTCATAAATTAAAAAGAAACAGGTAGAATCTCTGCAGAAACAAGTCAGCATAGGAAATGCCTTCAGAACAGTTTAATGTTGGGCTGAGTGGAGATACTGATCTCAGGATACTTGTGGAGAATCAAAAATGACAAACATGCAATATTCAGTTCTTAACCTTACTTAAGGGCACCAACATGTCTCTATCCAATCCTCCCCAGGAAGGCTTTCCTGAAGACCATAGTATAATCTTTCCTTCTCAAGCATCCTGCCATTTTTAATTGGAGAAGGAATTAACTTTAGAAAATAGACAAAAAAACCCGCTGCCACCCTGAAAAGAGTGCTTTTTCTGTGGTGCTTCTAGGACATATACGGATTACACTTGCCACCAACCCAAATGTTCCTTTTCTAAGAGGAGGAGGACTGACTCTTGTAAAGGACTAAGAAGATTCTGGGCATCTGGAGTCTCTCCTTGCTGCCAGGTCTTCAGTTAAATACAGTTGCAGGCTCTCTGCTGTGCATAGGGGGATAAAAAAGCAGATGTCTTTCAAATCCCATGTGAAGTTTCTGTAACTGTCATTTAAAAGAAAACACCTTTGCCTTGTGCATCGGGCAAGTCTGAACTGAAACCACAGGCAGAGATTAAATATGATCCTCCTGGTGTCATTTTTAGAGCCTCTTTTCTGTCCATAACTGCTCTTTAAATGTAAATAAACACTGTTCTCTTAATATGTGAATTTCAGCACTAAGAACACTATTAGGGATTGCACAAATATTACCTCAGTGTATATTCAGACATTATTAAAACAAATTACTCTATTGCAGTACAGCTAAGGCCCATTCATTCATTCATAATGGTAGAGAACTGTGCAATGTCCCTGAGGTATGCCAGAAACAACCACTCTGTTGTAAGCTTACACACTGAGTTATTTAAAATTGATTTATTTTGTTAATATCATATAATGGCTCCCAGGAGGAGATGAAAACAAACAGATCAGAGCTGATTATGCCTCCAGGTTATTCCCTGAGACAAGGCAGTAATTCTTGGGTCTAGAACTTGCAGCTACAGAAAGATACAGCTTTGTGCTTTGTGTGCTTTTTTCTCTCTGCATCCCTTTGAATCTCACAGTATTCGTGTGCCTCAGGTCTTAAACCACCACAGGCCAGCATTGTACAGCTTGGCCCCCAGTCTCCAGATTGCCTGAACTGTACCTGGCAGATGTCCAAAGGGGTCTTGTACACATAGCTTTAGTTCATTTTAAACCACCTGTACAACTCCCCTGTTCTTGGGTCCCTCTAGTCTTGGGCCACCCATTGGCACATGATAAAACTGTCCACAGAAAAACTCTCCAATAGCTGGGGATTCCCAGTGGACAGAGACAACCAGTTTGTGTTGAATACACAAAAGGTGTGACCTAGAACACAAAGGTCTGTACTGGCTTTGGCTCAGCCTAGAGATTCATGCCAGCTAGCAAATTTGGAGTCATGTTCTGATTTGGCTCCCAAGGGGAGTTTTAAGGTCTGGGTATGTCTCTCTTCCTCTCAAAACTATTGTTGCATGTTCCTGGCCCTCCATTTGTTTCCATTTTCCTGTCAGATGCAAGTTTCTGTAGACTTTAATCTGCAGGTCAGTGGTATGACTATATAGTAGCTTTGCCTTGCCACAGGAGAGTTCATTCCTAACCTTGCTGCTGTGAGGCAGGGTGTAAACAGCCCATGAATTATTTTTTGCAGAAATACAGCAAAATGTTGGAAATAGAATGGGAGAAATGTGCTATGTCCTATGCCCACACACTCCGAAGTCCTGTGAATGCTCTCAACTAGATACTATTAAGCCAGTTGAATATGGCTCACTAGAGACAGTGGCTAAGGATGTCATTTACTGAGTAAGACTGTTGTGGTAGCTGCTATCACTATTGCCATAGTGCCTTCTGCCTGCAGTCACAGATGAAGAACCCGCTATAAGGGGAGCTGCTTTGCTCACGTATAAGTGCACCACAAAGTGGTATGTATCATACGTACCATTCCTTATCCCAGCAAAGCTGTAGACTGTCAGATCTTTGCTCTAAATCTAAAATTCAGACCTTAGAGCTACTTGACTGCTGATCATAATGGAGCCCTGGAAGAGTAAATCCTTGGGATTTTTTTGTCTGGTTGTGCTTTCCTCTGCAAGACATTTTTAAAATAGTTCCTGAGGAGCAGAAGCTGCCTGGCCTGAAGGATGATAGATTGTTGAAAGCAAAGTAGCCCCCTAGCTAAAAGAGAATCACCAGATTTTGCTTATATTCCTGGACCCGTGAGGCTTCAGTGGATAATAAGACCATAAGGTCTTGAATCCCTTGGCAACGATCTAGCGATCTGTCCAAAAGAACAGTTATATTACTTCCAAATAAGATGAGACCAGGACAAGGATACATTTCTGATTTCTTAATGCCTAGTTTAACTGTTGCTACTTTAATGATATATTTGGACTTCAGATTTAGGCCTAGTTCAAATCTCTGAGAGCTGAGCTTTCAAGGCATAGTTGTCTGTACATCTCTGGGATAACTGTATCAAGCTTATGTGCATTAGACTGGGTAAGGCTGACACAATTTTGACCCTGGAATGCATTTACACCTGTGGCTGGCATTGGAAGCTGGTAAAACTGTTTTTTCAACAGTTTAGTGGCACTGGGGTTCATCATTTTATTGCAGAGAGTAGGCATGAAACATTCTGCAGCACTGTCTGTTTAGAAAAGGGGTAAGCTCTAGAAGTGACTACACTCTACTGTGAGCGTGCTGCCTGCCATGTATCTGTTTAATCTGTTGCCTCCAGTGTAAGATGAATATACTACATTATCACTCAAGTTGTTAGCAAGAGTGATGGTAGTTTGAGGACTTGATCCTGTGCTGTCAGTTTCCAACTTGCAGTGAACCAAGGATGAATGTCTCAGTGTTCCGATTTTTGTGAGTTTACCTTTTGTGAGAGTCCCATTTCTATGGCCAGACTCCAATATCTCCACTTGATTCATGAGAATCCTCCAGTGACAGAATCAGGTTCTCTGTGTGTGAACTGGTAACTTGTAATGCTGCCTTGTAAAGGGGGCCAAAAATATTTGGATGACATCAGAACTTGTTTTCTTCTGTAGCCTAATACATCTGTGCTCCAAAATTAAGGTTAACTCCCTTTGACCTCATAGAAATGTGTTTCAAATAATTTAAGTCTACTTCTGCTTTGGAAATGGCAAGCAGTAAACTGTGATAGGAGCCTGACTGTGTGAGAGCTGAAGACACTAGGTAGTCACTTCTGAATGAGGCTTATTCAGAGAAGGCCCAGACAGCATCTGCACACTTACAAGCTGTTGGGAATCTCTATAGTCTGAGGTCTGCCCAGCCCTAGTTAGAGCTTTACAGTTTGTTTTAATTATGATCTTCCTTGCATGGGTGCAGGGGGTCTGATGCACTAATGCTATTGCTAGCCTCTAATGCAGATGTATCATGCTGTGCTGACAATGGCTTCATTCTTTGGGCCCTGCCTATTACAAGATGACCTTTTTTTTCTTTTTTTTTTTTTATACTTATGGGTATAAAATTCACTGTGTTACTTAATTTGCAAGTTCCTTTTGAGATACATAAAAGGAATGAGGTAAAAAGGATTGAAAGTATACATCTGTCATGAAGACTTGAAGTTATTTTCAAGGAAGATGCTTTTATCCATGGTTTTCACTAGGATCTATACATTTGCCATCAATACAGTTAAATAATAGTAATGTTGCATACATATATTTATAAATACATACAGTGTATATACAGCACATATCTCTTTTTTAAAGATCAACTTAGGATTCTGCTTTTTTATTCAGAGCTTTTTATCAAGGCAATCCTTTGGTAAAATTTAAAAGCACATGAAATTTCCAATAAAAGACAAACCCCAGAAAAATAATGGAGCAGGGATAGGGAGAGAAAGGATGAGCAAATAATGAAGTTTATATGTGGAGTATGGGTCAGATTTCAAAAGCAAATGGAATAAACTTAAGCAAAACAGCATGTATTCCAAATTGGAATCAGCTATATTACGAGAAATCAGCGTACCTCCTATTGTAAATATTTATACTTTTGAATTTCCTTAGTAAACTGCCAGAT
Source organism: Aramus guarauna (assembly GCA_013400195.1). Lineage (NCBI taxonomy): Eukaryota > Metazoa > Chordata > Aves > Gruiformes > Aramidae > Aramus > Aramus guarauna. The sequence goes on along the minus strand of VXBL01000850.1, from coordinate 1,059,667 downwards.
ATGAGTCCCCAAAGAACATTATTTACTTGTTTCAGGTTTTAGTAAATATGCCCTTCAATTCTCCTGTGTGATCAAATTCTCACATTACTGACATGGGGGGGTTTTGTATTGCACATCAAGGGGGAATACGATTCGTACATGCATTACAGCATCATCTATTAATGCCTAGCAGACTATAGTGTCTAAAATTTGACTTCATAGAGAATTAGAATCTGAATATGATGCCAGAAAAAGTGTCATAAACTAAAATCCACTACTTATCCTCACATAAGTAACTTCTGTGCAGTCTTCCCTATCCTAAATTGCTGCCTGTACTTGAACAAAACTTCAAAGGGAGAATTTCATGCACCCAAAGATCAGGAGATTATTAGTGAAGGAATTATTCTACTCAAACTTACATATAACTTCCTGTTGTGTCTCAATGTACCTGCAATTATTAGATTTCTGACAATATGCAGGTTATTGATCAGTCTTGCTCAAGCTGATGGGACAGACCCTGAATTCTGTACTACCGATCTAATCATCAGTTATTGTGGATCCGTAGTTAATTCCTGTACCATCTTTCATGCCTTAAATTCCATCTGCTGATGGAATTTCCCCACTCCACAGTAGGAATACAGTGAGGCTTACATACCTTTGACTTAACTACCTTGACGCCTGCCTAAGAAAAGTCCTCATAACAACTTACATTGTAATTTTTGCTTTGAGCTTTTAAATGGAAAACCCTCTATTAACTTCAATGGCATAAGATTTAACATTTGTTTCTACAGGACGTTGCAACGGAAATGGAAACTATCAGTGAAGAGTGTATCAGCTTGCAGAGTGAGTAATTTAAGGGAGCTTTCTCAATGCATTCATGTATCTCATACTTTTTTTGAAAATCTTAACTTTGATCCAGGAAGGTGTAATTGGGCATTAAAGTATACAACATGCTGCCACAATTGCATGTGCTTTCCAACATCACTGATAGCATCTTATTCAGTCACGTTTGGCGTGTCTGTTTAAATTGTAAGTTCTTTAGGTCAAGGACTGTCTATGGCTCCCTGTTTGTATAGTGATTAATAAATCTTTGTCCATCTTGATTAGATCCTAGACATTACAATAATAAACAAGGGTAAGAACAAAGCAGTTAGGAATCTTCAGTCACCTCATATTTGAGCCAGCAGCAAAAAGGCAAGGCCTCATTATCCCTTGTGCCACTCATTCAGTCTTTTGAAGGCAAGTTCTTCAACAGCACAAGTCATTTCACCCCTCCTCCCTCCCAGCAATCCCTACTCCCTTTTTCCTTCTTTAGTTAAAAAGCAGGTAAGAGAACAACCTCAAAAGCTCTTGGGAAAGAATTGTCTCCTGAGCCCCTCCAGATCCTGGCAACAACACAAAAACAGAAAAATAGGAAAAAAAAGTTTCTAGTTTGGCAAAACAGTTTTGATCAAAACAGCTGCAGTTTGCAAGGATTAGATTTGGTCTACTGTCCTGCAGAGGTAAGAATTGGACAGTGGCTCTTTATGACTTCACAGCCCTCTGCGTAGGCTGCCAAAGTAAGCATGTTTTGGATGAAAGTCTGAAAAGGGGGAAAAAAAAGAGCTGGCATCAAAGAAAGTTTTGGTGTCCACCTCCAGCCCTAATAGTTTTCTTCTAATCTTTAGCCTGGGCATGGGAAATACAATCCTCCTACATTAAAAGCAATCAAGTGATCATATGCTGTGCTATATGTGACTTGAGATTTGTCCCCTTTATAGGGTGGATAAGGTTCATGGAATCTGGTTATAAGCTGAAAAGTCACCCTGGACATTTTTACACACTTTCTCTCCTCTTTACCCCCCCAAAAGTAACTTGTTCCTTTCTACAGATTTTTTCTTCTTTTGATGACATGTGAGGAGTAAAGCAAGGAGGGCATATATCTACCTGGAATAATATATAAGAATTCTTCCAAGTTATCCTACTGTATTTTAGTTCCTCAGAGCTCATTTTCACATGTCGCTTCTAAGTGATTTTATATGTCCTGTTGTATGGTTACAGCTATAAATTATAAAAAGGAAAAAAAATGTTTACTTTCAGCTTGTGCAATAGAGCTTGAAATGGTAAATGAAAGCAGATGACGGACAACCAAAGTCTCAATACCATACATTGGTTTTGCAGGCTTTTTCCTAGTTTTTTTTAAATCCATCCTCCCACCCCTTCATACACGTGGCAGTGTTTGTAGATTCTCAGCCTTGGGAGTGTTAGCAGCTGAGTCTTGTGTAACCTTTTTACTTTAGGGCATGAGCTCATCAGCTTGTACAGCTAAACACACTACTGGTCAGTGTGCAGTGAGAAGACCATGGGAAAACAAACAAGCAAACAAAAATGAGTGTCCTGTGGAAAACATTACCTAATAAATAGACAAAAGACTGTGATTCATTTGCTGCTAGGTGACATCTTAAATCAAATACCAAATGACGTTAAAATTTTGTCCATTAAAAACTCAGTATTATTCTCTGTAAGGACATTATACACACTTCTATGACATGGTGCAAATACAAGGGGTGAAGGACAGCTTGCCCATCTAAACTCAATTTGGTAGTTTTGGTTTGATGCTACAATTTTCACTTTCTATTCTGTAACTCTTAAATAAATTTGTAGTTTTCATAGCCTTCTCTGATCAGGCTCAGAGATGGCTGCACTTGATGTTAAAAGTAATACTTAGGTTTTGCACAGTATCTCTCATAAGTAGACCATGCACTTCACGAAGTAGGTCAGTATCATTACCCTATTCTACCTAAGGGAAAAGTGAGGCTCCTAGAGGTGAAGAAAGTTGTCTATGTTTATTAAAGTATTGCTAGCCTTTTTTTAAGGAGGATTAGAGGGTGCTAATTTTTATAATGATTTTTCCTTACTGTTGCAGTTGATCTGTCCTGATTTTTGAAAAGCCAAAATGTGGTTCTTGGTGATTGCATGCAAATCACTGAATCCTCCTTTCCCTTCATACTCCTGTCTATTTAAAATATTGATGATATTTTGATTTTAAAATATTGATGATAATTCAGAGGGAATTAATAAAGTTAAATTTGTAAGTAATGGTGAAGTGCTGTAAGGTCTTCAGCTAGGAAGTGCTTACTGACAGGCAAAGAATATTATTATCCTGCTACAGTATTTTGAACTGCTGTTGAAATACTGATACTAAGTCCAGAGAGCCATGACTGCCTACTTACATCAACCTCATTGGATCAATGAGGTCAAGAGAGCTATTTAAAAAACCCTCACTTCTTTATCACCTCTCATGCTGCTCTGCTGTGGCACTGGCAGCTCCTGCATTTGCAGCATCCTCTTGGTTTGGATTCCCTTACATCAGATTCACCTTGATAGCAGATTTGTAATGTGCTGAGTTGCTTTCCTGCAACGGGGGTCTTGAAGCTGGAAGGACGCAATTGAACGGCACTGCAGTCAGTGGTAAATACTCCTACAAAGCACATTCCTACAGTCATTCATCTATAAGCCACCATCATATAACCTCCCCTAAGGTTCCTACTGCAGATCTATGCTGGTCCTACCAGCAACAGGACTAGCTAGCCCAGATGTCCCTGTTCTTTGCTGGGACCTCACACCCACCTACTTCCCTTCCCTGAAAAAGCACGTCAAGGAGCACGATGGATCACACAAGTCCATGCCTAAACTTCTGTTTCTCTTGTGTTTGGATGAACAGCTTTTCACATCATGTAGCATAGTGTGCACTTCTTCAGACCCTTGCAATGTGTCTGTAATGTGACTTGATACAGGAGCGTTATTTTGGCAGTGTTCAACTTTTTCATCAGCATTTCAGTATTGAGAGGTCTGAGTGCTTGCAGAGAAGTGGAGAGGGAAAAAAAAAGAAGAGATGGGTGGGTTGAACTGAGGATGGGAAGTAGTTACTCACCAGAAATGTGAAGGGGGTTAAGATGTGTGACTGTGATGGGATGCAAACTTTTAAAAAGTATTTGGTCCCTGCTTCTCACTGTGAGAATGCCATAAAGATACAGGAGAAGGGGCAAAGGATTGGTGAAATAAGTGTTCCTGACAGGTGTCTATGCCTGTGTTTCTCTGTAATCAGAAACTCTTGGCCATGTTTCATAGAGTTTTGTCAAGAAAGAAAGGTCTCACATAGCAGAGTGGTAATACACAGGTCCTACATTTAAAAGGCAGACCCAGCATGAACTCTTCTTAGTTTACAAGCCCCTCCCCAGCTTAGTCCTTCATGGAAGCAGAAAGTGTGGCCACCACATGCTTTCTCCATTATGTTTTCCATCAGGTTGTGATCACTCTTACCCAGTGGGCTGGTATGCAATGATCTCTCACCCATTTCCTTTTCATTTCCCCAAATTGAAAGATGGAGATTAAACTTGATATCAACTCTCATGTAATGCCAATGGATCCTGTAAAAGGATCCCACCTTGTCAAGAGCTGTGTAATTTTCTGGTTTACGGGTGAGTGGCATGCAAGGGAGAAGAGTAGGAAATTTGGACAAAGCTGACATCAGATGTTTATTTTGTCTAGAATATAAGGACCAATTTTATGAATAGAGCAACCACTGGAGTAGATGGTATTCTGCTCTGCTGCTGTCCATACTGAGTCCAGGGGTCTGTGGAAGTGAGGGAGTGGCTTTTACTGAAGGCATGGGACCTCTCCTAAGGTTTCTACTGCAAATCTGTGGGTTTGGTCCTACCAGCTGCAAGACTAACTAGCCTAGATGTCCCTGTCCTTTGCTGGCTCTCTGCTGGGACCTCACACCCACCTACTTCTCCTGTCTTGAAACAGCAGCCCAGGAGGTATGGGAACAGTGGGGGCTGCAGGAGGGAATTCACTGCTCTGTGGACCCCAGGTAGTAGGTAGATTTTGATTTGTATAGTAAAGAGGTGAAGAATGACCCTTCCCACTGAGAAGGTTGAGTGCTGAAAAAGGAGACAAACTCCTGTCCCTAACTGCAGTCCTTTGATTTCTCATTAATCACTCCCCCCTCTTCTTCCCAATTTGCCTTTTACTACCCCAGCCTTAGAGATCCCATTGTCTTTTCCTTATTCGCTTCTCCATACCCTCAGAACCTACTTACTGTTGCACATCTGAGTATTGCGTATACCATGGAGATAGCTCCAATGATTTCAGAATGAGCTTCTTGGTCCATAGTATGTTATTTTTGTTGATTTTCCTGAGAATTGTCTTATGGATCACTGGTGTCATGCACAGGAAAATGCCTTTTTTTTTGTGAGAGCATCCTGTCACAAATGAAGCTCCACACGTAAGAAAACAAGTCACTAGAATCCCGAATCTGAGAAGAGAGTATGTGAAGAACTAATGCTTCTCCTATGGCAGTGTTTTTCATAGAGTGAGGTGAAACTGTCATCTAGTGGTCATAATAGGTGTTCGTGAATTACTATTTTCATTTGGATGTGTCACTTGAAAATACTAAGCTAAAAAAAAACAATAAATCTGAGAGGCTTTGAAGTGAAGGGAATAAACAGGCAATCTTTGATAAATAGTAAACAAATATATAACTTTGTGCAGCAGGGCAGTGAACTCCCTTTTTCCTCTCTCTCCCACAATTTACCACAGTGACGTATCACCTTCTGCCTTACTGAACAGCTGTGGGAGGCTGAAGATCAAGATAACTGAAGCTAAAATAGGGCATCAAAAGAACCTCTTTTGTTAGGTATCCAACTACAATCATTTTACAGGTCAGCCTCAATTTCAAATTTCCCCATAAATATAGTAGCAAAACTTCACCCTAACTCATCCTAGAAGGTTGAGTTTTGTTATAGTGTCAGTGCAATGCCAATGTTTTCAGTTGAACAGACACAGGTTGTCAGGGAGAATAGTGTTCAGCCTCAAGGTGCTGGTCTTCTGTTGTGCATTGACTTCAGCAGGTTGTAGTAAACCTGTAGGGATATATCAAGAAACAACAGGCACCATGAGTAAGCACAGCCTCAGGCTTCTAGATCTTTGAGTACAGACCTCTTTCTATAAAAGCTACTCTGCAGCAAGTAGGTGGATACTGTCAGGAGAGAGCTGACTATGTGCGTCTCCTCACTATAGCTTGTTGTTTTGCCGCTGACTGATTGGTCAGATACAGTGGACAGAAGCAGGTGCAATTCTCAGGTTTTTTGTATGGAGATTCACGTGTACAGATCAGTGAGGAAGCTTGTATGCAAGCAATATCTCCTGGAGCAAATTGGCTAATATAAATCATAATACTTGGCAAACAAACTTCCCATCTAGCTCAGTTTACAAATTCTGTGTATTAGTTGTATTTTCACAGTGTCGGAGCCCCAGTTTTGGATTAGGATCTCTTTATTTAAGGTGCTTGCAAACTCAGAACCTCAAGATAGCATCTGCCTTGTAATGCCTACAGTTTTAAGTATATATTGAGGGGCAATACTGACAGAGGCAGATGATGGAGACCATAAGGGAATTACAAGACAATCTGATCTGTGTAATTAGCAGTAATTCCAGTATGTCCACACCCTAAAATAAAAGTCAATTTTATTGAACAGATGTCATTGTAGAAGTTAAGCAAAGACACTGAAGAAAAATAATGAGGTAGCTGTCTGGATGTTTCTGCAGTTTCTTAACCAAGGAGTGTCCCATCTGAGGTAAATGACAAAAAGGACAAGGTGAATTATTTTTAAATTTAACATGTGGTCAAAGATAGCTGTGGACAGGTTTTGGTCTGACTGCATAGCTTCTGTCTGTGTAAAAGTACTTTTTGAGCTTTCTTTCTAGTCATGACTAAATGCATTGCACACTTTTCTTTCCCTACCAGTTAAATATGAATCAGTTTTTACTCTACTTATAAATATTTTGGATTTTTAAAATTTTATTTTAATAAATGTTTTTTGAAAAAACCCCATTTCTTTAGCATTCCCTTGCCAATACTCTAGGTTTTTATGAGGAAGTCCCTGCTACATCTAGAGGTAGGTGACTATGTAAATGCTCATGTGAAAGTCATCCAGCTCGAATGTGAAAACTTAAATTTCTATTGCCAGTAGGATGAAAATAGAAGATACTGAAGTAATTTTGACTCATAACTGGAAGTAAGGTAGGCAGAACTACAGAGCAGCCACACACTGAACCAGAACATCTATGATGAATAGCAGGATTACAAACGACTGTAAGTAGTAAACCACAAATATGAGTAGGTGATACTGTCAGGAGAATGTAGTTGTAAGTCCTGAAACCTGTTGGATGCAGAGACCAGGTAATAGCTGAAACACCACTTTTAATGGATTCTGTTGTTAGGAAAGCTGTTTGAAGCAGGTAAGTGATGATATAATGACCTTTCTGCTAAAATTTGCAATTTAACAAAATCTTAAATGTTGGTGTAATGGGTGATGAAGGCCCTGGTTTTGTTCCCATGAAATAATTTCTGGTTAGAGAGGCCTAAGAATTGATGAATGTACACAAGCTATGTTCAGTCTCAGGATTTGTAGTGCCTCCATTTTTTAGTACTGCCAGTGCCATCTTAAAGAATAATTCCTTAGTCTGAAGGAGGCCTGCTGCACTTCAGTGAGCAGCTGCTCTGTGGATGCACAACAGCACAGAATCTGCTGACTTGCTGTGCATGTGAGATCAGTGCTCAGGACTCTCTATAGTCATAAGATAACCATGCTTTATTAACTGAATTTATTAACAGCCTGATTAGAGCAGGAATGGCAGTTGTAAACTGTCAATAGACTGGAATGTGTGTGATGAAGATAAAATACAGCAGTAAAGGTGGGAGATGATACCAATTTAGCAAAATTAAATGTTGGAGCAAGAGATAGTATTGGTAAATGTGGTTAAAGCCAAAAACCTTTATTTATGGGAGGAGCTGAAAAGCTGCTGACTTTCTTCCTGTGCTTTGCAACATGCTGGGGAGTTTAGAGGGCAGGCTTGCCTGACTGCAAAAGACAGTCAACACAGCACTTTTGCATGGAGGATGACTGTAGCACAATAGCAGCACATTGCAAAGAGAAGTAGCAAGCACCCTGATGGAGAAAGAGGAGTGCAGGAAGAGACTTTCTGCTCTAGACTTTCTGTGCTGCTAGGGACAAAGAGCATATTTGTATATGTGTGTGTACATAAGACTCTTACCTCATATTATTTATCATGGTCACAAACTAAAATCCTGTTTTCTGCCCATAGCAGGCGTGAATGTGGAACAAAGTAGAGGACAAAGGAAATAATCATAGAATCATAGAATCATCTAGGTTGGAAAAGACCTTTAAGATCATCAAGTCCAACCGCTAACCTAACCTTGCCATCCAACCACTAAACCATGTTAGCAACTTAGCAATGTCCAGGTCTGAAACATAAATGATTTAGTCCAGTGTAATAGGCCCATAAAGGATCATAAAAATCTACAGCTAGCAGCAGGTTAGCAGGTATTATAGTTGTATAAATATATTACATATAAACTAGCAAGAACCTACCCGCTGTCTCGTAGCATGAACCTCACCTTATAACCAAATAACATAAATGACTTTCCACTCCACAGAAAAGTCTAAGAAGTGATGGCACAACTCTGGGTTTGGGTGGGAAGAAAGATCATTGGACAGGAGTACACCTACTTTAAGTGGGGGATTTCAGAGGATTATGACTGAGTTGACAGGCTCTCTTCCTTGGTAAGACACGGGAAACTGAGGTTCCGTTAAAACTGATTGATGTTTGGCTTTGATCCCTTCCATTCTAAAATGACGTACAGAAATGGAGGAAAGCAATACTTGCATGCAGAAAGCACCTGGACAAAAGTGGCTGTTTCCTAGCTGCTAGAGTGAGAATAAATAACCAATTGTATCAGTTTACATGAGTAATACATTTAGGAACTGCAATCAGTTTAGAAGTCTGTTTTCCAAGCACTGGGTCATAGCCCTCAGGAGGCTATCTCAAAAGAAAGCACTAGCAATGTGTGGCAAAGACATTTCTATGGTGTAAAGGAAAAATCTAGTTCTTCTGATCCTACCATCAGACCAAGTATCCAGTCAGTCTTCTAAAACAGTGAAAAAAGAGGAAGTAAACAGAGGTTTACAAATGGATTTCTTTACCACTACTATAAAGCCAGTTCATGCTTTAGCTAGTAAGGCATCAATCAAAAAAAATTTGAGAACTGCTAGTATATAGAAAACAAATTATTTTACTTATTCCCAAAGGATATTTTTGGAAGGTGAGAAGTTACCTCAACATGAGACACATTAAGATAAGCTAATTACATACAAAAAAGTGACCTTAAAAGAATATCAAGAAAACATCTAGACATATGAATGAAAAAATCTTCACTTGTGTTAGTTAAAATAAATATTACTAGAATTAGCAAGCATTTTATCCTTTCTGTACATTATTGCACAGTTATAGAAGATATATTTTAACTTGTTTTCTTTTGTGAAATATTTGATGATTGTTTCTGTTAAAAGTAGCTTACCCAATTTGAGTAACATAATTCTTTTACAGTATCTTAATGCTAATACTCTTAAGAAAGAGAAGAATACCATATCTTCAGAGAATCTTATGGAAAAGTAATCATAACAATAATCCGAAATACAGAATGAACACATTTAGTGGAAATACTGAATATGAACCTAACAAGTAAATCAATCATGCTAGTGAAGTCTCTTTCTTAGTGGATGACCTTCTAAATTCATCACTCATTTCCATTTTCAGAACTGAGGGATTAAAGGTCTTCCCTACCAATATCTTCTGCCATTTGAGCTGTTCTGTGATGATGAGTACTCAGGCCACTGAGTTAGTATTTATGAATTAGAAAAAAGTGGCTGTTGATTGAAGAGTGTTTCATTTTAGTTCAGAAGTAACAGTCCTGCCATCTCCCAAATGTGTGCAACATAGTGTCAAGTGCATCAACGTAATGCCTAGAAGTGACTGACAAAACTAGGATCTCCAAGGCAAGAACGGCAGAGGGAAGAATGACCGCAACAGCTTTTCCAGGAAAACACTGTGGCATGGGGTCAGTCACGTTTTCCCAGGGAATAATGGGAAACCTGTTTCCTTTCCGGAGGAAGAAGGCAAAACAGGGGAAAAAAGAACTATACAGACTCATCAGCAAACACAGGTGTTTGAACAGACCTAGTGACCCACGTTGCCCCAAAATCTGAAGAAATCCTCTGAGAAGTTTCTTTCTATAACCAGTCTTTTATAAAGTGTCTCTCTGCCTTTCCACTGTTGAATCATTCATGTTGCTGGTGACAGTCGTTGTGGAAAATCGTGCCCCACTGTCAGATCAGACACTGAGTTGTAAATTACGTTCTCCTTCTGCACATAAGTAGTATAAGGTTCCACTTCCATTGTGTCATCCTAGCAAAACAAAACCAAAAACTGTAAATATAAGGAGCAGTTTAGTTTGACAAGATTCTGCAAGCCTTTTGTCTGGACTGAAGAATGTTACTGGGAAATAGTGCTCCCACATTTATTCCTCTTTGACTCAAGAAAAAAACCAATTCTATTGCTTTTTCTACCAAAGAACATGTATTGCTGTTTCTGTCAAAGATTTGGAGGGGAAAGCTGAGATATGGGTTCACCTGCCTCCTCTTCCTCCCCTTCTATCCCACTTATTTTGGCCTGGAAAAAAATTGTATTAGGGTCTAATTCACTACAAAGAGCAAATAACATGCTAGAGTCTTCACCATGATTGATTTCTCCATCAGTCTACAATTTCACACTAATGAAAGTTGTGTGATATGACAGCAAGAACACTGGTACTTAACCCATTATTTTACATTAATGCAACTGTCAGAAGCAAATGGGAGGTAGGGCAGCAGAACAGGAGGAATAATAATAACTAGAATTGACTAAGTCTTTTCAGAAATCAAAACTGAAGCACCTTTTAAAATTGATGACAGAATTTGAGCCTAGTGTCTACTGTAGGTGCACAGATATTCACAACATAGATGTAACACATCTTGCCTGCACAGAATGTTGTTATTTATATTTGGTAGCAGAGAACAGAGACACACAGCTGATGAGTGAATTGCTCAGCTACACAGGAAGTTTGTAACAGCATAGAGAATTCAAGAATACCTCCCAGCTTGCAGCTTAGCACTCCTTCCCTTGTTTTATAAAATGTTTTGTCTTGAATATGGTTGGTTCTTTGTGGATTGACCATACAAGATAAAGAGTGGCCTTCAAAACTTGCACACTATCATTCTGGACACCAAGATGGCTATTCTTTTTTTTTCCGTGTGTCTCTTAATTTTGTTGTTTAATCCTCTTGTTTGCTAATAGCTTTCTTAATATTCCCCAACCCATGATATTGCCTCCCTTCCTGAGTACTGTTTGTACAGCAGCTGTGGTCTGTGTATCTGATATGAGCAGGGAGATGTGGTGGGACTCACTCCTTGCTAAGATAAAGGATGGCAGTTGCTGACCCTTTGCTGTTGGAGCAGCTCCAAGTCCAAATTATGGTGATGATAGGTTTTATTTTATCCTGAGATACAGTTAAGAGCAAACATATAAGACACAGTAGCACCTGCTGAAAGAGGAGAGTGAAAATCAAATGGTATCCCTTTACTGAACATGTTTTAAGGGCTACCAGAAGGTCCTTGATTTGGTGACGGTCTAATTTGCATCATTCTGCTTACCTGTGGGGAATGTGTAGGAGCAGTTTCAGGAGGTTTAGTTTTGTGGCACGCTCTGTGAAAAAGAAAACAAGTATTAAAGCAAATTCCTTCCTCAGTCCTAGGTTTGGCTGTATCGCAGCCTGGTTTCTTTGATCACAAGCTTATGAAACATTTCTTTTTATCAAGAGTAAAGCCAAAAAGCCTTCTCACATGTCTTTCTCCTTGACTTTTGATCCTGAAATTATGGCACCCTGACTTTCTTTAGAAGTCTTTTCTCATGTTTGAGGGAGCTTAAGCACAAAGTGGAAGCAGAATATTAAAATCAAAGCTCTCTGGAAGGATGTACAATTCATGGTTAGTGAAATTGTATTGAACTAGTTCTTCACCTCTGATGGAGAAGATTTGGCAGAAAAACAGTTTTGGAATAGGGGAAGGAGGGAACATAGCTGAGGTTTTCAGTACAGGTGCTAATTCGGCCTTTCTCTGCACAAATTATTTCTGCAGTTTTTCCTTGGAACTGCTTTTTTTCTCCACAGCAAATCCTAAAGGAGCTAGAGTTCATCTTCACCCAGGGAACTTTTTCGTGACTACAATCTCTTGTCTCCCCTGTTGATGTGGCAGGATAGCACTGATCAGTCCTCTGGCACTTGATAGAAAGTATTAGGCAGCAGAACCAACCCCCTGATCTAAACAAGAGAGACACTGAGAGACTATCACAGTATCCGAAGAACAGCTTTACTCCCGCAGTTTCCTATTAGAATGAAGAGCTCCCCTTTAGTGTAGCAGGCAATGCAATGGGGATCCTCTGCCAACTTCTGCCCATTTATATTTTATTCAGGGGCATTATTCAGTGAAGATGTGTGCAATGCACTCCAGATGTCTGCAGTATAGATATATTTGATGTAGTTAATTGAGTTATTCACAGCAGCACAGACTGACAGAATCATATGATTTCAAGACACAAGCAGTACTTAAAGATTTCTTCTAGCACTAGACAATCTTTCCTTAGCACCTTGTCATACATACCTGTCACTGTGGAGCTTAAAATAGTGCAGGATAGTCATGAAGATGATAATGCTCAGGAAACAAAGAATGATGAACACAAGCAGGGTAGTGCTGCTCTCTAAACACAAAGAGTTAGTCTTAGTTATATCTTCTTACTGCTCAGTTTCTTTATTGTTTCAGTATAAGACTAAAGCTGCTTTAGCACATACACACATTTTCAACATGTTTGTAAAATAAATATAATCCCCTTCAGCAGAAGGGAAAGTCAATAATGAAACTTGTCTGAGAAACACAAACGGAGCCTGTGTCAGAGACAAAAGCAGATCCCACAAATCTCACAGTGGACACTCATGATATTTTTTCATAAAGCCTTAACTGAGCTCCTCTCAAGGACTCAGCATATCTCAGTACTGCAACTCATGTGTAGTTCTCAAAAGCAACAAAAAAAAGCAAAAAACAGAAACCAAATGTCATACAGTGTCAGACATTCACAACTTGGAATAAAGTGATTTATTTATTTCTGCTGGCTACACAAAAGTTGGTTCTCTTACTGTCTCTTACCATGATCTGAGCAAGAGACTTTACATTTGCATCTAAAAAAAATCGCTAATGTTCTGCTTCCAAGTGATTATTTTAACACTAAGATCATGAATGCTTTATCTCTGTTTCCAACAACATTTCCACTACCAAAAAAATACTAACACACTTATGTATATCCCTCATAGGGAAGAAACCGTTAGGAAATACTGTCTAGAACACAAACAAGCTGGTGATGTTTCTGGGCAAAGGCAGTTGGGTATGGTACTCTTGTCTATATAGGACTTCAATGAAAGTTTCTGTAGCTTTTATAGATTTTCCTTCCTAGAAGTAACAAGAGTGTGCACAGGAGTTTAACCAGAATTTTGAACACCAAACGCGCAAAGGAAAGCTTACTTGAGGGATGACAGGCTATGGACTTGCTCTGGTTCCCAGCAGGGTGGGACACGATGCAGGTGGTATTAGTCAGGTTGGTGCCGTATGCTGTCAGCCTGCTGAGAACAGTCACTGTCCCATTGTCATGGCCTTCTTCCTCGGGGGTGAAGTTGCTCCCTAGTACCCACAAGACCTGAGCAGCTGGCTTCCCTGCCGCTGCCTCGCACACGGGGTTCCCGTGGTCATCACAGTACAGGGTCAGCCTGGGGGGGACTGCAAAGCATCAGGAAGGGAGGAGATACAGGGAGTTAGTTTGCCGCAGTTGGGATGGGATGTTCTCGTTCTCTGCTCAGAATGAACACAGTGAAAAGAGAAGAATAAGGTTGGAGATGCCATCCCGTGACAGCAACACATGCCAAAGCAATAAGAGACAAAGGTCACGCCTCTTTTTCCCTTTTGGACAACTCTTCCCCCATTCAGGTGAGCTGCCCCAGCCTTGTACCATTAGATACAAGGTTTCCTTGGACATTGTGGTAGGGAATTATCCCAAATACAGGGCTGAAATAGACTTTTGCGCTAAGCAGCCATTGTAGGTGTGGTTTAAAATGTATCTGAACGCCAGCATAAGAGGAAATGTGTCCGTTCCTACTGTCTGGATAAGAACATCCCATGTTTGATAGACTGTCTCAGCACTCGGAAGTGTGACTGTCACATGCTTTAGTTCTCTTAAATTGGTGTATTAATGATTGGTTCTACAGGATAACGGGAAGCATATGCAGAATCCTCTTTTAGTGTATTGGAAGCTGCTCACACCTGTCATTTCTAACTGGACAGCGGAAAAGGGGGCAGCAGAAGGGGGAAGAGTTTTGGGAAATGAGGCAAAGGGAGACACAGAGCTGCTCTCAATGAAACGCATGACAGTTTATCCCAGCAAGAAAGCTCCTCTTCTTACTGCGCGCTTCCCCCGGTGCATGGGGAGAGGAGCTTTGTATGTGCAGGCCCAGACACGGTCGTTTGGAGAACTGTAAAATGAGGAAGGAGTCCCTTACCCAGCACGGTCAGGTAGTACACGTCGTGGAAGTTCCCGTCTGTTGCTACTACTTCACAGGTGTAATTTCCTTCGTGGGCTATTCCCACTTGCCGTATCTCGAGGGCAGGATCTCGATCTGGTCTGAATTTCCAGTTCATGCTGTCACTGCAGTTTGTTCTGTCTGTCTTGTTCTGGTCAGCCCTGTATCCCAAGGTGCAGGGGCCTCCCACCTTGGGGTTTATTTTCCACGTTACCATGGTTACATTTGATTTGCGAGTGCAGGTGAGCACCTGGCTGTTACCTACTGTTGCTGACAGTCTGTTGTTCCCTGAGGGAGAGAAAGGAGGAGAAAGGCGTGTGAGAAGGTGCCCAGGGACGTCCCTCATAGCCTTGGAGCTCTTGTCTGTGCTTCACAGAGAGTAAGGCCCTGTTTGTGCTCATCTACAAATTGTCATCTCATAGTACAGCTGTGGATTATGGAGCCAGTGGCCTCCGACAGCCTACCCTCTCAATACTATCAACAAATTTCCCACTGGGGCTCATCTTAGTGGATAAGACAAATACTGGAGGAAGACCCTACTGCTGCCAATTGTCTTGCTGTCAATGTTCAGCATCTGAATAGTGTGCTTCTATTGGCAAATCCTCCAGAGGGTTGCTCATAGGGCTATTACCACTTACAGGCTGAAATTATAGGAATTTGACTATTGCATTTGGCCACATGATAATGACTTTTCTGTGGCAATGTTGCTACCAAAGAAGTAAACAACTTTTACTTCTGCATTCATACAAAATCCAGTGCTGTGGGTAAAGGCCTTATCTACACATCTCAGACATGACCACAGCATGAATAACAATGCTGGATCTTTGTGCAGGAGGAAGGATTTTTGTCTTATGTTGCACAGGCGTCTTTTCATTTTCTGAATCTTTGTGAACATATACATTCACACTCTAAGTGTACACAATGTGTACATATGAATTCACACAATGACTGCACTTTTTTTACTGCAGCGGTCCCCATAGGATATGAATGTAAGTCCTACCCATCTTTTTGCCAGGCACACAACTACGAAGGTATAAAATATGCCTGTATCCCTTCTGCCTCTTGCGAGGCTAAGATTGCAGAGAAACTGTATTCAGTTGATGTATCAACTGTGTTGACTCTCTAACAGTGAGTATGTCTTGTTCCTGAATTCTGTTTTGTGTTTGCTTGGAAACATGTTCTATTTTTTTCTTTCTATGACACTGACACTTCTTTGGGGTTTTAAAAGATGACTCTTGCTTGGAGTCAGGCACAATACCTCCTGTCTTTATCTCTTCATGATCCATGAACTATGTACTTGAAGCTAGATGTCTGCAGGGAAAAGCTTGGACCTAGTCCTCCCATCCTTTTTCAAAGTTATCACATTGGTCATTGAAGGGTGGAGAGCCAGACCACTATTACAGCTTTTCTATGTGCTGTGTTTGTTCAAGACAAGTTATATCCTCAGGATTGCTTTTTATATATATCTATATCTATATAGATATATAGATATAGATTTTTTATTATTATTATTTTTTTAATTTTTTTGCTTATGGGTCCCTGAACTACTTCTTAGCCAAGAAACTAATTTGCCTGCGTTTTCTTTTTCCATAAGCTTTCAGGACTGATTCTTTTTTGCACATATTGAACGAGTTGTGCTTTCTCTCTTTATATTGATGAGATTTGAGACCCCTCATCTGCTTGTGTCTTCAGCTGACACATCCAAGGGGTAAAGTTTCTAACCCCAAGATTCATTTCACTATGTCCTTGACCATTGAAGCCTCTCAGCATGATACCCCCTTTGGGACAGTTGATTATTTTGCTTTATTTCAACTAGTTACACTGGGAGCTTTTCCTTAATAAAGTATTCTGTGATGGGTTTTGTTCACAGTAAAGGTACATGTGGGCAAGTACTCAGAGATGAAAGAAAGGTCACCTGTAACTGTTCTTCAAGATGAGTTGCTTATATGTGCATTAGTGTTGCCTACACTTATGTAAGCAGCTCACCCTCCTTTGTAAGGCACTTTTGAGGCTGAGAGAGAACAAGAGTCTTAGGCACAAGTTGTAAAACAGTGTGAAGAGTAGGTGAGGGAATGGGAGTTTTGTATGCTTTGGGTCCTGCTGAAATTCAAAGCAAGCAACCTCAAAAATCCTCAATGTATATATATGTATAAATAACCACCTGAAGAAGATCTGTTACAGATAAACAACACTTATTTTTCGAAATCTCCTAGGTGCAACAATTAATGAGTCAATAGGAATAATGCCTATAGCTGTAGTTCAAGCCAGCCTCCATTTACCACCTTACTCATTTCCTCTTTTAATAGGTGACCATTAAACTTTGATCTGTAAACCGCTCACTGAGTGCTCTGTGTCTCTGGAAGAACCCTGAGTTGCTCTTTCCATGGGCTGTGTAATGGTTTTAGTGGCATTCTGAGAGCTGTGTGTGAGGAGAAAATCAGAGTACTACTTTCAAACCATGCATTAATCTGGAAGGACAACAAAAGCTAACCAACCTGATTTGTACTGACTAGTTAATTTTCCTTAAAGTATTCAAAGAATGTTAAACCCCTCCTCAAACCTTTCAAGTAGTTATACTAAAGCAGCTATTGAAAGTTCAGCTGGAATAGGCAAAGAATTAGAAGACCTCATTTTTGCATGATTAATCAAACTTTTGTCAAAGTCTTCCTCAGAGGTACCAGACCTGACTTTGTTGTGTTTCTCTGTCCCCTACTCAGAGCTGGAATTCTATTACCTCTGCTGGCTGGCACAATGTGAAGCCCAGTTTCTGAACATTCATGGTGCTGTAAGAAACGGTCTTAATGAGCATCAACTTTAAATTTTTAGTCAAATTATTACTATTAGCCTTTTTGAGAGAACTGCAGTTTGGTTTACCATAATAATAGTGTCTGAAATATCATTATCTTCTGGAATCTAGGTGAATGAACCATTCCAGCTAAACCACTTTTCCTTCTATTTAACTGTGTTCTTGGAAAATAATTTCTGACTTGCAAAATGAACACAGTTCACTGCATTTTAACTGCTTACAGATTCCTTTAAAGGTTTTTGCCTTTTCCTTTTGAGGATGAGGTATCCTTTGGGTGCAGACATTTCCAAACCTGGACATAGTTCCTGCACATTGATAGGAGTTGTAGCTGCAAAATTGCCCCATGCTACACTGCACCATACAGTGCTGTAATGTATTACTTAGTCCAGCTGTATAACATGGAAGTCAGAGTGTAATTCTGAGAAGTTGTTGGGGTTTTGCTGGTAGAAGAGGGAAATTAGGTGGGCATAGTGTTTCACTGAAGCCATCCGTTTCCCCTTTTTATTAAATAGAGGAAACAATACTTAGCTTCCTTCTGCTCAATACTGCCAGGATTCACTGATTTCCAAGCACAGCTGAAGAAGAAAAGCATTATCTATTCACACCATTTTCTGATACACAAATTACCCACCAGCCCCACAAATGCTCATTTCTTTAATTCAATTGTCAACAGCATTCTGTGATATATTATTACACTGGCAGTGTTTTTAAATAGCAAGTTTTTTCTGCTTAATGGTATTTCAAGAAAATGTGAGGTGTGTGTTTTAAACTCAGATGATTTTACCAGGAGGGGAACTGAAAAAAGCCTTTTGTCTCATGATGGTTTCTGGATGTGAGTTCTATGAATATCTCTGAAAACCAGAGAACAAAGTGTTTCCTCTCCCAGCTTAACACTGCCAAGAGCCTCAGAGCTCCAAGTCATGTCATCAGTATGGCTGACCTCATCTGAAAATGACTAAGCAAACCTAAGCATTCAAACAGCCTGTGTGTTGAGGCTGGGTATTTTTTTCGATAATGGTTGCAAATGTTGCGCAGGAATGACAATGTTGTGTAGATTTAACTGTGTACACTTTCATTTACATATTAAAGAAGTATCATTTTACTTGTCTTTCAACTCTGCATCTTCTAAGCAGCCTATTGCAATGTACAAGTTCCCCAACATAATGGCTTGCATGCTTTAAGTCTGTAAAGAAAGAGGGAGTGAAAGTGGTGCTTTCTGCTATGCCTTTCTGTCATATTCTTCCCTGAATGAATCAGGTACCATTCACTTCAAATGATAAGCCACATCAGACAGCTTAAAATCTGCTGAATCATGTTTAAATACAATTTTAGGTTTCCGATAAATTTGTAGGAGGATTCTGAATTCCCCTGTATCTTGTTATTAATTTAGAAGGCTTTTAGCAAGACAAGAGCTTTTCCCAGACAGTAGATTAATTAGTAAAAATCATCTTGTTTGTCCTGTCCTTACATACAGCTTCCTACTTTTGTAGAGAAACCTTATAAACATAATAAACTGCTTTCACTTTACTGCCCTCTTTCATTGCTAGAGTGCAGGTAAGTGGCAGTAGTGTAAATATGAATTGTTTACTTTCTTCCTTGCTTTGCTTCTTTTCTCATGCATGCTGCTAGAAATGTGGTCTTTAGACTTTTACAGAAGAAGAATGTGTTTGCCAAAAATCCTGAAAGGTTTGGTTAATTTGTATTTCTGAAATGACTTTGAAGACATCCTCTTAAGATAGAACTGGGAATATGTGTTCATCTCTGTATAACAGAAATGTATTATTAGGAGGAGATTTTATCCTATATTATGAGCCTGTTCACATTCTCCCAAGAACTGTCTAAAACTCTGTCTGTCTTTGTGTTGAAGGCAGAGAAAGAAAGAAAGAAAATGGTAAGGGAGCGAGGCCTAACTGTAGAACCTGCACCTGTTTTGATCGTCTTCCAGTTCAATGTGGCATGAAAGCATGTTATGATTGCAAACTGCTGCGGATACATACTAGACTGAGTCCCAAAACCATCATAGCTAGGCTGATAGTTCTGCTGGGCATTTGCTCATTAGCCCTGCTTCTCAGCCGTGTGGTGCTTCCATTTCTATAGATGCTTGCTCATATTATCACATGGTGCAGAAATCTTCCAGCATGCTTGCTGTTCTCCCAAGAAAGCGCACAGTTAGTTTTATTTAAAAGCAGTCCAAAATGTATATTCTCAGGAATT
The DNA here is from genome assembly GCA_013400195.1 of Aramus guarauna. Classification (NCBI taxonomy): domain Eukaryota; kingdom Metazoa; phylum Chordata; class Aves; order Gruiformes; family Aramidae; genus Aramus; species Aramus guarauna. Next base: position 1,040,108 of record VXBL01000850.1, on the reverse strand, counting down.
AATCTGTAAATAGCTATGGGATCCACCAGCACAAAGGCAGTTCATAAACAGAATTTATCCTCATCCCTAACCTGTCCTTCCTGGTCAGCCATAGTATTTCCTTCAATATGGAGATGTTGATAGGACTTCATGCTGGGCTGAAGCTGGACATGCCCTGCTTTCTCTTTCTAGTAAGCATGCCAAAACCCATCCACTCTCTAAAAGTATGTTTTATTATGCCATAAACCAATACGCTGGACAGCTCTTTAGGGAACACAGAATTTCTAGCTATAGCTAATGGAAAAAAAAGGCCTGAAAATAAAGCTCCACTGCTCTCTGTGCCCCTACAGAACAGGTTGTTTCCCCCAGCCCTCTATTCTACTCCACCAGCTTTTGGTGACTGATCAGGCTGCGCAGGTTCCACATGATCTCTTCCTAGCTCCTTTTCCTATCACTTCCATGACTTCTTGTGGGTCTGCTCCAACCAAGCCCTTTGCCCGGATCTCCCCATCTGCTTTCTTTGCCCTCCTTATGCTGCCTGCCCCAGCCTGCACTCTTGGGTATGTACTCAGCAGCTCTGGGGGAAGACACGACCTTCCCTTCCTTCCTGGAATTTCACTAAACCTAAAGGGTGATTGCCTGCTCTGTGGGAGAACTAAACAAACAAAAATATTCCACTCTGTTAAAGAGGAAAGGTTGAGTGCTGCAAGTGTTTCAATTCAGACCTGTCACTGCACCACTGCTTTACTGTAAAATGGCTAAAAGTCCGTTGCTAAAGTTTCCTCTGTGATAGCTCATTGGTTTATGACCAATGCATTAGGGCATATATGCCATACACGTCAGCATTTATCTATTCAAACAAAGGCTTGGAAACCAGCCAGTACGTTGCACTGCTACTTCTGTCAAGGTGAAATCCCATGTTACGGCTGGGCTGAACTGACAGCTTTCTGTAGCTGAAAAAGGGGATAACCAGTGCAGCAAAGGCCTCACTCTCTGTGGGCCTGGAGAGAACAAGAAATTTGAAGAGGTGTGAGTTATCAAGCTCATCTCAGTGCAGTGACAATTGTAGGACGATAATTAAATGTCAGTACTGTTAACTATTTCATTGCACACAGGAGAGATGAAATGAAGGATCATATGTCTATATATTTGTTGTAAATAACTTCTCATTTTCAGTCTTATTCTTCACAGGTGAGTGGACTCTGGAAAGTGGCAATCATTTTTTCTGTTAGCCAGAAGGAGCAGAGCTCAGGAGCCCAGGAGTACGTACTGTCTATCACACTGGTGTAGAAAATAGGCGAGTCTGGGAGTTCTGTGCAGCTCTGGGCTGAACCATCCTGTTTTGGTTGTGGATGCAAATCCATTGTGAGCAGATTTCACTTTGGAGGCTCATCTCACTGTGGGCAGGGTAAGAGGCCTTTAGACTGGGGTCCTCCAATTTGACTCCAGCCTCTGAAGTTCATCTAATTATATTACCAGTAATATTATGCCACCCCTCATTGCCTCTCCTTGACTGTTGAAGAAGATTTTAAGCCATGACTGAGGAGGTTCTCAAACTCTATTCCCATACATTGAGAACACATTCCACTGCACTGACAAATTCCACTTTTATGTTTGAAAATTGACGTATTCTATCTCAGGAACAAACAAACTCAGTTGAGGAGTTGTGTTTCAAAAATGTGCTAGTTACTGTTGTCATGCTAAGATTGTTTGGTCCTTGTTACTCCTCGAGGAGCATAGGGCTGCAACAACACTATGCCACCGAACCTGGTGGGATAGTGTTGTTGCAATTTCTGTAACAGATTTTGTTTTTTACATGATTGGGTTGTTAGCCCAAAACCATGCTAAGATTACTGTAATTGAAAAAGACTGGGGGAAAGACTTTGCTCTGGTTTTTTTTTAGCGTGGTTTATGCAGTGTGACAGCTCTCGGGGATAACTAGTTGCACCAGTTCCTTTGCAGTGTCACTTATTTAGTCATTTCTCCAGTTTCTCAGAGTCTTTCTCACAGTAAAAGGAAAAAGAAAGACTTTAACAACAGGAAAATTTGATTGTGAAGCCAGTAAAATTTTCAGGGGAATCACTGCAAAATCAGAGACAGCTACGCAGCTTGCAAGTACTTTTGATTGTTTTCAAATAGGAAAGATTTCCAGCCTCTGTTATTCTTTATAGCAGTTTTAACCCACAGTAGAACTTTTTATTGCCCCCAAAATGACTCAAGTTCCATGACAGCCTTTTCAGAAATTTAGGTGCTAAAGAGTTTTTTGCACTGTAAAGAGACTGCTTTACTTTCTCAGACATAATCCTATTGTGCCTTTATTTCTTACAGTAACAATCTACCACAGTGTTTTGGCGCATCTCCCCACACACACTGCAGATTGTGACGTATTAAACTTAGAGGTATAATGAACTGAAACAATGATCATACCACAAGCAAATGACTAACTGTATCTTGGAATGAATATATTATATGAGTCATAGCAAGTCATAATCAAAAAGGCAGTACTGGACGCTTGGAAAAGGCCAGGTAAAACAGGCTGTGCTGTGCATCTCTTTTCCTCTTCCACTGCCACAGAGTGCCTGTAACACTTAGCAAGGCTTGTCTGGCATGAAGTGGAGGATAAATAGAAGTGCTTTGTACTAGGGTAGGAATTGCTAAAGTACTGACAGAGTTTTATATGTGGTAACTTTGTGACTCTGAAAATGTAGCCACAACAGCACAGGACAGAGTGTAAGCTGAAAACCAGCCCTGTGTGTCAGGTGAGTCATAAGTAGTTAAGACTACTCTAATTTTCTTGATAGAAATACATGAACAAGGTGGCCTGAGCTCATATGACTCTGTTTCTGGAAGCTGCAATCACAGCTTTTCCAGCATGGACATATATTTAAAAGGCTACAATAAAAGACTTAGACTTTTATTGTTAGGTTCTCACTCCTACTCTTACCCATACATGTCATTATTTCTTGAAAATATCTCTGGTTCCCATTTCATTCTATTTAGACTTTTTTCCTATCTTCATAAATTCCTTTCTTCCTCATACTCAAATTTTTCTTTTGTTCTCCTTTTAATACATTTCTTTTTTCTGCCACCATTACTGTGTAACTTGCAGTATAAATCTCTTTCCTGCTGTCTCATACAAGCTGAAATAACAACCTTAAAAGATAGCCAGAAAAATCCACTTTGTCATTGTAAACTCTGGTTTTCCAGTATGAATTGCCTGCAGCATGTCTGGATTTTTTTTTAGATTGCAAAATTTAATATGATTTTGTATGTTGCAGAGAGATGAGCACAGTGACAGAACTTAGACATGAACCCAAGGTTTCAGTCTTCCCATTCAAGGTAGAATACACCTTTGCAGTTACCAGTTCCTAGTTTTTAATTTTTCTATGATCTTTTAATTCTCTTTAGCTTTCTCCAGTATCCTTTCAAGCCGTCATTCAAGACAGCCGATTTTGAAAGCAAAGGAAAGATGTTAAAGCTCACCTAGTTAGAGATGTGCTTTGATAGTGTTCTCTTGAAAATCATAAATTAAGCTGAAGAATAGAGGGACAACTGGAGGGAAACATGATAGATAGAGAACTGGATTAAGGAGAGAAAGCAAAGGCAGTGTTAAAAGGAGGTGTTATGTTGAAGGTAGCTCGCCAATTATGTTTCACCGCAGATGATTTTTATGGTAATTCTGTTTAACAGTTTTACTAATGGCATTGGCATCTGTATCAGGAGTGTGTGAGGAAATTTGTTGAAAGCAGGAAGAATATAGCATTATTAATATAAAGAATGGAAATGTCACACAAAAAGAACCAGGTGACTTTGATGAGTAGAATGGTAGATGTGTGCTGGAATTCAGCAGCTCAAAAGGTAATAACAATAAAAATAGGTAATAGAACAAATTTAGGCTGGAAATTAGAACAGAGAGTCTTGCCTCAATCAGGATAAAAAACAGCTTTTCTATAAGGTGTTGCTTTTTTTGGTGCTCAGATTGTTTATGGAAAGTGTTTCATGATACAATGCCTGCAAAAAAGGCAATTTGATGCAGGGATGTAGGGGTCCTTTCTGAGGTTTTGTTTCTACCCTCACATAAATGGGCTATGTCTCAATATAAATGTGACTTTGTAGAAAAAAGGATGGGTACACTTCCTGACGTGGTTTAGGCCCAGCCGAGCACCATGCGGCCGCTCGCTCATCTCTCCCCTGGCGGGGTGGGGAGGAGACCGGACAAACAAAGGCAAAAGCCCCGTGGGTTGCGGTAAGGACAGTTTACTGGGACAGCAAGGGAGAAGGAAACAATCAACAACAGTACTGATAACAGATATACACAATGAGTGATAACAGAAAACAATCTACCGATCCTATGGCCGACTGGACCCTCAGCCCATCCCGGAGCCACGCCAAACCCGCCCCTCCCCGACTGGCCCCCTTTTCTGGTGAGCATGGCGGCACAGGGTATGGAATAGCCCCCAGCCCCTGGCTCACCTGGCCCGGCTCCTTGGGAAATTGACTTTATCCTAGCCAGAGCCAGGACACTTCTTTAACAAAGGAATTAGTTGGTCTTTAAATGATGTTTTAGAGTCATCTAGCTTGCAAAACAAACACCATTGGCCAAATCCTCAACTGATAATAAATCATCACGGGACTTAACAAGCTGTTGCATATTATATCAGTCTGGCTGCGAACTTTCAACTGGATATAGCAATTTCTGTGTGCAAAGTAAGTAGATCTGCGTCCTTGTAGAATGGGAGCTGGAATGGATGAGGGGAAAAGGGATTTATACTGGCTGCCAAACTGCCTTGGGTAGTATTTCTTTCAGAGTAGCACTGTGACACTATGTGTAACAAAGTGCAAAGCCCCCCTACTTCTCAGTATAGAAACAGATACAGAATATTTTATATTCTGTTCTGCATGCTGAACTTGGCCTTTTACTCTTCCTCATGAGAAGAAGAGTAAAATAAGTTGTACTGTTTATTAATGCTGAAGTGGCATTTTTCTGCTATTCTAAACAAAAATAGATCATTGACTGCAAATGATAGGTTGTATGCCGTCTTTTTCGTACTTCGCAGAGAGCAGATAAGGGACTGGTGTGAAAACATGCTTATGACCTCACTTCTATATAGTTAAAATCTCAGTCATACCTTGTTTAGTGCTTAGCTTTAGCACAGTACTTTTCTTCCTAGCATTTTCTTACTCAATACAAATATAAGGCAGCACAAGAAGATTCCCTACACTTTTTTCTTATGAATGATTGTACCTCTAAATACAAAATATATCAACTGTGAGTTTTAAGTAGCATATACTTGTACAAGTGCAAAGAAAATTTGCTTTGTAGTCATGAAGTATGTGGTCAACTTGCAAGATGGAACTTCCTTGTTTCCATGCTTTTGAACTAGACACATTCAGACACTGCATTTGAACCACAGCAAAGTAAAATAGTAATGTCACAAGGACATGCTTTGAAGATTGTACTAGGGCAATTTAGATGTCTTCTGAGATTTTTTTTTGCTTAATTGAATAGTACGGAATTCTGGTTTAAGCATTTGGGTAAGAAAAACAGGCTGTTTGGATTCAGGTGGTTTTAGGGTAAAAGAAGTCAGAATGATTCCAGCACATAGACCCAAAGGAGCAGCAAAGAAATAGTGAAATGGAGACAAATGTAAATTTACCAGAATAGTGGTTTAGGCTATTATTTTTTATAGCTGGAGCAAGATTCCACAGTAAACTAGAACAGGAGGCAACAGCCACAGGAGCACTGAAACACACTAGGACAGAGAAAGTAAGAAGGCAACAAAACACTTACACTAGTGAAGGAGAATTTACAAGTTATATTAAGGGAAGAAACTGGATGAAAGCAGTAGCATTCAAGAAAGTTATGTATGCAGGCAAACTTGAACTGTAGCCACGTTGCTCTGTAAATCTACTTCACTTTTATTCACCTCATACACTCTAATTCCAGCACTGATGCAATGCCACTGAGTTCAATTTTTTACTATTGATAAACCTGAACAACCATAGAGAATCACATCTCATTACTGACACTGGATTTCTTACAGCTTCCTCTGAAGCACTTGGTCATATCTATTGTCACAGGATGCAACTGCAGATGCAGGACTTACACAGTCCAACATTGCAAATGTTAATCCAAAAAAAGAGAATTGTTGCATGAAACTCTCATGGAAGATCTTCTTTCCCTCCCTTATCCCCTTTCCTTTTGAATATGTACACAACCACTTGAGGTGTCCTGTTTGCTTAGTTAAACTAGAGAAGTCTTTGAAGTGTTACTGAAAGGATTTTAATTTTGAATCTTTTCCACGGTTGCTACTATGAGGATCATTGCAGAAGGATTGTTAGTACAGATCATGCATCAGCAGCTTCAGTAGCATATTATCGAACTCTACGTGGGGGCAGATCTGGATACGACAATTATGAAGTGACCTCAGCCTTGCTTCTGAGCTGCCCCTTCTGCTGTTGTAAAAACTAACCAAACAACACAAAACAACTTGCTAAGGAAATGTTAAGGAAAATGCTAAGGCACATAAAGCCTGGTTACACACAGCAGTTTTTGCATGACCTTATTTATTCAGACTAGCTTGCTCTAGTCTTCAGAAGGGGGGACACAGTTCCTTCTGAGCTTCATACAACTAAAATTCTCTGAATAGAATACACACATTGGATCAGTTTGACACATTTAGCCTGTGATCTCTGAAGAAAAATACCTCGTCACTGCATCTTGCTCAGAACAGCCACCCTAATACTGAACAAAACAAGAGCAGTGTTAGCTAAAAATTTTTCCATCAAATGTGGATTGCTTTTTACTGGGCGGGGCAGGTTGAAGCATGAAATCAGATTTTAACTGAATGTCTTCTCCCTTTTGAAGGGGAATATCATTGATTCACCAAGACACCAAGAAGTTAAAATCCAATTACCTTTTGGGTGAAAAAAAACCTTTTTGTCATTGAATTTTTTTTTTTAATATTTCCAGCAAAGTCATTTTTTAAAAAGAATTTTTTCCAGTAGGATTTCCCTTTGTCTCCCTCATTTTCTTCAACATTTTTTAATGTGTCCATATTCCTTTACTTTTTGAGCAGCTGTATTCAAAAATATAGACTGTCTTTGATGTTACCATAATGTATCTGTATGACCCTGAGCAGGCTTCTCAGTATTATTCTGAAGTAGTTCTTTACCTACAGAATAGGGACAGGTCTTTTACCTCCAGTGTGCCTGTTGTGAAGTTACCATTGCAAAGTTTAATAATGTTTGTCAAGTATTTCAATTTTTTACAATGGGTAGTACTGAGGTAACCATTTTGAATCCCTCATTTGATCAACCAAACACATTATAGACAGCTGTTCCCGCACTGCCAACAATGACTGCATCTGTTTTGCTTAAAAATATCACCAAGGAGTCATTTTTATTTTCTGGCCAAGTGGAAGGGAATAACTCATGTTGTTGCAGTTTAGTTCTGTCTATAACAGGAATGGGCACATGCACGTTACATATTCAGAGATGTCCGTAGTTTAATTTGGATCTCACAGACCTATCTGCCTTCTCCCTCTATGCATAGGCAGTTTAGGTTTCTGGAACTACCACTCAAATCCCTAGTTCCATTGTCCGGTCCCTGGCCTGCTGCGTGCTGTCTGGAAGAGCACAAGCTCTAGAAATGAGAATGAACAGTGTGTGGGAGATATTAACTGCTGTAGCTAAACTATGTTAAAACTAAGTCAACTACACTAAAAGACAGGGTTAGGAAGGCTTAGGAGCGTCACTAAGGTGCAGAAACCTTCCCCGATCTTGACACTGACCGTGCCCATTAGCCTCAGAATGAAATCCCAGAAACTGCTCCCTACTGTCAGCACATCAGTGATCTTCCACCACTCCTCAGAAAGATGCGAGATCCTTGCCCCATTTCAGAGTATCCGCAGTCTCTCTTCAACAGAAACCACAAGGCCAAAAGCTTCAAGTTTACAAATGCTTTCCTGGGTGTATTTTTAATAAGTTAAATAGATCAGATCAATGGATCTGAGAAAGAGGATGTGGATTTAGAGGTCTGACTAAAAAGGCTATCTGTGACAAATGGTACATTCCCAGCTACGGGTTGCTAAATAATCACCTACGCGGAAGTCACAGGGATAATGCCTGGCAGCCTTGTGACCACTGAGAAGAGAAAAGCAGGAGTGGATATTGGGGAAGCATGTTTTAGTTGTGGTCCATAATTTTTAGCAATTAAAGAAAGTCACAGCATGATGAATAGCTTTTACGGAAAGAAAGTATCTGTGCACATTTCCCTTTCTTCCATCCTGACAGCTGACTCGTCCCAGTTAGACTCACCTACTGTTCTCATGACCTTGGTGATGGTGAGCAGCACAAAAAGACACAGAGTCTTCCCAGCAATCTTCATGTCGGCTCCTGGTTTCATGGCTCAGGCAGCTCTGTCACTCCATCCATCCCGCCGCCAAGCTAGCTGTGGTCAGGGGGAGTATTTCTTGCCTGCCAGTGCGTTCCTCAGCAGCCAATGTCAGTGTTTGCTCTTCCCCTTTCCCAGTCCTCTCCTCTAGCTGTGCGTGCTCCTGATCAACTGGCTCCTCAAGGCTGGACAGGTTCCTCCTTCTGACTTTTCAGAGCACTGGGCTTCCTGTGCTGAGAGCCCAAGCAAACACTGAGGAAACAGACTGAACAGCTCTGCCTTCCGTTCATTGGCTCTCCTCAGGAGGCTGATGAGTGAAGATAAACCCTGCAGCAGAGCTCAGAGGGGGTAAAAGCGGAGGAGATTATTCAAGGCTGAGTTTAATATAAAAAAGGAAATCTTAGTCTTGGGAAGCTAGAGAGAAACTTATTCTTCACATTTGTCACTACTACTACTACTGCTGCTGCTGCTGCTGCTGCTACTTCTTTGTCACTGTCTCCAAGAAAATTCCTCCTCATGTCTCCCTCAAAAAAATAAGCAGTCTCAAATCTTCTCTGTAGGTGGCATTTTTCATGATTTCTCCATTCAGCAGCTACTTAGTTACTGGCAGCATAGTTCTCATCTTGAACAACAAGGCTTTCCAAACCCGGGGCGGGGGAGAAACTGAGTTTTGAGAGGAACAAAAAGCCTATTTTACATACTTTTCAACAGAAATAATACAGAAATTGAACCTGGCCCACATCTTTCACTGAAAAGTTTGTTTTTTTCAGAATACTGTTGTGTGCGTTTTTTTTAGATAATTACCTGTTTCCCCACTTCCTCACTGATCTAGTGATTTCAGATTCAGGGTTTCTTTTCCTTTCTTAAGCCACAGTACTTCCCCAGCATAGTTCTGTGGGCCAGCAGTGGAGAAAAGCCTTCAGCTATTGAAAGCTACAAGTCAGAATAATTACCACTGAGGACAGAGACATAAGAGGTAAGACAGAAAACAGATCAAAGTTGGCAGGAAATTGAACTGCTCAGGAGCTAGGACTGCACACTGCGTTTGAACATCAGCAAGCTGTGCTGATGACTGTAGTCTGATGTTCTGGTAATTTTTTTTTTTATATCAGTCTGGTGTTCAAAAAATGGTCTGCATTGATATTAACTGGAACAGAGGAGTGTGAAATAAGGTCCTATGTAAATAAGTGAAAAAAGACTGATAATGATCATACAAAGAAAATCAGGTAAGACAGAAATTCAGCTGGATCATCTTGGTCCCAGGATCATCTTAATAACTACAGTTTTGTGTGGGAGGGTGTTCTGTATATTTTTCCCACTTGATTTTTTAAGTTTAATTTAACATGTTGATGCTCCTCCACACTGTTCTGTGGCTTTCAATATGCTATTCACAGTAACACTCTGGTGTATTTTCTGAGTATTTATCATTGATCTAGGAATTAGTAATGCTTGTGAATAGATATCATAGCTATATTTTAGAAAAGGGCATGGAGAGGAAGAAGAGGTGTTTACATAAGTGGAGATTAAGATACAAAGTAGGAGAGAGAAGTTGGCAACATGTAAGCAGTATGAGGCCTCAAATGTAAAAGAAATAGTGCTGAAATTTGATGCAAAGACAAGAGGAAACTAAGGTGGTGCAAATGTGCAGACATGTGGCATATTGGATAGATCATTCCTGCATGACCATCAAAAAATGAAAAGATGCAGTGGGATAGAGGAGATTTTGAAAGACAGAAAACTATCTTCTAAATAAGAAAAGTCCCACTTTAAGTTGTCATAATGAAAGGTCTCTGCCATTCCTATAGGAATTAATTCGGTACCAGAAGTCAGACAGCTCGATTCTTATGGTAGGCAACTATTATTTAAGATGTCATTAAATGCCTTGGGGGCAACTTTCTGTTTGAAGCCTGGCTTTCTAGGAACAAGTGAGGGGCTGATATGAGAAGGCATGGTGGGTTGACCTTGGCTGGGTGCCAGGTGCCCACCAAGCTGCTCTGTCACTCCCTGTCCTCAATGGGACAGAGGGAGAAAAATACAATTAAAGGCTCATGATTTGAGGTAAGGACAGGGAGATTACTGAATAATTACCATCATGGGCAATACAAGAAGGTTTTTTGGGCAGTGGTGTGGTTTATAGCGTATGTTTCTAGCCAACTGGTAGTTGCTTCCACTACAGTGAGTATATAGCATTTGCCTTGTGTCCTGGTTTTTGGCTGGAATAGAGTGAATTTTCACAAGAAGCTGGGAGGGGACACAGCCTGGACAGCTGACCCAAACTAGCCAAAGGGGTTTTCCATACCAGTCATCCTCAGTGTATAATGTGTGGAGATGGCTAGGGAGGAAGGGTCACTGCTCCAAGCCAGGCTGGGCACTGGGCTCCAGGGGTAAGCAAATTGCATTGTGTATCACCCACTTCATGTTCCTTTATCAGTATTGGTGTTACTTTTCTCTTCCTCTGCTGTCCTGTTAAACTGTCTTTATCCCAACCCACGAGTTTTACTTTTTTCTTTTGATTCTCCTCCCCATCCCACCAGGGGGAAGGAATGAGCGAGAGAATGTGTGGTGCTTAGCTGTTGGCTGGGGCTAAACCATGACATCTTGGCCTGTTTGTGGTAGTGGTCCAATATAGTCAATTTGCCAGGCCTCACAATGAAAACCCAGCCACCGCCCTCTATTCCAGAGAGACTCTACTCGTGTGGTTCACGTGATTGCAGCACATGTTTCACACTCATGAGTGACCTGTGTGATGGCCACCATGGTCAAGTCAACTGCTCGATCATGAGCCCATCTGTATGTTGCATCTCTCCCTAGATGTCCAGATGTTTTGTAGGCCTGTTGAGCTACAAATAGCTCACCTTTACACACCCAGTCCAGGTCCACCTGAGCTACTTCAATTTTAGCAGCCTTGTCTGTTTATCATTTTAATGTTCTTCAGTGAGATGACTTTTGAGCATGTGAGCACAATGTACCTTCAGAGCAGTGTTTTCTACCCGGATAGTGAAGTCTTGCCACAATACAGTAGCCCAGATGGATTTACCTCTGTGCTGCCAATTGGTCTTCCACCACTGTAGCCACTCCCAAAGGGCATTAGCCACCATCCAGGAGTCAGTATAGAGATCGAGTACTGGCCACTTTTCTTGTTCAGCAATCTCTAGGGCTACTTCGATGGCTTTCACTTCTGAAAACTGAACTGACTCACCTTCTCCTTCAGTGGCTTCCACACTTGCTGTGTGGAGTCCCACTTCCAACAGTTAACAGAGCATAATGCCATTCATCTTCTGATAACCCATTGTATGGTGGTGCTTCTTGGGCATGAACAATCTCCGCAGGCAGTACTCAAAAATCCCTGCCTTCTGGCCAGTCCATGATCTCTTCCAAGATTCCTGGGCAGTTGGGTTTCCCCAGTCGAGCTTGTTGCATGATCAGTGCTACCCACTTACTCCATGTAGCGCTGGTTGCATGATGTGTAGCGGGGATGTTTCCTTTGAACATCCAGTGTAGCATGGGCAATTGAAGTGCCAAGAGGAGATATGCTTCTGTAGCAACAACTTCTGAAGTGGCTCAAACCCCCTCATATGCTGCTAGTATCTCTTTTTCAGTCAGGGTGTAGTGGGCTTCTGATCCTCATTACTCCTGGCTCCAAAACCCTAATGGTCAACCTCGGGTTTCTCCTGATGTTTTCTGCCAGAGGTTCCAGGTGAGACCATGCTCCCCATCTGCAGTGTAGAGCACATTTTGCACAGCTGGTCCTGTCCAGACAGGCCCAAGAACTACCACAGCAGCTATTTCCTGTTTGCTATGCTCAAATGCTTGTTGTTGCTCAAGGCTCCACTCAAAATAGTTCTTCTTTTGGTTTACTCGATAGTGAGGGCTCACAGGCTGACTATAACCTGGAATATGCATTTTCGAGAACCATGTGAGGCCTAGGAAAGCTCATTTTTCTTTCTTGTTAGCTGATGGAGACGTAGCTGCTATCTTGTTGATCAGATCTAGAAATTTGAGGAGGACTGAGTCTGCGAAGTACTGGAACAGTTCCTTCTTCTACCTTGTGAAAATTCTACTACATGCAACAGAACTTGGAAAGTGAAATACAAGAAGTCTGTGGCAGCACATGACTGAAAACATAAATTCAGCACAAGTGACAAGTACTTTATTGCTTATTCACTGGAGCCTGTCCTCTCAGTCACACATTGAGAGTCAGGATCCCATGGCAGAGGAATTGACCCTGAGAAAGGCCAGAGTGGGACAGAGGATCACCTAGATGGAGAAATAATGCATGTGGGGGAGGGAAGGTTGTCAGGGTTTGCTAGCTTCATCAGTCAGAAATGTAGTGTGCATTTGATGGAAAGGAGAAGAAGCAGAGGGATAAACTGATTGTGATAGCTGAAGCTGAAGCCTGAGACATAGCTGAGGATGAAGACGTTGCCAACAAGGTGCAATTAAAGATACACTTTCAGTAAGTGCATGTTTCCACACAGCAGCAGAGAAAACTCAAACTTGGTTTTTTTAAGGTGCTATGCAAAGGCATCACAGCCTTCCTGGAGACTGAACTTTCCCTGTCTTCCGTGTTCTGCGAGCACAGATCTGGGCTCTGCCTGTGGTTTTCAGTGTGGGTTATTGCAGACCCATTTCATGTTAATTATCATAATGTCATCAGATATTATTTGACAAAGGCAGAGTCTGTGATCTGCTCTGTTTGAAGTGGTTTTACTCAGCATTAAAGTCCTTGCTGACAGCAGATTCCATGCTAATAACTCATTCAACAAGAAGTGCAGGAGCTATAAAGCTGGATTGTAATTATCAAGGTGCAGACAGAAATTACTTTATTTCCAGGAACTTCATTTCCAATGATGACATGAATATCAGAGTACTGGAACCTCAGCTGGTATAAACTTTTAAGCTGGCCCAGTTCTTTTGACTTCTAATGGAGCTACCATGACTTTCTCCACGTGAGAATTCTCCCTGCTCTCTTTCTATGTCAGCTGAGGATCCTAAATCTTGGGACCTTACAGATAGCCAAACAGGCTGCACATAAATGAGGGAATCCAGTTATCTCTGAAGCTGGAAATGGTTCTGGAAAAGCATCATGATTCTCTGTGTACTGACAGATCTGTTTTATTCACCCCAGCAATGAAATACAATGGTTTTGTCTAGCAATTTGGTAAGTGAACTTAAGGCTGGATTACATTATGCAGTGGCTTTGTCTGATGCTTAGGGCATTAAACCGACTTCGGTTCTTTCAGAGCTAGCAGTGTATGTCACACTTGTCAGTGAATTTCCTGCTTTTTGATGACCTTAGAGCCTAGAACTTGTTACTTTTTTAACAAAGGAAAAATAATTTTATAAGTTTTATTTGCATACTTTGTAACAAAATACATTAATTTTGCATATGGGGGTATATGAAATAGAAAACAAAAGTATTGGATAGCATCATGTCTTGTGTGGGCAGATGCAAAACTTCTCCTATGTATACCTTGCTGATGCACTTTACTCTGACTGGCTGTTCCTCCCACTATTTCAGTTCAAAATTCTAACAGATCTCATCCGGTCTACCTGGAATATAATTAGTAAGTCTGCGTAAAATTCGATTGAATGATTGCAATTGCAGACTCTGTAATTTCAGCTCTTGCTTTCAGCATGCCATGAAGGGCAGTGTGCAGTGGTCATTTCCTAGCCCATTGGTCCCACCACATGGCAAGTCTCCTAGAAGAATAATGTGGTAGGCTGGCTATGGAGATAAAATTTATAAACTTTGTGGCAGTACAGTAGCATGGTACACTTACAAAGCCGCTTCCTGGTTGTTCTGTGGTTGGGTGTTGTTTATTCCTGGAAACACCCACGCACCTAAAAGTCCTGATGAGAATATGATTTCTTTTACACAAATCCTCCTGGAGGGTAGGTAAGGCTGAGCTGAAGCCCACATTCCCTGAGTCCCTCTCCCTTCAGGGAATCTTGCATTTAATATCAAGATTGAAATTGGAGGACCTGACTTTGAATTCAGAGCTATTGTGCACCCTTTATACTACATGTGTAGGTAAATAAAATATCACTCATGTTTCAAAGTACTTCTGGGGTTGCTGAGTGTAAGGGCTAAATGTGCTTAACACCTCCCTGCAGCCTAGTCTGAAATTCTGCTTCCCGTGATTCCTTGGATTCCTGTCTCAATAGCTGTGCAGTTGCTGACCGTGCAGAGCTCCCTAAGCTGGCTTTGAGCTAGCTTCAGAAATGGAAGTGGTACAGTCAAGTCAGCGCAACACTGCATCTAGCCAGGGCACAGCAACTTGTTCATGCAACTAACTGCTACCCGGTAGGGATGAATGATTCCACCCACTGCAACGCAATGACATATCAGCTCACTTGGAGCTAGTTCTGGGGTCACTGGCATGTGCAGAAGGCAGACAGTTCCTGCTGGTATGAAATTTGTAGCTCTCTTGAAATCAGCACTAATATCACTAAAATGCATGATGGTCACCTGCCCTGATGTTCATCTGTCCTGCACAGGCCACAATGCTTAGGAGCTTGACCTTGTGATTATGGTTGTGGTTATGTTCTTAGCCTACATCCCAGCAAGTCTTCTCTTGAACTCTGCTCCAGACTGGGCAACGATGACTGGGCTCACTTGGAGAAGTGCACTGAGAGCGGATGACTGAAAAGTGTGGAGGAAGTGACTCAGAGAACCGGATGAACTGAGACAGATGTTTAGCGAGAGAAAAGGAGCAGGAACCCAGATGAGTCTGAGCTCCCCTCTATGCTGGACGTCAAAAGCATTGGTGTCAGCCCCTCTTTTCTTTGGTCAGGAGGTTGCACAGAAACAAATAACTGTTAAGGCTCTGCTTGAACAATAGGAAGAAGATGTTTCACTTCTCTGATTGCTTAAAATGCTGAAATCCTTGGCTTGAGAAATGAACAGGATAACTTCACTTGACATCAAAGCCTGAGGCTATTTTTTTCCACTGGAGATGCTTCCTAGCAATCTCCCAGTCAGGGGTGGGCAAGCTAGGGATATGAAGGAGGAAGTTCTGCATTTTAACACCATTCGCAGCACTTCTAATGATGTGTCCTGGAAACCCGCTATTTCATCTAGGTTGGGCCTAACCTCTGCACTACCCTGCATGTTGTGCTGTGTCTATTATCCGCAGTGTGGCTGCACAGAATAATAAGGCTGTATGTAATATGTCCTCTATTATTTGAAGCAGCTGGAGTAAGGAAATCTGTGGGAAATTCTTCCCTGACATAAATCAACTGAAGTTAGTGGAAAGACACTTGTGTATGGAGACATTTGCAGGATGTAGAGACATATATGTTCTTTTCTGCAACAGATGCTACACATCTAAGCAGAAGCAGGAGATTCTTCTGCCTAATTTGGGGTTTGGACAGTTATTTCTGTCTTATTTTGCTTAGTAAACAGCAGTAAGGCTGAGAGAAAATTATTCTAATAGAATGGACACGTCTAGTGAAGAAATTAAAGTCCAGCATCAGATCATTCACAGAAAGGTGCAAGAAACTTTCTAATCTTCAGGAGATAGGTATTGGTTTAAGTGACAGAACATAAAGCTTAATATCTGCTTCAGTACTGTGCCTGCATTGTTCTAATTTCTAGTGTTTCCACAATTCATGATTATTTACTGTTTTATGGAGTCTTGCTTGTTTTCTCATTTCAGGAATATCTGGTGATGAGTAGGTACACAGCCCATTTATGCAGTGAATGAAAAGTTACTTCCTTTTCCTGCCTTGAAGTTGGTATCAGGTGAGGCGAGGCATCCTGCTGTTCTTGCATTGTGGGAATCAAGGGAAACAGAAACTAATTTCTAGTCCTAATAGTAACAATTAGCTATCCAAGCCTGAATCCTAATCTTTCTGCCTTTCTTCCAAAAACTCTGGTTTCTCTCCCTTTTGATTCAGACTGCGTTTAACATGACCTGAATTAGAAAACAAGAGGAAGTAAAGAGAAGCATGTGATTCAAGTCTGAAATATCTGATGGTGGTGGGATTTGCTAATGTATGACTGGGTTTTTAAGACCACTTTGAAATGATAGACTGCAGTTTAGGAGGGATTTCTGTGCAAAACATAGTCCTCACTACACTTGGAGAAAGATAAGGAACGGAAAGTGTTGCCAAGTCTGAATATTTCCTGTAACTTTAATAAGCTACAGTCTTTCCAAGGTGTGGTCAAGGCATGCAGTAATGAGTCTTGTATGTGTGGGTGTATGTATTGCTGCTGTTACCATCTATAGATAATTTCAGTCAATCATGGACTGTTTATGTGCAGGAAGGTCGCAATATTGATGAAAACTATATGCTAAGTTCATTGTTGTTTTCTGTACCTGCATCAAAAGGACTTCCCAAAGACAGCTATACTTCCACAGAAAATTAGCAAAACCTCAGGATCACCATTTAAAATTATTATTTTCAGCATCTTACTTTGGACACTAGAGAGGAAATCTCTCTCAGTTCCTCTGGTTTATTAGCATAGCGTGTCTTCTCTGTGAAAGTCAGCTTACCACAGAGACATCCACAGGAATCTCACAGCTCAAGATCATTCTTAAACTATATAAATTACATTGAGATCCACGACGACATTCATCTGTTTGGAACACAGCAGTCATAGAGGGTTGAAATTTGTCTTTTTTTCATAAAACAAAAAGCCATCAGGAATCTATGCTAAATCACTGTTGTATTAAAACTTTTGGACAGAGGTAAGTAAGTGGAACATCAGGGGACAGGAGATGGAGGCAGACATCTTTCCTCCAGCCTCACTAACCCTTCCCTATTGTCAAAGTGATCTGATCTCACAAGTGAGGTACGGGAGTTCACAGGACTTTTTGCTAGAAGACTTATCTCCACAGCCAAAGTGAGTAGTGTAGAAGTTGCTGTGACTCCCTCCTTCTCTCTGACTCCTTTTCCCTGGCAAAACACCATTTCTGCTCCTCTCTACCCCTGTCACCCACTGACATGTCAGCTATGTTCTCCTACATTGCTTGGAAAGTGTCACCAGCTGGGATATAGGAGTCTTCACCATCCTTTGCACTGATAGAGCAGAGAAGACGAGAGGGAGAGAGATGGCATCCCATTTCAGAAAATGGGATGTTGAGATGAGAGACAAGACAGGCTGAGTGGAGCACACGGTGAGGCACGATGTGCAGAGCAGGGCACCCAGACAGTATTGTATGTACTATGTGATACTACATTAATGTTAGCAGCTAACAGCTGCAGCCGGGACATGGTTGTACTGTGTGCCTGTTTCCCAATAGTACTGAGTGCAGCTTTGTGGAATCTGGTTGAGCAATAGGACTAGAAATGGGAAAGAAAGCTTTTCTTTTTTGGTTCACTACCATCAACTTGACCAAGAACGTTCAGTGATATATCTTGTCCTAAAAAGGGCAAACTTTTCAAGCTAAATGGAGACAAATTCATTAGTTTCAGTGAAATTTTGCCTCAAGGTTTGAAGCACCCTCTGTGAAATAAACTGACAAGTTGTCATGATTTGCACACATTCATTTCTTCAACCATATCAAGAAATCCCTTTTGGGAAGCTCTAATCCTTTGGTTAGTTAGCTATAATAGCATATAAACAAACAAGTAAATGGAAATATGGGAGATTAAAAATATGATCTGATCACCACATGCAAATATGTGCACAAGGGAAAAGTGCAGGTGATAAAGGACTTTTTCACTCAGTCAAAAAGGTGCAACACCCACCAAGCTACAGCCAGTCAAATTCAAACTATAAATCAGGCATGTATTTTTAACAGTGAGCATGACTAAGCGTTGGAACAAACAACTGTAGGAAGTGATGATTCCCATGTCTTGTTTCCTTCAGGTAAAGACTAGCTGCCTTCTTAGAAAAAGTGCTCTACTGGATCCTGGGTTATTTCGCCACAGAGAATGAGTACTAGTAGTACCTCTACTGAGATGAAGAACAGGATATACATGAAATTTGAAACACTCTTTATTCATACCTATTCACTTCTCCCAGGATCAATCTTAAACACCTTAGTGAATTCTGTAGCAGTGGTGAACTAATCTGTAGGTGATTAACGGAAGTTATGGGTTGTCAGCTTTAGGCTTTCACCCTGCACTATTCTTGATTTTTTCCAGTGAAAGAAAGATAGTTATACTGGGAAAAGGAGACTAAACTGAAAAATACTATGAAATTCAAAATTTTCTCAAGGCCATGAAAATCTGAATGAGGACATAATCTCTGGATCTTGTACCATGCTTTTCATTATCTCATTTCTTTGTGTCTCCTTCCAACGAGTGCTGATAAAAGCTTCAGCAGCCTCTAGAATCTGAAATGGAGGACAAGATCCATTGTCTCCATTCCATCAGCATGTATATTATTTTCCAAATAAAATGGGTTTTTGCATGAAAGAGGGCTTTCTTAGCAAAGGATCTATGTTGTGACTCAGATCACGCTGACATTACTATCTCCAGGTTGGGCTGTCAGCCAGAAATTTGGGAGGTTTGGAAATATTCCATATTGTTCAGATAACTTCTGTGCTGCATTTACCTCTAATACGATCAACTCCTGTGCCACTAACTTTCAGAAAAAAATACATAACTTGTATTCAATAGAGAAAAATCCTGATCCAGCTGAAAAATATTTAGCATTTGAGAAGTTCCCCACAATAAGATTTTTCCTTAGATTTATGTACTGGGTGTATGTGGCAAGGTTTGGTAGTGGGGTGGTGGACCCACTGTAGACACAGCTGAGCCCAGAAGGAAAGCTGGCCTGCCTCTATGAAAATACATTTAAGAAAAGGCAGAAAACACAACATAGGAAACAAAAAGAGTGAGAAACAACAGAGGAAACACTAAGGTCAGAAGAGGAGGAGGGGTGTTGCATGGTACCCGAGCAGATATTTCACTGCAGCCCATGGAGGACCTGTGTGAAGCAGATGAAAAGTGTGAGAAGGAAGAAGCAGCAGAGAGGAACCGCTTTTTACTGACTATAACCCTGCATCCTCCCTGTGACTCTGTGCAGGGTAGAGGAGCTGGGAATGAAGTTGAACATAGAAAAGGGGAGAGGAAGTTGTCTTAATGTTTGTTTTCTTGTTTCCCACTATCCAAATAACTAATTAAATGCTTATTTTAATTGGCAATAAATTAATTTTCCCCAAGTCAAGTCTATTTTGCCCATAAGGGTAATTGATAAGCTATCTCCTTGGTTTTATCTTCACTCGTGAGTTTTCTCATTCCTATACTTCCTATTTTCTCCCTCTCTGCTGCTGAGAGTGTGGGTAGTAAGTGAACAGCTGGGTGGGCATTTGGTTGGTAGCCAAGTTTAATCCATCACAGTTGTGTTAGGCAGTCCTGGTTTCACCTGAGAGGGTTAATTTTCTTCACAGTAGCTAGTATGGGGCTATGTTTTGGATTTGTGCTGTAAGCAGTGTTGATAATATAGAGATGTTTTTGTTATATAGACCTGTTGTTGTTCAGCAGCGCTTACACAGAGTCAAGGCCTTTTCTGCTTCTCGCACTGCCCCACCAGCAGGATGGCTGGGGGTGCACAAGTTTGGAGGGGACACAGCCAGGACAGGTGACCCAAACTAGCCAAAGGGAGTATTCCATACCATGTGACATCATGCTCAGCATAGAAGGGGGGCTAGTCAGCGAGGGGTGATACTGCTCCAGGATGTGCGGCTTGGGGATGGTTTGGCTTAGGATTGGTCTGAGCAGGTGTTCTGAGTTGTGGTCGTTGGGTGAGAAACTGCATTGTGTATCACTAGTTTTGTATATTCCGTTAAGTACTGTTGTTGGGGGTTTTTTTTCCCCTATCCCTTTGCTGTCACAGTAAACTGTCCTTATCCCAACCCATGAGGTTTTGCCTTTTCCTTCCCATTCTCCTCCCCATACCACCAGGGGATGGGGGGAGGGGGGGGGCAGGGCAGCCGTGTGGTGCTCAGCTACCAGCTGGGGCTAAACCACGACAATCCTTTTTGGTCCCCAATGTGAACAAAATAGTTCAGTTATAATTGGTTTAATTAAGATGTGCAGAATCCAAAAGAATCTCTAGTATAACTCCAGAAAGGTCAGTTTATTTATCAAGCCTTGTTTTTGCCTGATAGTCTTAATGTTTTTAATGTGTAGGATGGAATTTCCTGATTTCATGGCACTATTCTTGCCATTTTCTAAGGAAGGCAGGAGACTTGATCTGGGGGGGTTCATGATAGGCTGGAGGTAAAAATCTCTCTTCCAGTTTTGCTACTGGCTCATTCTGTCACCTTCACTTTTTATAAATGAGTTGTAAAAACTGCTTCTGTCAACAAAGAAGCTCAACTCCTAAGGCTACACATATTATATACATACATGCATCCCCATCATAATGCAAGCATTGTATTGGAAACTGAGAACAAATGGGCTTCTCCCATGTAAGCAGACTTGCTAACCTATCATTTTTTCTGATACTAATATATGACCAGGAATCAGCCCTGCTTGCTACACCAGAACAGACAAGGCCTGTCTGGCACAGGGAAATAACAGCTTGCAGTTGTTGGTGATGTGTGACTAAGAACAGCACGGGGGTACAGCATCTATATGATCTGGGAAATAGAGCCTTGCCAACGCCGGAGATTGAAAAATTGTTTCTTAACTTGTTGGCCACAAGTCATATGACAGCAAAAGAAATGCATTTGCTTGGGTGGTTTTGCTCTGTAACAACAATGGCTAAAATATGACATCTCAGAACCATGTAAGTCCAGAAGCCAGGGAAGAAGAACTTGAAGTATCACTTTCTTTGGGAACTTGGCAATACTGAGAACACTTCAGGTCAAGAAAATAACATGATGGTAAAATTCTGGTAGTTACAATAAATTTGGCTTTTTATGTTTCAATCAGGTCAGAATTTCTAAACTAGATATTGGTGAATACAAGAGAAGACATTTGAAATTTTTATCTCTCTGGTGCTTGGCAAGCTTGTCTGATGATGCAGTGAGTCAGAAGCTCAAAAATCGCAATTTGGGGACTAGCAATGTCATGTTGCCTCACAGTGTTCTGTTCTTTCTTTAGAAACTGCTGTGGCTGCTCTTTGGGATGAAAATGCTGAAAGTAGAATGAAACAGCACTAAAATCCAGGAAATACTGTAACTTGAATTTTGGTGAGACAAAAGGGTGATACTGAGCAGAGCATTCTAAGCTTCCCACTTTGGGATGGTTTTCTGAACCTTGTGCTCATCGATTATGATGGCAACTTACAGCTTGGGCTCTGTAAAGAGCAACTGTTTACCCTGATAAGCTATAAATACCAACAGCAGCTTACTAATGAATTTGGCACTGTTGTCAGTGGGCGTGCAGCAGGAGTACAGCAGCTTTTCTTCTCTCAAAATCACTTTATCAATATATTGTTGTGATCCAAATAACTGCCCAAACTGAGTACAACTTCAGATTAAATCTTCTGTGATTAAATATTCTACTGCTTTCAAGGTAGGTTGGGATATATGTCTTGTTTATGACATTATCTAGACCCAGCTGAAGTTTCCCAACTTTTCTCTGCCAAGACTTGGTTCAGTAATAGCATCTAGAAGACAGCATGACTGTATATGAGATGGCCTATACAGTTAATGCCTTGAAATCATAGAGGCTTTTTGGCACATACTAATGTTTCATTTCTGTGAGAATCAAACATCTAAATCTAAATCCAGAAGGATCAGAACAAAAAGAAAAGGCAATGGAGAACACTTTGCAATGTGGAGTTCAGCCCAGGCTCTGCACCCTACAGATACCTCAAATCTTCCCACAGGTATGGTCTTGATGAGTAAAAATAATGATCTGAGAACTCAAATCATGTGACTGCCTTAAAAATAACTGTCCTTGAGACAGCTGAAGTAACTAAGATTTCTTGCATTGCTATCCACATTCAGCATGGACTTCCTACCTGATAGAGCTGGCCATCTGTACCATCTGTAAGATTAATTCTTCTGCAAAGCTACCAGCTTTCTTTTCTCCTTG
Organism: Aramus guarauna; assembly: GCA_013400195.1. Lineage (NCBI taxonomy): Eukaryota > Metazoa > Chordata > Aves > Gruiformes > Aramidae > Aramus > Aramus guarauna. The sequence goes on along the minus strand of VXBL01000850.1, from coordinate 1,017,787 downwards.
GTTGGGATTCTCTGCTAATAAATGCATTGTGAGGTCCTGTTTTACCAGAAATACTGAAAGACCAGAAATGACTTTACAAGGAATATCTCCTCTATGTTGTAAGGTTCTCCCATTGTATCTACTTACATTCCACCCCACTTTTTCAGCTATTCTAGCAGTAGGATCTAAGAGATGGATGTTGCATTTCTTCTACAGGAGAAAACTGTCCTTTTTCCCTCCATTCTATTGCACAAGTTTTGGTAAAATTCACAGTGACCTGAAATGTTTGTGTTTTTTTATCTCTTTCCCAGCTGTTTCAAAACATGATGTCAGATAGTTATTATTTTCCTCATTGTCCAGTGTATAAGACTAGACAATTGAGATAAAGTACATTTGACTTGTGGGTGACTTCAGTAGAAGCTTAAAAAAAACCACCCTAGTTGCCCTTTCATCTCCACCTTGTGGTCAAACCAGATGATGCTGCCCTCTGAAAGAGGATGGAATTTTTGGATGGAATGAAACACTTTTTTCAACCCAAAGCAAAAGATTTTATTTGTTTGAAGGAGTGTGATTTGTGGGTATTTTATTAAAGTATTTTTGAAGGTCTACTTTCTGTGAAACTTTAGGAGAAAGCATGTACTACTGTATGACTTTTACCTAATGGTAAATAACATAATGATTGGTCCTTGCTTCCTGTTTGAGCTGCCTTGTAGGAGTGGATCATTGAATACTGGGTTAGAAGGGACCTCAAGGATCATCTGGTCCAATCTTTCTTGGAAAAAGCTCCATCTAGACAAAAGCACCATCTAGACAAGATGGCCCAGAACCCCGTCCACCTGAATCTTAAAAGTGTTGGGGGAATCCACCACTTCCCTGGGGAGATTATTCCAATGGCTGATTGTTCTCTTTGGGAAAAATGTTCCTCTTGTGTCCAGTCAGAATTTCCCCAGGAGTAACTTGCACCTGTTACTCCATGCCTTTTCCATGTGACTCCTTGCAAAAAGGGAGACTCCATCTTCTTTGTAGCCACCCTTTAAGTACTGGAACACGATGATGAGGTCTCCCCTAAACCTTCTTCTCTCAAGACTGAACAAACACAATTCTCTCAGCCTTTCCTCATATGGCAGGCTTCCCAGTCCATTGATCATCCTAGTGGCCCTTCTCTGGACCCTCTCCAGCATGTGCACATCTTTTTTGTATAGTGCGGACCAAAACTGAACAGAGTATTCCAGGTATGGCTTGACAAGCGCTGAGTACAGTGGGATAATGACTTCTTTATCTCTGCTGGTGATGCCTTTGTTGATGCAACCCAGCATCCTGTTGGCTTTCTTTGCCGCTGCAGCACACTGGTCACTCATACTGAGCTTGTTGTTCACCAGGACCCCCAGGTCCCTTTCCATGGAGTTGCTCTCCAGCCAGGTGGATCCCAGACTGTGCTGCTCTGCTGGATTATGTTTTCCCAGGTGCAAGACCTTACACTTGTCCTTGCTGAACCTCATAAGCTTCTTGTTAGCCCACTTTTCCAGCCTATCCAGGGTGACTCTCCCTTCTGAAGTGTCTACTTCCCCATTTAGTTTGGTNTATAGTGCGGACCAAAACTGAACAGAGTATTCCAGGTATGGCTTGACAAGCGCTGAGTACAGTGGGATAATGACTTCTTTATCTCTGCTGGTGATGCCTTTGTTGATGCAACCCAGCATCCTGTTGGCTTTCTTTGCCGCTGCAGCACACTGGTCACTCATACTGAGCTTGTTGTTCACCAGGACCCCCAGGTCCCTTTCCATGGAGTTGCTCTCCAGCCAGGTGGATCCCAGACTGTGCTGCTCTGCTGGATTATGTTTTCCCAGGTGCAAGACCTTACACTTGTCCTTGCTGAACCTCATAAGCTTCTTGTTAGCCCACTTTTCCAGCCTATCCAGGGTGACTCTCCCTTCTGAAGTGTCTACTTCCCCATTTAGTTTGGTATTCATCAGGGTGCACTTGATCCCATCATCCAGATCACTTACGAAGTAGCGTTGGGGCCAGTATTGATCCCTGAGGGACTCCCCTTGTGACAGGTTGCCAGTTCGAAAAAGAGCAATTTACCACCACCCTCTGGGTGCAGCTTGTCAGCCAGTTCCCCACCCACCAGATGGACCACTTGTCTAGACCCTAACACATCCATTTCTCTAGGAGGAGGCAGTAGGGAACTATATTGAAAGCCTTGGAGAAATCCAGGTAGACAGTGTCCACTTCTTGCCCCATATCAACTGAGCAGGTTACTTTTTCATAGAAAGCGATTGGATTTGCAAGCACGATTTGCCCTTGGTGAATCCATGCTGGCTTTTCCCAATCACGTGCTTTATTTGACTTGTGATAGCTGATCTCTGAGTTGGCCATACCTATGCCTTGCTCTGGACAGATTGCACAGCTTGACCCCAGCCATGTCTTATGACTGTGAAGATGCCTGATGATCACTGGCCTGTGTCTGACCCTGGTTACCTTCACCAGACCTGACCTTGACTTGCGGACTGACTTCCCAGCATGACCTTGCACCAACCTTACTGACGTAACTTACCTAATGATCTGGACTGGGCTACTGTCCCCTAGACGGCCCTGCAGGAAGAGGAAGCCTTCTAACCCTGCTATTCTCTGATGGAAGAGTGGTGAGAGAGTAACTTTAATCTTACCCCTGATAGTAATTGCACCTGACATGTGGGGATTCCTCAGCCCCAGACTGCTGCTGTTCCATCTACAGCTGGTGTGGATTTTCTGCCTTGTACTGGATGAAAGATCAGTAAGACAGATCCCTTGCTTTAGTTCAGCTTAAGTCTTAGGCCGGCATAGGTGCAGGAGGATGATTTTTTTTTTTTTTTTTACTTATTAGAACATTATTAGCTATGTAAATATCATCCTGAATTATACTGACAAGAATACTCAATTTGTTATTAGCTCCTTGTTATTCCACATATTCCTGTAGTAGAAACTCTGCCCTTTTACTCTGACTCCAGTAGTGTTACTAGGTTTGCAATCTCATTACTGAGAGAAATCTGGATGAAGGCGTGTCTGCAAACCCTGAACAGATCCCTCATAGCCTTATGTCTGTCTTGCTAAGCTGGGCAATGTAAAAACCTTTTTTAAGGGTACTAAAATCTTCACTGATGATGGGATAAGAGACAGTGATCTCAACTACATTCTTATATCATGATTTCTTTAGTATATATTTTTAATTCTAAAGAATAAAGTATCTAAATCACTGATAATAATAGGAGAAAAGTTTCCATCAGCTTTTAGAATTACATGTCTGAATGAGATGTTGGAGATCCCATACAACTGTGCTGTGAGCAGAAATCATCAATGAGTGGTGACACTATTTATTTGCCTTTAAATATCATGTTGAGAAAAACTTGTAATATTTTCAGCACTAAGCAGAAGAGACATTACAAAAGGATGCAGTCCCTAGAACTACTTTTTAGGCACTTACAGAAAAACTGTGTGATTACTTTGGGTCCTCAAAAGTATTTAGTTTTCATAAGTTTCATATGTAGTTCATAAGATAAGTCGTAAGTTTTGTTAAGTTTGACTCTTAGTTAAGTTTTTTTTTTTTCCCACCCTAAATCTGTTGCTCTAAGGCCAGTATGAGAAAGATTAAATTCCCGAGGACCTGGGTCTCAGGCCACTCTTTCTGTCATATCATCCAATTATCCTGGAGCACATTTATCTTTGGAAGAGTGGTTCTGCATTGTGACTGCTACTCATACATTCGGTTAGTGCAGCACTTATTCCCTGGGCCATTGGGATAGACATTTGGCCTACATGCCATTTCAGGAAGAAATGTGACCCTCCCTCAACTGGCCTCCACAATTTCTGTTCCATTTCACTCATTTTGATACCTCATTTGAACACGTGGGGTTCTGATCTGGTCTCTGATATGACAAAGTGCGAAAGAAACAGCCTGGGCACAGAGTCCTGGCCCTGCTGTGTAACAGTCCCCTGTTCCAAAGAACAGTCTGACCCACCCATTGCACTTGTGGTCTCCTCCCAGAAGGCACAAGCAGTTTCTGGCACTCAGTATTCAAGCCTGCTCTTGCCTCTGTCACAGATGGGTCTTCCATACAGTCCGGTTTGTGCCAGATTCCTGTCGTGCCAGTACATCTTCAGCACCCAGAGTCATTGCTGGCTCTTGGCTACTGTGTCGTGACTTGCCATTATTCTGGCAGATAGAGTCATTGGAGCTAGAGACCTTCCACCCCCTACCTTTTTGCAGAGCTGGGCTTCCTGTATGTACCTTCTTTGCCTTGCCTTTCCTCACAGGGCTGATCCGTGGCTGATAAACCCCACAGAAGAGCTCAAATAAGGTAGGAATCTTTTCTTGTCTGTGTTTCATATCAGAGAGAGTTTTCTTATTCTGAGCTAGTAGAAGAAACATATTCTTCCTTTAGCACTGAAAATGCTAAAATTATACAGTCCATCCCTAACCCTTCCACAAAGTGATAACAATACACATCTTTTTACATTTGTGCCATTGATGCTTTTTCCAGTGAAAAGGTGCTCAGCCATTAGCAAGAGTGGAGTTCTAAGCCCATATACAAAGAGACCTCATAGGTACTTGGAGAGAACATGAGCAATGAGGCAGAGATGATAGACACCTGGCTTATTCTTCTCAGGCTTGGGAACTGGTACCAATCCTGTTCCGTATGCCTGTTCTAGTGCATACTGTCTATCTCTGGAAAATTTAGCATAATCAGAAGCAGAACCACATAGCCTGTGGGAGCTTTGAGCATGTATCAGGCCTATTTGTACATTGGATCCTTGCCTAAGTGAGAGGTTCTGCTGGAAAGAACCCTGTATATTTTAAAGTTGCTACTGTCCCTTCTGTGACTTGGTAATTATTCCCAGGCCTCACAGAAATCTTATGCTACTGACCCACACAGGGCAGGCAACAGTTAGACTTTGTTTTCCCAGTGCTTCACCCTTGTGATCTTTCTGGTACGCAGTCTTATCTTTCAGGGTAACGTGACGTACAAAGAAACAGACTCTTCAGGCAAGTTCCTAAAGTAAGCTCTTTCTACTACACAGCATGGGGCATAGACACTGCAGTGGGAATACTTGTTTGTCACCCTTCCACAGTTTCCTTGCTGCTCTTCAGCAGAATTTGGGATTTAAATTGATGGTCATGGTTATGCGTTTCTTCTTTAAATCACTTTTTTTCTGCTGGACTCTTCCTCTGAACCCTAGAGGCTCATTGTGCTTTTCTGTCATGACAAATCTAGCAATGCTAAATCCACCCGACTTGGGAAATGCAACAAGCGTTCTTCTCTGTCCAGCTATACAAAGGGTTGTGTCACTCTCATTCCATTTCCCTTTTCTCAAACGGCAGGCCCAGCCCTTGGTTTTTATTTTGTTCCTATGTTTAGTCTTAGAATTGGTTTGAACTTGAATTTATACAGATACCTTCCTGTCTTCAGAAATCCTTCTGTTTCAAAATGATATAACTGCTCTAGCAAAGACTCTTAGGGTCTGGGTCTACACTCACATTTCTGTGTATAAAGTCCTATAGCAACACTGGACTATACCTGTGCTTTCATTTCCTGTAACTCGTGCATGTTCCTTTGGGAAGAAAGATTGAGTGAATAATGCAGTACATGTATGAATTGTACATTTACAAAGTCTTGTTCCTTGATTCATTTTGGCCAGGCCTTTATGGGATTCAGCACAGCTTATCACTAACAGAAAGGCAAACACTGCCAAACATTAACTACCTGATTAAAGATATGTTACTGCCATGGCTTTTCAAATGAGAGATTGTCCACACTTTCTGGTATGAGTAAAATGTTACTGAATTATTGATTTAAGCTAAAATGTAAAAGAAAAAAAAAAATCTAGTATCAGGCTGAGGCAGACATCTTCTACCACAGGTAATGCCAGCACAAAGTCATAACATTCGGCAATATTATAAATTGTAGAAAACAGATTCTCATAATGGGAACTGTCACACAATCTTAAGAGCTGACTGTATCAGTCCCACCTACAAGCACCCACCCATGCTTCTGCACAGTAGTTGCATAAAGCCTACTTGCGAAAACAGTATAGTTTGGTCAGAGTAAAAGGCTTTTCCTCCTACTCACATTTCAGGGGATTCCTGTTTAGATTAAAGCTTTTTCGCCTCTCTTTTTTTATCTAATCCCTTTCCAAAGTGACAAGTTCCACTCAGCAGAAGGTCCTGAAGTCGCTCCTATGACTTCCATTAGTCATGCTGCATGAAAGAAAAGGTTCTATGGATTAAGGTGCCACACTGTCTGTAGCATAACCTAAGATCAACCATGTTCCAGATTTCAGACTTCCTGTTTGCTGCTGAGAAGCTAATTGCATGTAGTTTTCTAGCTATAATCACATGCATATTCGAAATGCTATTGTGTGAGTAAACGTACTGGAGATTAAGAGGTGCTTACCTAGCAAGGTATTGCCAGCTTGAGATAGGTAGGACGGAGGTTACTGGGGAGCTCACATGCTGAGAAGATGTGGGTGGATTTTTCATAATCCTCTGATGGACAGATACACTGACTAAAAAATAAAGAACCTGTGGTCACAGATTTGCCGTCTTGCAAGTAAGCATGTGTGGCAGAGGAAGACTTGAAACTTACTGATCTCAATTTATTTTGGTAATGGAAAGTTAGAACTAATGGCTGGTTTTCTCACAAGAAGCTCCACCTACTTCTTGCTCACTTTGTACTATCAGTGTAAACATATTATACCAAGATGATAGAAGAAAAAGGCAAAAAAATTAAAATGTTAAAGACACATTATTAAAGGCTTGAAAATGAAGCAGTCAGAAGAAGTAAGGAAAAGCCCAAACACTGCATAGCATATGTGCATTTTTATTTTTATTTTTTTTTACAATCTGTAGTTAGCCACAATGTGACAGTGTAAACAGACCACAGGGAAAGACTATCCAGAATTAATGAGGGGCTTCATTATTTTGCCCAGCTGTGTTTGGGCATTTGCTGTAATAGCCTGCAGCTGAGGCAAACTGGGTCTGTAGGGAAAAAAGAAACTGCAAGGGAAACAGCTTTGTTAGAAGTACTGGTGATAGCTTAACAGGGTTGTTTTTTACTTGCTTGATGCAGATGTTGTGCTGGAACTCAGAGTAGTGTCTTTTGCTGGTTTGGGTTCTGCTCTCTTTCCTCCTCCAAGGGAGTTCAAGAACAGATTACCTGCAAAATGTGGAGAAGCTCCAGTTTGCCTGTGATCCTGCTGTGTCCAGAGTGTGATGCTGAGCCTTGTTGCGCCTGAGAGAAGTGAAACTTGTGGCTGGGTATGTAGAAAAGAGTTGTTTAAAATTATGTGTGCTCTTTCTTTTCCTTTATGCAACTGTGCAACAAGGTTACTGCTTCAATCTAAGCCTGATAGGGACTAGTAGGGAATAACCAGTGCAACTTTTCTGTAGAACTTGTGGAATTTTGAGCCAGCCTAGTGGTGGTACCTGGCTGTAACGTGTTGCTTGGACTCCAACTTGAATGAAATGTAAGTATGCTTGTTGGTGAGGTGTGTCCTGGTAAGAGTGTGCAGAGCTCAACTGATTCAATTCAGTTGAGTGCCTTCTATTGAGATAGGTTTGTTTTACTGTGGAAACTCGCTCACCAGTGTGAGTATGAATGTGAGCTTGGTCAGTGTGGTTTGCTGTGCCTAGGCTTCTTGTGGCTTTCAATAATACAGATTACTTATCATGAAGCAATAACAGCAACCATAAAAGAGCTATTTGAAATTACGTCCTTTCTCATGCCTATGATTTATTTGCATATCATCCCTGCTCTGTAGGATTGAAATGATATGGTGACTCAACCAGCTGTGCACAAATATCCTTGCACAGAAATCCGTGCTTGTAGTCAGTTTTAAGTTGTATGAGTTTTTAACAAGATATTTTCTGGTGATATATACAGCAAGCTTTTATGGAGATCAATAGATTTATGGGAACTTTTCTTCCCCTGATGACTCTTTCAGCTCAACCCATCTCAGAAACTGAGCCACTTGTAGACCAACTTTCTGCTGATGTGGATGAGAGGATGTGTTCACCCCAATGGAAGGGTGATGACTTAGAACAACTTTGGTCCAGAAATCTGGAAGGTCTGAATGAAATTCTGAATGAAAAGGTGCCTGTTTTCTCCAGTCTTCTAGGGGACAAAAGTTTGCTTCCCACTAACTTTCATCATGGCTGGTCACTAGTTTATTTTCTTAAATCCGTTGAAAAACTCTTGTTTGAAAACTTGCTCTTTTGACAAATAAATAACCTATGGAAGCCACCCAAGAAGAAACACTAGATGTTAAAGGATCCTGTCTTCTGTGTGAAAGGTATACTGCCCATTAATGGCTGTAAAGCATAGCCAAGCAAATTCAAACAGGAAAGCAGGCACACATATGTTTTTCTCTTTAATTCTACAGTAAGGCTAAAGCTAGTTCTAGTATTAGTGTTTTCCAACAGTCCTGCGCTGATGGTGAGGACTGTTCCCACAGAATCTCTGAAGAGGACAGGTTTTGTCTCTTCTGTCATCAAAGAAAGTATCTGCTATCTCTACTCCAGGAGGATCTGGGGCAAAATCCATATTTTTCTTTCAGAAAAATCTTTCTAAAAGACACACTAACAAGGAATTGTAGTTAAAATATATTGAACTAGGGGAAATTTACTTGCTTTCTAGAACATGAGCCATTGTTTCTTTTATTTCTGCAAATAAGGGTGAGGTAAAACCTGGGATCATGTTTGGAAAAGAAGAAACAAAAGCAAAGATCCTATTAAAATAAACTCCCAGATTCTAGTTACATGGCAATTTCAGTTGCCTCAAGTCTCAGAGATGGTACTGTTTTTCAAAGCAGTATTGGGAATGACTGTAAACATAAAGCAGTAATTCACCCAGGACTGCATTTTGCTACATCATAGGCAGATGTGCAGAATAATTAAGCATCTAGATGAGTGTTGGGAGAACTGCTCTTTTCACCTCCAGCCTTTGCTCTGATTCAAATGTAGACTGAAATTTCTCTTTCTCATACGTTCCCATGGGAATACATTTATTGATATGCCTCCAGCTATTTTTTATCTGGTCTTGGTGCGTGAGACTACATATAGACTTGCTAATGTTCTTTCTGATGTGTTTGTTGTGTGTAAAACCAAGGTTACAGTTCTAAAACATACTATCTGCTCTTTAATCTCCATCTTATGTGTCAAGAAAGTAATAACACTTACCTTTTAGGGTGGAATGAGAGTTTTAACTGAGCCAAAACAGCACTTGATTCATCATGGGGATTTTCTGTGCATTTTTTATTTTTGTTAGACTTCAGCAAAGACTTAAAGTTTTCTAGATGTTTAATCTTGAATGTTTAATTCCAAGGCTTTTTTAGCTGAAACAAATCAAGGCTTTCAGAAATTCAACAGCCATTATAAATGTATTCCCCACTGGCACGTGTTGATCTGTAGTTGGAAACCTCTAGTTGTCTTTTTCCTAATAAAAGCTGAACATTTTCCTAAGCTGCTCCCTGCCACCTCCCTCCCACACACCTCCTCTCCAAAAAACAACCCCCCACAACATTCACTTCTTTTTCCTCTCTTTCTGTCCAGCAGTGGACCAGGAAAGGTCATTCTGATGCTTTCTGTGCTGTGAGTTTGCTGTGTGACCTCATGATAAGGTAATCTGGGGAGCAACCACCTGCCTGGTCCTGTTTTTTCTGGAAGACTTCCAATTCTTGGGGACTCACAGGCTAATGCAATAATATTATAGCTCCTGTGGTAAATTTTTCTTCCTTCACTTTTCCATCCAGCTGTTGATTAGCACCCTGTTCCTGATGTGAGTGTGCTACCTAGCCATGTGTACAATAACACTAAGAAGCAATTGGTCTGCATTGCCCTGACCTCCAGCTTCGACAGCTGCTTGCTCCTAAAGGGTAGTCTGCCTTGGCTGTTGCTCCAATAGCAAGGAGCGTGAAGGCTCACGCAATCCTTCCATCAAAACTCTTGCCAACAACACTTATTTATTAGTGCTCAAGGGACTGTCTTGTTCAACTGAGGAGGAGGACGACCTTGCCACTGTGCTCTTGGTAGGCAGTGTTGCTATTTGCTGTGCCAGTTCACCCTGACCTGCCTGTTTCTGAATGATGAGCTTCTTGAAGCGGGAGATCCCTCTCCACAGCACCAAGCTTCCTGTGTTGTCAGTCTGCAAAAGCATGTGGAAATAGATACCGTGACTATCCTTTCTGTTTTTCACTTCTCACACAGCTGGGTGAAGATAAATTTTATATAGGGAAATGGAGGAAACATGTTCTACTGCCAGTATTGACAGGGTGTTAGCACTCTCTGGGCATGACCTCAGCTTTTCCCCCCAAAAAACCTTACTAACCTGTGATCTTTTCTTTAAAGGCCAACACCTGAACATACCCAAGGACAGAAAAGTAACAAGGGCTCTAAACCCACTTTTGCAGAAAGTTGCTGTGCCAGCGTGGGGGAAACAGTGAATAGCAGGGTTAAGTAGAAATGTCTGTTCTATATTCATTTTTAGATATAAGAGCAGTCCTTAAAACTGAAGTCTTCCCTTGCAGTCTTCTCTGTGGTTTCTCTTCCACCATAAAGAGATACTGCCTCTAACTGGAACACAAGTCCACCCTCACACCGGACCACCATCAGCACTTAAGAGAGGGCTAAGCAGGCACTGCTGTTTAAGCACCTGCCCTGTCCCTGGCTGTTCCTTTCCACCCCTGAGGTCCTCCTTCTGATACTCCCTGCCTATGGCAGTCTTGTGGTAAATCAGGCCACAAAGTTCACTCATTTTTGCCTGCTGAGTTTCCTATCTCCATTCAGTGAGCAGCCCCGTAGCCTTGTGCCAACATCAGTGATAGGGATATTGCCAAGGTGGGAATAAGCTGCTAGCAGTGGGGTGGGTAAGGGTGGACTTTGAGGCCAGTTTCTTATGTCACAAAATGCCCAAGGAACAACAGCATTTTGTTACATTCTAATCCTGCTGATACAACAAACAGTAGATCAAGGGGAGGCTGGGATTTCTCTAGCTCTGGATACTGTAGTACATCTTTCCTTTTGAACCGTGCACTTGCCTTAAAGTGAGGATTTTTTCCAGCCACCTGAAAAAAAAGCCTGGCAGGACAAGGCTATTTTTGCCAGTGTTCTGCCAGTTTGGGCACTTTAGCACACGTTACTTTTTCAAGGACATCAGGGGACATAGAAGCAAAAATAAGCAAACCCTTTATAAGGGTTTCTGAAGTAACCCAGTCTTACTCTACCTAGAGCAGGTAGGTTTAGAGAAATAAATATGTGCCACTTTCTGCATCTTTGTCCATGTGTTTATACACATGAAATGAGAAGTCACTGTGAGAAACACATTCTCTTGTTCATTTTCTCTTCCTATTTCCACCTGTATGAATCAGCATGTAGGAAAAAAGCGAGATGTTCTACAGGTTGGTATGATAGCCTGTCAGTGGGATGACATGGGTTTTGTATCCTTGTACCAAGCTTCAGGAAATACTCTGACATGAGAGCATCTTTCAGTGTCCCAGTGTTCCCATTCACCATACTCAAACAGCAGTAGAAGGGATAGGAAGAGACTTGTCCTAAGGACTTGTAACACTGAAATAGTTGTGTGCTGGTTTTGGCCAGGGTAGAGTTAATTTTCTTCATCGTAGCTAGTATGGGGCTAGGTTTTGGATTTGTGCCGAAAACCGTGTTGGTAACAGACGTGTTTTCATTACTGTTGAGCAGGGCTTACACAGAGTCAAGGCCTTTTCTGTTCCTCACACCACCCCACCAGTGAGCAGGCTGGGGCTGCACAAGAAATTGGGAGGGGACACAGCCAGGGCAGCTGCCCCCAACTGACCAAAGGGAGATTCCATATGGTATGATGTCATCCTCAGCATATAAAGCTGAGGGAAGAAGAAGATAGAGGGGAGATGTTCAGAGTGATGGCATTTGTCTTCCCAAGTAACTGTTAGGTGTGATGGAGCCCTGCTGTCCCGGAGATGGCTGAACCCTTGTCTGCCCATGGGAAGTGGTGAATGAATTCCTTTCTTTGCTTGTGTGTGCAGCTTTTGCTTTACCTGTTAAAGTGTCTTTATCTCAATCCACAAGTTTTCTCACTTTTACTCTTCCAATTCTCTCCCCCATCCCACTGTGAGCGAGTGGCTGTGCAGTGACTAGTTGCTGGCTGGGGTTAAACCATGACAAGTAGTAATGTGGAAGAGACAGCTGGTGATGCTGGAGTGGTCTCTGAGATAGTTCTGCAGGTGAACAGGATGTGGGAGGGGTTCAATGTAATGTTCTGGGGCAGTCTCACCAAGTGAGGAAAAAAAGAATCTGTGGTCAGTCTGCAGTCTCTCAGTTGTGCATGCCTGCTGGGGAACAGACTTAAACTTAGAAAAGTCAGTTCTTATTTAGGGATGGAGGATGGGGAGAAAAGTTAGTGCAGTCTCTGAATTTGTTAGAACTTTTTCACCCTAGTAGGATTGTTTTGGGTTTTTTTCTTTGATAAGTTCAATAGTTTAAAACTGATATATTTAAAAAAAAATTCCCATAAAAAGGTAAAAATCTCTTCCTGCTGTCATGTTTTAACCATAGCCGTGACCTAAGCTGCCCCAGCCACTCACTTGTTCTCTCCCCGGTGGGATGGGAGAGAGAATGGGAAGAGTAGAAGTGAGTGTTGTGGTTTAACCTGGCCAGCAGCTAAAGCTGGCCATTTGCTTGCTCACTCACCACCACCACCCCCTGCAGTGGGATAGGGCAGGTAATTGAGGGGTGGGGAAGGTAAAACTCGTGAGTTGAAATAAAGACAGTTGAATAGGTAAAGCAAAATCTGTGCTCATAAGCAAAGCAACATAAGGAATTAATTTGCGAATTCCTATGGCAAGGAAGTGTTCAGCCATCTCCAGGAAAGCAAGACTCCATCATGCATAACGGTTACTTGGGAAGACAGATGCCATCACTCTGTAAGTTCACCCCTCTTTCCTTCTTCCCCCAGCTTTAACTGCTGAGTATGATGCCATACGGTATGGAATATCCCTTTGTTCAGCTGTCCTGGCTGTGTCCCCTCCCAACTTCTTGTGCACCCCCAGCCTGCTTGCTGGTGGGGCTGTGTTAGAAACAGAAAAGGCCTTGGCTCTGTGTAAGCACTGCTCAGCAATAACTAAAACATTGCTGTTATCAACAGTGTTTTCAGCACAAATCCAAATGAAGAAAATTAACTCTACTCCAGCGCGCACCAGCACATTCTCCATCTCTTATTCCATACCATTTAAGTCATGCTCAGGTCACACACTACCCAATCCATCCTCATCAACCACCACTCCTCTTCCCGTCCTTTGATATATATATACACAGATATCATTCCCTTAGTTTGTTGACCACTGCCCTGTAAAATGCCCATAAACTATTCACTGATTTCATTTAGTCTATGACTTTGGGCTCCATCTGTTATGGTGGTCACTCAGGACAGGAAAGGTGGTGTGTTGCATAGAGTTATTGGGCACCAAAGCCAGCTCAGGTGCAGTCACTGCTGCACTTGCTCTGCTTCTTGTAAGGTTTGTCATCCATTGGTTTGGGTGGTTCCTGCTGTAGTACTTCCTATAACGTGCAACTCAAATCAGGGGTTAGAACAATTTAAAGGTATGTTCATTGCAATCTCCACCCTTTGTCCCTTTGGACTAGACCATAGGGTTTAACTCCGTGATGAACTCCTTCCTGTTACCCTGTTCCAGCTTGGACTTATCCAGGGACTGCAGTCCCTTAGGGGTGTACCTGCTCCAAGTGGAGCTTTATCTGCGGGCCACAGTGTCTCCAGGGGTACACCTGCTATGGCATAGACCTATCCATAGCCACAGTTGCTTTGAGGTGCATCTGTTCCAGTGTGGCTTTATCCATGGGCCACAATCCCTTCAAAGATGTATGTGTTCCAACATGGCCCTCCCCATGGCCATAGTCCCTTCAGGGTTGTACCTGCTGTGTTGTGGACTTATCGATGGCCACAGATGCTTCAAGGTGTTCCAACATAGCCTTGTGCGCAGCTGCTGACACTTCAAGGTGTACCTGCTGCTGTGTGGACTTATCCACAGCCACAGATGCTTCAAGGCATACTTTTTCCAGCATGGACTTATCCTTGGGCCACAATCCCTTCAGAGGTATACCTGCTGCAGCACGGATGTAACCACAGAGACTTTGAGGTGTGTCTGCTCTGGCATGGGCTTACGCATGGTCACAGATGCTTCAGCATGTCCTGCTTCCACATGAACTCCTCTGCAGGTCACAGTCCCTTCAACTGAAGTTCACACTGGAGTTCCAGTCTGTCCAGTACAGCAGCACAGAAACAGCAGTGATGCCCTGGCCATCTGCCAGCCCAGATGCATGGCCACTGCTGTTATCAAAATATTCCCAGGCACAGTAGGATAAGATGATAAGCAGTACAGCAAGCAGCGAAAGCAAAAAGCAGCCACTAACGAGCACTAGACTTTAATATACACTAAGGCAAGCATGCCCCATGGCAAGCACAGAAGCCTGCCAGTTAATAACTAAACAGCTATAATTTAATAACAGCTCCAATCAAATCCATCAATATCATGTGGTGAACACACCAATAAGAACATAGGGTGTCTGGTGAGAGAAAGAAAGCAATGTTCTTAGTTGCTTCAGTAGTTGCCTGGGAGACTGGGTTGAAACTCTGACTGTGGAAAGCTTAGGTTGCTTTATCCTCCCCCCTGCAGAAGAATTTGTGATAGCTTTGAGAGTAAATAGGCCAAGGAGTAGGGGCATGACTGGTTATAGAATCCTGTGGACTCTGGTATGTGTGTCTGACCTCTTTTATTCTTAATGGAGGATAGAAAGACTGAGCTGTTTGAATGGAAACTGCAACAAAGGATGTGAGATATTTTTCTTTCTGGCTGGAGACCTGTCCAATCTGGAGACAAGGAAAAGAAATGTACTAAGTAGAGCTCAACAAGAATGCATCCTGAATACTACTGGTAGGTTGTTGCTTACCTAGGGCATATCTTTGTTGGTATCTCTGAAATTTTGACTTGGCCTGCAATTTGTGAAGAGAGGAAAGAAAGATGGGTTTTCTCTGTGTACTCTCTTTGCCTGTAATACACTTAGTAAGAGCCAAGTGGAGTCGCAGCTTTGCAGATGGCCTTAATGTAAAACGAGACTGCTGGTGAAGCTACATGTTTGCATGTAGGTTTGTACATGTAGGTGTGCAACACTTACTTAGCTGCTGCAGAGGTGAGATTTAGCCAAGTGCAACTTGCGTGCAGTCAGTTGATGTGCGCTGTGGAAATTCAGTTACCAGGATAGCTACAAATATCAACTAAAGTCAGTGTGGTTTTCTGCTTGCTGGCCTTTTGATAAAGCAGTTAGGTTACCACAAAGAATTTGCAGTAATTCTGTTAGCCTCCAAATTGTTTATTCTTCTAGCTCTTGTCTCTGAGTTCATTTGCATTGTATGTCAGCTCTGCAGAGTTCAGACTCTGTTGTGACCAAACAGCCGTATGTGACAACAGATGGACACAATAGGGCTGTGTCTGTAAATGTGAAAGGAGCAGTTTCACGGCACTGTGCCAGCAGAATCAGTGTCTGCATCCTGCTGGTGTCATTCTGCAGAAACCAGCCCAGGCAGTGATTTACATGAGTTTATCAGCTGCACCAGGAAAGGGTGAGGGGCAGCAAGGTAGTGGTAGAAAAGCTGCACAAGAGAGGGAGTGCGGTGACTGTGGCATTTCCTTTTCTGTATAAAGCTCAATAACTATTTTATATGTTAGAGTGCTGAGATCAAAAAGCTTGACTTTTTTTTTTTTTTATTTTTTAAATTACTGAAGTTTATGTGAGGTTTTGGCCCTGGCTCCTTCAGCAGCTGGTTCAGATGTGAAATGAGGCTCACAAAGCTTGAGATGTGGTCAGTCATAGGTAGAAGCAGTGAATGAACAACAAAGCTTAGGATCATGTTCCAGCTTTGTGGAAGCGGTGGAGTTCCCTGCTCTCTACCCTCTCTCCTCCCTGCGCTTGCAATGCCATCTAACTCAGCCTTAGACAGATATTCTTCTGGCCTGGGGCTCTGGGTGATCGCCCTATTTTGTCAGCCTTAAACCTGGTCTGTGTGCACAAGGCACCATAACAAAGCTAGTAAATCTGGCTGAGATTCATTGATGCCCTCAGAACAGCTGAGTTTTATGGACACTTGTGCAGGCTTGCACCCCGCAAAGCACCCCCAATGCCTCAAGGAGTTTAGTACCTTGGCTTCTGTGTTTTACTTTCTCTGTAACATATTAATGCTCCAATTCTAAGCCCAGCATGCTGGCTGAGAGCTAGAGATCTGTGTAACTGATACTCAAATTAAATAAATTCTTGAGTAGCTAGTGGAAAAAAAAAATAAGAAAAAAACCACGAAACAAACCCTTAGTCTAGGATTGGAAGGGTTGTGAAGATTGTAGAAAGGCCTAACAGCTCTGTAACCTGGGCATGTGAAATGCACCAAAACGGGGCAGCATGCCTAGCAAAGGTGCTCCTGCAGTACCTTCCCATTTCTGCCCTTATGTAAGCTGATATCTCACAGGAATATCATTAACATCGCATTGTGGAGATTTACGAAATTGAATGACTGTATCAAGTAGAAAAGGTCTCCGGATGTGTTACAGTTTGGAATAGAGTCTTCTGTATGGTAACAATGATGAGATGTGGATTTCTGCTGACCGTGGAGGAGTGAGGTGGGTCTGAAATACCCGTGGTTCCTTTGAAATTTCAGGTGCATAGTAACGTTCAGCTCTAGTCATGTCTATTCAAAATAGAAGTTAAGAAATGGTGAAGAGGCACAGTTATGTTTAGAGGCTTAGTAGCGGCAGTATGTCATCAAATGAAAAATTAAACTCAAGGGTTCCCTTGTGATAAAGACCAGTAAGATGTGTTTAAAGAAATTTAATATTAGAGAGCTGTGTTTTGTGGGCTGCAGCTCTCTGGATTATGCAAAGAGGTAAATGAGTGTGAAGCTTAGATCGCAGGATTGTAATAAATTCTATGCTTCAAGTAGCAATAACTACTCAAGCTCAAATATTCTCTCTCTTTTTTTGTGGCTATTGGTGAAACATTTTAAAATTGTTACAGTGAAAATGAGAGTTGCTCAAACTTAGCTTCAGTCCTGTCAGATCATCCTGGGAAGGTTGCTGCTCATTAGTATGCAAGAAAATGTCTTCTGATTTTATTTTGTCCTGTAAGACATGATACATAATACTAGGATACAATGTGTTTGAAATGGAGTGGCCTCATTTTATACAACATGAAGTAATTTCCTATTGCATATATGTTAAATTTGGTTTTATAAAAAAAAAAAATTGATACTTGCATGAGTAATAACAGCATCTATAGTTGCACTAGAGAGATGAGGGAAGACAGAGCTGACACGGGTCAGGTAGGGTCTGCCCTGCATGCCACGTTTCTTCACAGTAATACTGGCTGCATTTCAGAGGTTTGCTTCTTTCTCTGGAATGCTTTGGTGCTGGTGAGTCCCTGCTGCATGTCACACGGCTGACTGAGGCATACTGGTAGTTTCTTTCATCTCTGCTTGGGTGCTGAGTTAGAAATAGGCCCAGGCAGCTTTGCAGATGGAAGACCCCTTGGCTTGTACCGGTTTCTTATTGACCTAGGAAACAAGACACCAATACTGTAAATGTGAGGATGAGGCTACTTTGGGAATGTGATTTTGGGCTCCAGGAACGTAAGAACAGAATTCTTCCCCTTTTATTTGGTAGCGAATTAAAAGAACATAAGGCTTTATGTCTGTAACTCACATGAACACGACCAGAGCTGGCCATGCTCCAGCCAGCACCAAACAGAGAGCTGCCAAGAGCCCCAGCAAAGCATGGAGCTCAAGTGACTTGAACACAGTAGCTAGTTCTGCCTCTGTGGTGTTCGTACTGTGATTCTGGGCAGCAATTGCACCTTGTGACAGTGAGGCTAGTTCAGATAGAGTAATCAGTCAAGTTACCAGACTGATGCCAGAACTCCTGAGCAGTTACAACAACAGACCTGTTCTGTTCTCATGCAATGCTTCCTACATTTCTACATTGGCTCTTTCTTCCCTGGATTCCTCTGAATATGGCAAACTGGACTAGAAGTCTGGGTCCAAGCTCAGAAAGATATTTTGCGGCTTCTTAATCTTCACAGCCTGGCAATATTTGTTCAGATCCCTCAATCAGGTAGAAAAAACTACTATTCCCTTTGTATTTTTGCTCCTGAAAGAAATATGGCAGCAGGAAGAAGATCCCTAACACTCATGTATGGACTCCCTCCCCCTCTTCCCTAGCTGTGGTGGTATGGACCTTGGAGAAATCTCCACGTGCTGAACTGGCGTGTTTGTGACAGACTGAGGTGGCTGCGCATGATGTGAAATAGTACCAGAAGTCCTTTTAAATTTCCCCAGGACTGGCCAAAGGGGTTTGTGAGTATCATATTCCATACATACCTGTTATCACAGAAGGCGTAGAGTTGAAGAACAGCAAGCAGGAAGAGGAGGCCCAGGAGACTAGAAAGCTGATGACAGTGAAGAAACCATGCGCTATTCTCTGAAGAGAAACAGTTGCTTTTTTAGGCACATCTCACAGACTGGTTATTTACCCTGTGCCTCTGTCAGGATGGCATCTTCTAGACAATGCCCTCTTTGTGCTGTACTTTGGAGGATGACCTAAGGTAGCTGGAATACAGTGCTGGGCACAGAACTGGGAATAAACAATATCTCTCCCTGCCCTTGATGGAGGACCACTGTTTTTTGCTGTACGGGCGCTAATTAGATCCTCCTCTCCACCAGCTCCCACAGTCCAGCTGCAGGCCTTGCATGTGCATCCAAGCAAATTTCAGCTCTGATTCTCTTCCAACCGAGTACTTCAGTGAAGTGTATATAATTGCATGCAACTTCCCAGCAACTTCTTCAACTTCACCACCTAAAGCCTTCACCTACCAGCCAGCCTTTGGAAGCTGTTTAGGGTGCTTTCAGTCTTCCTGTCACAACCTATGTGTAACTCAACAATTAGCAAGATGTAGTGGTACCACTGGATTACAATACATGTATCTGGGTGATCACACCATTGACATCTTTGTGTGTCATGTACTTCTGAATAATCCTCCCTTTCTATTTAGCCCTGTCGGTGGAAGGGAAGACCGCTACATCCATCTCCTTTCCTAGAATTTCACAAAGGACTTTACAGTTCTGACAGCATTTCTTATGTTATTTTATTTTTTTTTTTAATCCTTCCCCCTCCTGACAAATTTCTCACTGGAAACTTCAGCCCAGCTGCAATCCTGCCAGTGCCACTGATGTTCCTCTTAGTGCATGAACAGAGGACTAAATGGGATTTTGAACACCAGATGCACAAAGGAAAGCTTACTTGAGGGATGACAGGCTATGGACTTGCTCTGGTTCCCAGCAGGGTGGGACACGATGCAGGTGGTATTAGTCAGGTTGGTGCCATATGCTGTCAGCCTGCTGAGAACAGTCACTGTCCCATTGTCATGGCCTTCTTCCTCGGGGGTGAAGTTGCTCCCTAGTACCCACAAGACCTGAGCAGCTGGCTTCCCTGCCGCTGCCTCGCACACGGGGTTCCCGTGGTCATCACAGTACAGGGTCAGCCTGGGGGGGACTGCAAAGCATCAGGAAGGGAGGAGATACAGGGAGTTAGTTTGCCGCAGTTGGGATGGGATGTTCTCGTTCTCTGCTCAGAATGAACACAGTGAAAAGAGAAGAATAAGGTTGGAGATGCCATCCCGTGACAGCAACACATGCCAAAGCAATAAGAGACAAAGGTCACGCCTCTTTTTCCCTTTTGGACAACTCTTCCCCCATTCAGGTGAGCTGCCCCAGCCTTGTACCATTAGATACAAGGTTTCCTTGGACATTGTGGTAGGGAATTATCCCAAATACAGGGCTGAAATAGACTTTTGCGCTAAGCAGCCATTGTAGGTGTGGTTTAAAATGTATCTGAACGCCAGCATAAGAGGAAATGTGTCCGTTCCTACTGTCTGGATAAGAACATCCCATGTTTGATAGACTGTCTCAGCACTCGGAAGTGTGACTGTCACATGCTTTAGTTCTCTTAAATTGGTGTATTAATGATTGGTTCTACAGGATAACGGGAAGCATATGCAGAATCCTCTTTTAGTGTATTGGAAGCTGCTCACACCTGTCATTTCTAACTGGACAGCGGAAAAGGGGGCAGCAGAAGGGGGAAGAGTTTTGGGAAATGAGGCAAAGGGAGACACAGAGCTGCTCTCAATGAAACGCATGACAGTTTATCCCAGCAAGAAAGCTCCTCTTCTTACTGCGCGCTTCCCCCGGTGCATGGGGAGAGGAGCTTTGTATGTGCAGGCCCAGACACGGTCGTTTGGAGAACTGTAAAATGAGGAAGGAGTCCCTTACCCAGCACGGTCAGGTAGTACACGTCGTGGAAGTTCCCGTCTGTTGCTACTACTTCACAGGTGTAATTTCCTTCGTGGGCTATTCCCACTTGCCGTATCTCGAGGGCAGGATCTCGATCTGGTCTGAATTTCCAGTTCATGCTGTCACTGCAGTTTGTTCTGTCTGTCTTGTTCTGGTCAGCCCTGTATCCCAAGGTGCAGGGGCCTCCCACCTTGGGGTTTATTTTCCACGTTACCATGGCTACATTTGATTTGCGAGTGCAGGTGAGCACCTGGCTGTTACCTACTGTTGCTGACAGTCTGTTGTTCCCTGAGGGAGAGAAAGGAGGAGAAAGGCGTGTGAGAAGGTGCCCAGGGACGTCCCTCATAGCCTTGGAGCTCTTGTCTGTGCTTCACAGAGAAATGTCTGCACTGTTACATGCCAGCATGAGGCTGTGTCTGTGCCAGCCCAAGAGCTGCATCTCTCTTCTTAGGCGGGAACAGATCACCAAATTCATGGCTGTGTTCCGTACGTTGGTCCTTGTTTCCTCTCCCTCCCTCTGTAATGTCCTCTCCCTAGGACGGGGGATTAACGGCATGACTGGGAAGCAGGGTCTGAATGAGCTGCAGAGCCCATCTGTATGGGGAGATCTCTCAGGTTGCTCTTCCCTCAGCATCACCGCTCAGTACAGCAGAAAAGGGAATGTTTGAAGACATTCACCCCACTTCTGTGCTGGATATATGCAGCCCTCTTAATCAGGTCAAGCACAGGTGGCAATTTCTGCCCTCACACTCCAAAGCTTATATGAACCCATTTCCCTGATTATAGTGGTGACAGATGAAATAGTAGAGGAGTATGACACTTAACAGGAAAGAAAACACATTCCTGTTTGCTGTTAGATCCAGAGATCCCTGACAGACTCAATATCACTGCCTTGTTACCTGGCCTCACCTGGCCTAACAAAAACAAGAAAAAGAAAAATCTACATAATTCATGTCAGATAGGGAAGAGAATGGTTATAGCTGCATTTTTAGATCTCACATTTTTTTAATTAGCTTTTTTGACTGAGTTTGGAAAGGGGAAAGAACCATCCCATTAAGTCTTCCTAAAGCTTTCATCTCAATCTAGTGTTGTAAAATCCCGGTATGCTTGATTTGTAAGGACAAGTCACTGGTACCTAAGAGTAAAGCTTTATAGGATTCTCTGATCAGAAAACCTCCCATCAAACATTTTTAATAAATCTGTTAATTATCATGAAAAATATCATACTCGAAGAAAATTATTACCAGTTTTCATCAAATCATTGAAAAGCTCAATCATTGAAAAATTCAACATCTTATTGTTTGACAACTGAAAAGATCTAGTTGTGCCTAGATAAGTTTTGATTTGCAGGTTATTGGTTTTGCATCAAAAAAAAATTCTCTTCAGCAATTTATAAAGATGTCTTTCCCTAGATTTTTTCATACTCAAAGAACTGAGTAAACATCACTTTGATACGTTGCCTTTTCCTCCTCTGCCCTTAACAGAGAGTTGGTACTAAAGTACCATCAGAAGTACCTGTAGCTCCCGTGACTGCAGCGATGGTGAGCAGAACAGTGATGTAAAGGGTCTTCCAGACAACTTTCAAAGTAGCTCTTGTATTTGTGAGTGATCTGGGTTTCTTGCACCATCCAGCCTGCTGTGAGTTCCCCATCGTTCCCTGCCAGTGATCCTCAGCAGCCAGAGTCACTGTGCAAGGCAGCTACAAAGAGGTGGTTCTTCATCTTCCTAGCACCGAGCTTCCTGTGCTGAGAATTGGTGAACATAGAGGAAATGGTATTGGTATTTGCTTTCTGACCACTGGTCTTTGGTATAGTGTTACTATCAGAAGACAAACTCTGTAGCAGAACTTGCATGAAGTCTAAGCAGTCTGATTTTTTCATGTCTGGTTCTGATCTCGCAGTGAGAATTTTATCAATGGGAACAGGATATTCTTAGCTTATTCTTCTTAAAACAAATTCTTCTTCATCCCCACTCTATCCTTCACCAAATACCTAGCAGCCTAAGACCTTTTCTCTAAAAGGCACCAGCAATCACTTCTTCCCTACGGGGAAGGAAGGTAGGTGGGTAGGTACATTGTACGTTTATAGTATAGCTCCCTTTCTCTGATAAAAGTACATCTACAGACGGCTAGGCCAAAGTTGCTTTTTTTGCACTGCTGGTTTGTTTTTCAAACTGTTCTGGTACTCTATTCCCCCATACACGCACAAGTGATCATTGAAGGTCATTCCAGTGGTGAGCTGTGGGATTTTGTTTAGAGCCAGAAGAGTCCTTTAATTTTTACAAGGTCCTTAAAGACATTTCCCCAAGCTACTACTGTGCATCTTCCCATGGGATTAAGACTGCTGTCTTATACCAGCAAAGACAGCTTCCCTAGATGTAAGATGAACCTCCCTGGAAATTAATGCACTGAATTTAATTTTATCAGAAAAATGTTAGCCTCCCCAAACTTTGAAGCCACCAAGCTGATATGAGTTAGTGACTATTTGCCTGTTCTAAGAACAGAACTGTCCCCCACAACTACCGTCACAGTAGATTTATGTATTTGCATGGCTGTGCTGAAATGTGCCTGGAAGGTCTTCAGTTCTGTGGTCAAAGGACATCCATAAATGGAGGGAATCACTGGTAGTCAGGCAACCGTGTCTGCCTCCCACCAAGTAGTGGGTGCCATTTAACTGAGAAGCATGGCACCCATTAATGACTCAAAGGGAAAGCTGAGTGTTGTGGTTCAGTCCCAGCTGGCAGCTAAACACCACGCAGCTGCTTGCTTTCACACACACCCCCCACTGGTGGGACGGGGAGGAGAATTGGAAGACAAAGGTAAAACTTGTGAGTTGGGATAAGGACAGTTTACTGGCACAGCAAAGGGAGAGGGAAATAACAGCAACAGTACTTATAATATACAAAGCGGGTGATACACAATGCAATTTTTCACCTGATAATGTGACCCAATGACTGTACACACAGACTGCACACTCAGACCATCCCAAGGCCACTCCACCCCTCCCTGACTATTCCCCTTTTATGCTGAGCATGACTTCATATGGTTTGGAATACCTCTTTGGCTAGTTTGGGTCACCTGTCGTGGCTATGTCCCCTCCCAGCTTCTTGTGAAAATTAACTCTATCCCAACCCAAACCAGAATGTTATCCGCCCCTTATTCTGTACCATCTATGTCATGCCCAGATCCTACACCTCCCAATTGATCACCACAACTTTCCCTGTCTTTAAGATATATATACACAGATATCATTCCCTTAGTCTATAAGTAATCTCTCTAAAATATCTGTTGAGGTCATTTAATCCATGGCTTTAGTGTCCATTTGCTGTAACAGTCTCTCAGGGCTGGAGAGATGGTACATGCTGCTGGGTTGTTGCACGCTGCATCCGGAGCTCGTGGTTGGTGTATCTGGCCAAGCCCATGCTCATGGTCTGTGGGTTGAAGGTGTCAATTTCGAGGAAGTTGCTGGGCGCCAGTTGCTGAAGTCAGTTCTAGTTCTATCATCGCTGCACTTTGCTCAGTTTCATCACAGTTCTTCGTTAATTTGGGTGATTCTTACTGTAATACCATTGATAAGGCATATAGCAATTGTAGTAGTGGTGACATACAATGGCAGGGCTATTTAGCAATTAACATAATGCAGTTCAAATAACTGGCTATTCTCACCCAAAATCAAATCCCCTTGAGGTACACATTGGACTTCTGCATCCCCCATCAAGTGCACCTGGGTCTTTGACCAAAAGCAGTCCCACAGATGGGTTTGCCTTTGTCTGAAGCAGGGATAACCCACACTGTCTTCCCCAACGCATTCTTTGTGTGCACTACTGGGACTTTACCTTCTTCTACAGTACATGGAAGTTGTGATTGGGCAGGGCCAGCTTGATTNGCAGGGCTATTTAGCAATTAACATAATGCAGTTCAAATAACTGGCTATTCTCACCCAAAATCAAATCCCCTTGAGGTACACATTGGACTTCTGCATCCCCCATCAAGTGCACCTGGGTCTTTGACCAAAAGCAGTCCCACAGATGGGTTTGCCTTTGTCTGAAGCAGGGATAACCCACACTGTCTTCCCCAACGCATTCTTTGTGTGCACTACTGGGACTTTACCTTCTTCTACAGTACATGGAAGTTGTGATTGGGCAGGGCCAGCTTGATTGGCAGACCCCCTAGTGTTAATTAATCAGGTGGCCTTTGCTAAATGTATGTCCCAATGTTTGAGGGTCTCACCACCCAATGCTCTCAGTGTAGTCTTTAGCAGTCCGTTGTATCATTCGATTTTCCCAGAGGCTGGTGCATGACAGGGGATGTGATACACCCACTCCATGCCATGCTCTTTGGCCCAGGTGTCTATGAGGTTGTTTCAGAAATGAGTCCCATTGTCTGACTCAGTTCTCTCTGGGGTGCCATGTCACTGCAGGACTTGCTTTTCAAGACCCAGGATAGTGTTCTGGGCAGTGGCATGGGGCACAGGGTATGTTTCCAGCCATCCAGTGGTTGCTTCCACCGTTGTAAGTGTCCGTCACTTGCCGTGACGGGTTTGTGGGAGTGTGATGTAATCAATCTGCTAAGCTTCCCCATATTGATATTTCAGCCATTGTCCTCCATACCACAGAGGCTTCAACCACTTGGCTTGCTTGCTCATAGCACATGTTTCACGTTCCTGGATAACCTGTGCAATAGCATCTGTGGTCGAGTCCACCCCTCGATCATGAGCCCATTGATATGTTGCATCTCTTCCCTGATGATCTGAAGGGACCACTGAGCAACCCTTGTGTTGCTAGTCTAGATGTACCTGAGCCACTTCAATCTGAGCAGCCTGATCCACCTGATGGTTGTTCTGATGTTCCTCAGCAGCCCAGCTCTTAGGTATGAGGGCACCTATGTGATGTCCTTTTACAACCAGCTTCTCTAGCCGGGCAGCAGTATCTTGCCATAGTGGGGCAGCTCAGATGGGTTTGCCTCTGCGCTGCCAGGTGCTCTGCTGCCAACGCTGTAACCACTCCCAGTTCTCCACCACGACTCGGGAGCTTTGCGAGTGCCCCAAGCCAATGTCTGCTTTGCCTTATGCTCTTGTGGATCTGATGTGACAGGCCATTAGATCCACACAGTCCAATAAACCCGGTTGTCCCTTTCCTCCACCTGGCTAGTTCTGGTCATCATATTCGTTATTCACTTCTTGCAAAAATGAGTTAGCAGTCCCTTTTAGAGGAACATAAGTACAATCAGGTCTTCCACTCTGTCTGGGGAACTGCCTTGTTGGAAGCTGGAGCTGCATTTTCCCTTTTGTGATTGTTTTGCCTTGCAGCTCACAAGGGTCGGGGTAGATTTTCCATCCCACTTCCTTGTATCCTCTGTGGTAATGCAGGCAAAACCACAGGGTGCCTTGTGCTGTGTACCCCCTATATCCTCTCTCTTGAGCAGAGGAACACTTACTCCTAATAGCTGAGATACCAATCTGTAGAGGTTGGGAACAGGGCATATTCTCTTCAGGTTGCTGTACCTCCTGGGACAATTTGTCCACAGCCAAGACAAGGGAGGAAGAGGGACTTTCTTCCTATTGCCTGAGCTGGCCAACCATCATATGGTATGGAATACCCCTTTGGCTAGTTTGGGTCACCTGTCCTGGCTGTGTCCCCTCCCAGCTTCTGGTGAAAATTATCTCTATCCTGGCTGAAACCAGGATACTGGGCAAGTTCAAAGAGAAAGGCAGCCTGTGTTCACAGTTTTCACGGTCAGAAAAGCTAACAGCTGCAACGTAGTGAAATCTTCATCTCTGCTGGCTACTGCTGCTGCAGTTATATTTTCTGAAAGCCACTTTGTCAAACAATATCAGGCAGCTACCTGCATCTTGGTCGATGCAGCTTCTGCTTCAGTGCGGTGTGGTTTGGCGGTTATGTGCAACAACAATTTCTCATGTTTAGAGGCACGTCCAAGATGCAAAGATCATATTTAGATCCCAGCAGTGTGACACGTACCATAGTTTCAGCGATAGAATCTGTGGGTGATGCAGCTCAGCACTAAATGGCAGATGCAGCAAGAAATGATTGTCCAAGTCATAAACATCAGCTTTCAAGGTCCTAATCGCTTGGGGTTTAATTGGGAGCAATGCACCCAGCCACCTGGAAGTATTTAGGGTAGAAACTAAGACAGGAAAACTCCTGATAAATGGAAAGGGAGACTTCCCTGCAGCATGTGATGCAACTGAGTCCAGTTATCTTTGGGGTGAGGCCTAATGTTTTTGGGTTTTGGGAGGAGGGGAGTTTGCTAAATATTCTGCTTTCTGATAGTTAAGATGATGTCTGAAAATGACGTTCATATTTCTTTAGTTAGTCTTTTGGGTTTTGAGTCTTTGGATTACAGTTCGGCCACAGCACAGCAACTTTACCGTGTGACTGTGAAGAGTGGAAAAGTTGTACGTGGATGATTTGGCAAGGGGAGGATTGATGGGTGGTTTTTATTTTTGGAAGCCCAAACCCTCAGTCTGAGGCTAGCCAGACAGCATGGTAATATTGTGGTAAGAGCACCACTGTTGTGCCCCGGGCAGCTGATCCAGACAACTGAGCTGCTGGACCTGGTTGCTCTCCATCCACCTCCTGCACAGCCCTGGAGCTGGTTTTAAGTGTCCTTCAGTGTCTGATTGTTACCCTACTCTGCTGGGTGTTTCAGAGCATGCTGCTATGTAGCTGCTCAATGGTTATTAGTGGCTCAGCCCCTGGGAGAGCACGGTTTTGCAAATGTTGGTATGCTGCTGCAGCAGCACAGTCCCTCTGTGAAGGCTTTTGTTAGGGTCCAGACTCTAGCTGTGCTTTCCTCTCCATCTCCTGGTCAAAGCAAGCAACAACACTCACCTTGAAAAGTTTTCTTTTTTTACTTTTCCTTTTTCTTTTCTTTATGTTTGACTGTATCATGTTCAAAACATTTTACTTTCAGGGGTGTTCATTGTTGCTTTCTAGTATTGATGTGATAAGTTTTGGTTAACTTTTAAGTGGAGCATTTCTAATTCCTGAACTAGGGCATTTCCTTTCAGGAGCAGAGAGGAAGGTATTTGCTGAAGCTATTACTGAATTTATAAATTGTCAAATAAACACTTTGCTTGCACCAGAAATGCTTTTGGGCCAGATCATTAGAGAATATTGTAATCTGAGCAAACATGTTGTAGATCTGCAAGGGACAGAACGAGACCATCCCTACCAGCTCTTACAATGGAAAACTCAGAACTGTGGCCTATGTGAGCTATCCCTACCCCTGAATTGTGTCGGCCTTTGGATACTATGCCCACAAAAACTAAGGTATGCTAAAAAGGGCAATCTCAAACTGATGAGGTAATCAGATTACATTTCAAGATGATTATTATAAACAAAACAAAGGTATGTTTTGGGATCTCAGCCATGCAACACTAGGTTCTTGCATAAGCGAGTACTTTGCTTGGAAATTTGTAGCAGGAATTGTATTGTTAGTGCATTGGCATGAAAAAAAAAAAGGCTCAATTTTAGCACAGTTATTCACTGTATGAAGGCAGAAGGTTACTGATAAACCTAGTTAAGGATGTGGGGTACAGAAGTGTCTATAAAGCTTTGTCTGATATTCTGAATGTCTCTGCAATAAAATTACTGTACAGTGTGAGGCACAGCCAGACTGGGGAGGAAACGCATGGCACTGTCTTCCTTTTTTACCAGTTTCTTTACTTCAAGATGTACCTGCTGCTACCGTGGCCCAGGTCATGGCCATAGCAACCAGCGTTAAGGAAACAAAAGTTTATCTCAAATCAGCTCTTGATTATATGGTTCTCCATCCCATCTGCACCAGTCATGGGTTGCTTTTCCATTTGTCAGTGTCCTCACCAGTCAGTATTATTGGCACTACTTCTGTTTTTTCAGCTCAGATTCAAAGCGTTTCTAACTGATTGAGTGCCCTTAAGACACAGAATTTCCTCCTCCTCTGCATACTCACAGCACTATTTGCTGTGCTAATGACCCAGGCCAACTCTGAGAAAATGGATGGAGTAATTCTGCCTTATGCTCTTTGCCTCTCCTCAAAGACTGAAGTGCGAAAACAAACACGGCAGCAGAGGTCAGATCAGGTACAAATGGAAGAGATTCATCGAATTTGAGATTAATATCAAAAAGAGAATTTCAGTTCTGTGAAGCCAGTGGAAACTACTCTTCTGCTAGGACTAGCAGTGTTGGCTGCCACGTGAACAGTAATGCCTCTCTCTTCCGTTACTTTACTTGAGAACTTTTAAAAGACTTTCCCACTAATGAGTGTTTTAATTTATTTTTCTAAACTTTTGTTTTCATCTCAGAATGTCCAGTTCTCAAGAGGTTTTTGTAGCTTTGAATTCCTTCTTGAGGAGACACTTTTTTTTTTTTCCTTAAGTAGAATACTTTGCATAGAGAAAAATGCAGAGCTTCTTAATTAATTTAGCTTTAAAAACTGTCTATTCTAGTAACTCTAGTTCCTAAATCACCTTCCAAGTGGAAAGAACATAGGCTGTATTTTAGGAGAAGGCACAGATTTGGATGCACTCAGTAGTGCCCTTATGTCAAAAA